>VWPU01003969.1:0-205906 GCA_013398955.1 Callaeas wilsoni
CCAGCCGCGGCCCCACCCAGCCGGTATAATGGCTATTCCAGCCTGAGCCCAGCTGTTCAGGAGCTGTGCTAGTGGGTTCCTGCTGTCCTGGCACAGCCTTCAGGCTGCCAGGAGTGGTGATCGCTGCTGGGTGCGCAGGTAGGGACAGGCAAGGGCTGAGTTGCTTCACCTCCGCAGCAATCCCAGGAGCAACCGTGATCCCAAAGAACGCGTCGGTGCCTGCAGTGAGGGCGCTGATCTGCACAACGCCCAGAACCAGGCTCTGGATCTAGTTCAGAGAAGTTTTCGAGGGCTGTGTTTGCTAAACGCAGTGTTTAGAAAATCTGGGGCAAATTTAGGAAGAGCATCATGGAGATGTCTGCAAAGGCTTTGGGAAACGTCTGAAAGGAGTCATGAAACTACCCCTGAAACTCTAAGTTCTTATTGCATTTTATAGTAAAAGCAGGGTTACAATGTTAGTTTATGTAATAAATGGATGCATCAGTAGATATTAGACAAAGAAAGGACTTTTTTTTACCGGTGCAGATGTCTTGGATCTCAAACAGGGAACAGTATTGATTCTCAGAGCTATAACCAAGTAAGTGCTATGGGTGCAATGTTGCACTTTGTTTTATCAAGTACCAATGCAGTCTTTTAAAGGCCATCCCAAGCAAATGCTACCTGGGAATTCATGCCTGAATTAAGAGGAAACAGTATGGTGAAGATGTGGGAAACACCTCACAGCCCAGCTGAGAAGGAGAAACACACACTATGGTTATTGTCTGTGCTGGGAGGTTCTGCTCTTTTTTAATACGCCATCCAGATTGAAATGTTTGCTTATGACCTGCAGCACTGTGCATCTGATTCTGCTCTTGCTGATGTCTGTGGCAAGAGCACATTAGTAAAATTTGGCTCCTTTCCACTGGTGTGATCTTCCAAGCACTTACTTCTCTGTGAAAGGCAGGGAGAAGGAGAGTAGCCTCATAGGCTCCAATGACCATTTCCAGCACAAAACCCGATGCAATTAGGCTCTACTTGAGCCTGTTATAATGGAATTTTCCTGCCAATATTGTGCTGTGGATTTGTTATGGGCAGTGGGGATGCCTGGCTTGTCCTGCTGACTTGGAGAGGACAAAAGGTGTTCAGGATGTGTCTGTGATGTGGGATGCAGCTTCCCACATGGCCAGGGCAAACAGAAGTGGCTTTAAGGTAATGAAATAAGTTGCTGTACTCACAGGGACAGCCCAAAGTTGTTTTCAAGGACTTTTGGCAAACAGCATGTCCAGTGTGGACTTCCTTACCTATGGCTTGAGTGGGATAGCCCTGCCTTGTGTGACAGCAAGGTGAAATCCAGCTGGGGCACACTGTGGTGCTGGGACCTCCTCTGCACCAGAGGCACCCAGGGAAATGCCACCTGCATAGGCTGGAAGGGACAGTGGTCTGTGTCAGCCGTGAACATGTTTTCCCCACAGCTCTCAGATGTTTTTCTTATCCTCCCCAGATCTTTGTTCGTGCTCCAAAATCCCACTGGAGGAAAACAAGTCTCAGGGAAAGGCCTCCAACAGTGACACAAATTATGTGAGGATTCAAACAAGTCCTAACCTGACATTTTTCAAAGTGAAATGCAGGACCCGCCGCTCGCTGATTGCTTTTGGCCTGTAACAGCAGCTGAAGCGCAAACAACCTCATTTGCCATGGATGATGACAAGGAGAGAAAAGAGGAATGGGGAAGAAGTGAGAAAAAAAGAAATATTGAATCAAATTATAGAGCAAAACTAGCTTCTTCATAGACAGTTTTGATGAAACTATTAATTTTGTGTGTATGCTTAGAAATTATTGTGATATATCCACTGCCCATGCCAGAGCTAGTAAGCTTGTTATACCAGATACAGAGGAAGGAGGAGTTCTCCTCCCCTCCTCAGCAGGGCTCCTGGCTGCCACTGGAGCAGGGAAACCTGAGGGCTTCCTGCAGTCCACGCCAATGGAGATGGTTGAAAGGAATTCCCCAGGATGCTCTAGGCTGGGATGCCCAGGGCTGCCACCTGCAGTGAGGTTTGGGCAAATGGGGCCCATTTTGTGCAGCCCACCATGGACATTCTCCCTCTTTCCCCCAGCAAACCAGCCACCAGGCTCTTCCTCATGAGATTGAAACTATCTGTGCTTGCAGGGGGAGTTCTCACAGAAAGGTGAGGTGAGACACCTCCAAGCATTACCCAAACCTTGCAGAACTAACTTCTGCAAGAAACCTGTAAAAGAAGGGAGAGAAGAATAAAAACTATATTGCATTCCAGTGGAGCCAAAGACTATGGTCTCTTTAAATGTTATTAAGTCAATAATTAAGTGAATTTGGAGTGTGAACTGTGTATCCACTTTAAATGGTTTAATGATATTAGAATTCATACAAAATTGCTGTGTTGATTTTATGTTAATGGCTTTTTGAATATAAGCTGAACTATTAACCAAGGATAAGTGGAACTAATGTGCCAGCATTACCATAGGAATATAATTGAAGGGATGGTCTGCAATTTGTAAAGGGCCTTGTTTCTCTGGAGTGGGTTGGGAGAACAAAGGCTCCCTTGGACAGATTGGAAGGATGTCAGTGGGGTGGGAGGGCTTTGCATGGAGGGATACTCAAAAGAACCCTGAATGGCTTAAATTGAAAGCTCGGGGTAGGGTGTAATTCAGATATCAATAGTGACACTGGAAAACACCCAGCAGGGCAGGGTATCTAGTTTAAGATCACAAGTTTGTGCCTCAAGTCTCTCAGGACATTCCCAGGACTGCTATGCTTTATGCCAGCATCCAGGGAGCAAATATTCCCAAGATCTTGAGAATAAATTTGTGCTTAAAGCTGCATTTTACACGAGTCAACCTTTCCCTTCGCTTCATCCCATCCTGAGCGCAGCACGGCTGGGACAGGACAAGCACGGGAAAAGTTGCCTTTGTTGGTGGAAGGAGGCACGGTGAGTAGGAATGGCAGGGAAAATGAGCAGAAGGAAATGTAAGCTGGCTGTCAGTGTGTTTTTCCAAACAGCAAAATCTGGTTGATTGTGGAATCCCCATTACTTGAATCATTTAAATACAAACTGGATAAAAGCCCTCAAGAAAATACTTCAGAGTGTTGACTAGGGTGTCCTATTCAGTCTTTCCAGTTCTTAGTTTTTGGCAGCTGTGGCTGAAATATAGGATTGAAACAGCTGCTGAAAGACCTCCTTTGTTCTCAGCCTTTGATTTTTGTCCCTGCCTTCTCAAGGGCGGCATCCCAGGTGCTGAGTGCACAGCCTGGGTGCAGCCCACAAAGGCAGGAGCAATTTGGGATACCCAGGGATCCTGAAGCCTCGAATCTCCCCTTACTTATGGCTCTTTTGTGCTCCAGTGTGGTTTCTCTTGACTTGTGTCAGGTTAAAATCAGGCTCGAGGCATTTGACGCTGATAATTTTGCATAATGTTGTGGTACTATCGTGGCAGTCCTTGGCAGTAAGTCGGCTTTGGGGCTGTAGAAGTGTGGCTTTAAGGTAACTATGGCAAACTTGCCAACTGGGTGGAAAATGTGGACAGTTTTCTGCTGTGTTAGTGGGTTGAACTGGCTTGGTGGGATGTCTTACAAGGGACAGGCTGTGCAGGGAGGAGGTTGGAGCAGGGGAGGAGGGAGCAGGGTTCTCACATTTACCAATGGCAGCCAATGGACTTTCTCAGGTGCACCAATTGCCTATCTGAAATTGAGGGATAAAATATGCATGGATCTCAGAGCTACTGCTAAAACGCCACCCACAAGAGGAGTTCTGCTCTTTGTAAAAGTCAGTGCATTCACCTCTGCCTCTCCAAGGACTGGCTTTAAAACCACAGACTTTATATTTTGAGGTGAAGCTGCAAGTTCTCTGTTGCTCTTGTGTTATTGCCAGTGATTGAAAAAGTACTGATGGGACCTGGTTGAATGTCCAGATGTCTGTGAGAGCCATTGATTCTTTAATGAGGGTTAGATCAGGCTCCAGAAGTCTGTACATAAAAGCAGCAAAGTTTTGTCAAAAAAACCAAGTCAGTGCTCTGAATTTATGGGCATTATAAACACAGAATTGGGTTGGTGATTAGAAGTGTCATTTATAATATAACGCTGCTGATAGTTAAAGAAAATGTAAATAAATCCTTAATCATGTTGTGCATCCTTGTAAAGCCTGTCTGCCAGAACTACGAACAAACAACAGCAGCATATAGGTGTTTGGAAAATAAACTGCCTGATTAGCTAATCTCATCTAACTGAGGCCTAATGATACACTGAATTCTAGTATTTTGTTGTTTGTTGATATAAATAGGATTGTGTTTTGAGGTCAGAATTTTTATTCATCTAACTTCATAAAAATGCATGCTTCAAAGAAATTAAAGTTATTTTGTGTTATAGATTGAAAATACGAAACATCTTACAGTTTTGGGTGAAGTTCTTCCATTATCAGTCGGTTCTGGCTATTAATACACCAAATCTTTGAGTTTTTAAAATTTTTTTTTAATTCAGCGAGAGTCAAATCTCCACATTTCCAAAATATTCTGTACACTTAGAAATCTATCTTTGTGTGCAAACTTGCACTTGCAAATTTACAAATGCATATTTGCATATTTAAGTGTTCAATTTGTCAAAACTCTTCTCCCATTTATGTTAACAGATATATTATCAGGCTTAGTGCTTCGGGTCTCTTCCCTTCTCTCTCTGGGGCAAAGCTCAATGCAGCTGAGCATAATTCTCCATTTGTGGTGGGATGAATGCTTCCTTAGTGCTGCATTTTGACACATTTACTCCTCTCCCTCGAACGTCACTTTATTCCACCAGCAGTGCAGTGGAGTAATGGACATACCAGTCACCTATTTGCACTTACAGAGTAATGCAGCTCTGAACAGATGGGAAGATGTGTGAGTAGCTATTCATAAAGGGGAGGAGGAATGGCTACAGGTCAGCCCAGGAGCAGGAGTGTGGCAGGGAGGGATCGCCAGAGGCTGGGAATAGCTTTGATTCTTTCACAGTTCCAGGGCTATGTATCCTTTTGCTGTCAGACATATGGGAAGACCCTAATGAGGCTTACATTATTGCTACTTAATATGCAAGTTGTTGCAAAGCAAGTGAAACTTGCAGTAGTAATGAACACTTAAGCAAAACACATTTTTCTTCGCTGGCCCATTACTATCCAGAGATAGTTAATATCTGCTAAATGATTTTTCTCTCAAAGATAATGCCCAGAGAAGCTGTTAATGCCTCCTCCCATGCAAAAATTATGTCAGGTTCTCTAGAAGCAGGAGGTTGACTTTACAACCACAGTACCTGAAAGCAGAATACAAAGTCTGGCAACTTTTCCACTTGCCTTTTGTGTCTGCAGGGAATGCTTGGGTTATGTTTTTGAGGTTTTCTCCAAAGTCATCAGAGCTAAACAGTTGTGTTCTGCTTTGTTTATTTTGATGGTTAAAATTATCAGTTAATGGAATGCTTCCAGTAGGTAACATTTTATAAAGATGCCGAGCATCACAGGAGGCGCGTTGTGGCTGCCGGTAAGCGACCACGCCGCAGCTCGGCGAGGGAACACACACCCACAGAGTATCTGCCACGGTGGTTTTGGGCAGAGGCACTTCGTCCAGGAGCAGTGATAGCCATTGTCTGACTGCTGTCAAGGCAGCTCTTCTCAGAGAGGCAAAGACAACTTGTGCACAACCTCCTGCCTACCCCCTAAAGCCCAGCGGCTCTGATGGTCATGAGCCTCCTCCGCGTCACCACAGTTGTCCCTAACAAAGCGCCCCTTTGTGGGAGCTTGGCCGCTGCATTAGTGACAGAGATTTTGGCACTGTCAGCAGCATCACTTGCCCACAGCAGGCTTCAGCAAAGCCTTTCTGAAGGCTCGAGGAGGGAATTGGAGCCCTCTGTTCGTTTGCAAGCCTGGACGCATTGAAGAGCAGCAACACCATGGATGCACCCACTGCGTGCACAGCCCCTGGCACCCGGACAGGCAAAGGAGAAGCCCAGCGTGGGAGCAGGGTAACTGCAGGAATTGCATCATGTATGTGTATAATTTGCCCCTCTGGGTTCAAGGCTGGTTAAATACAGGCTGCTCTTTGCCCCAAGAACAGCATTTCCTTGACTCAGAGCTGGCTCTGGCTGCAGTCCTGTGGAAACCAGAGGAGACACAGATGAGCCATGTGCTTGGGGACCTGCTTTGCAGAAGATATCTTTGCTTCTTTCCAGCCCATCTCATCCTGAGGAGACCAGCCAAAGAGGCTGTTCTTCCTCTGGGAGGCTCCATAGAGGGGCATGTCCTTAAGGGAAGAAAACTCATCTTTTTCTTCTCTGCCTTTCCAGTTAGGACCTATCTCCTTCCCTTCTCCTTCTCACCATCCCCATGGCTGTTTCTCATCTAGTGCCAACAAGTCCTTTCCACCAGAAAAAAATTACTCAGGTTGCTGTTCTGCCTCTAGATACAGGGTGTTTGTATTCCCAATTTCTTTAATAATCTAGACAGTTAAATTAAAATAATATTAAAGGGCAGTTTAGCAAGGATGAAAAGCAAACAGTGCTGCCAACTTCAATAGAAAAATATATTGAGTCAGGTTTTCATGAATTACACAGTAATCTTAAAAATCACAGTTAAAATGACTAAATTGGTCCCTTTTTCATTTTGTGTTCTGATTTCTGGGTCTTTAGGGTATAACCATAAAGTCTAGAAAATTACTGTTAATAAAAATTAAGAGAGGAGCTCGCAGAGTTTCTCATGTCATTGCACGCTTCTGGCAGCCAAGGCTGGAGAACACTCAGAAATCATAAGACTCAAGATAAAAATCATGTGAGTTGGCAGAACTGCTCCAAGACTCCCCAGAGACTCGGTACCTTCTTCAGGGAGCATAACTGTGCTTTTAAAACTGCACCATTGCAAAATTAATCAGGGGAGAGGATCAGATGGAATAAATGGGAGGGAGTTTCGCAATGACTCAGGTTTATGGCCGGAGGAGGCTGACTCACGGCTCGCTGCAGTTCTGGTGCGTGTCCTGCCATGCTGCTCATTCAGGGCCCCAGACACGTCTGAGATGAGATGAGGGCATGTTGTATGTCTTGACTTCCTTTGGAGAATAGCAGAATTGGTGTTGCCTGGGTCAGGGAGATTAAACAGCTTCTTATCAGGACAGTGGCACGGCGGCAGCAGGGAGCTGAAATCTCTGCATGACCACAGCACAGGAAAGCTTTCTTTTCTTCCCTCAG
This sequence comes from Callaeas wilsoni, assembly GCA_013398955.1. Taxonomy (NCBI): domain Eukaryota; kingdom Metazoa; phylum Chordata; class Aves; order Passeriformes; family Callaeidae; genus Callaeas; species Callaeas wilsoni. Next base: position 7,205 of record VWPU01003969.1, read on the forward strand.
TAAAGGGAAAGGCCAATTTTCATCTTCATCCAGCCTAGGCAATATTTCTGAAGTTAGTTAAACTCCTGTTTGTGACCACAGAGTTATACTTAGTCTGTCAGACCCTATCGATTTCTAAGTGTCAAAATTTTATTGCAGTATTATTAAGTACATTATAGCTGTTTGAATAGTACTTTCAAGGCTCTGTTCCCTGGCTGATCTGTGAATGATTTACAAACTGCTGCTGATTTCTGAGCTTACCATTAGTTTCTGGACCGTGTAGTTATTTGGAAATGTGTATAATTCAAGCAAATCATTGACAGCACATGAAGTGTTCCTGTACAAAGGGAGATGTTCTAAAGCACAGAGGTGCTACATGAGTGACAAACGAGCACTGCAAGACTGGAAAAGCTCAGCTTCCATGTCCTATATGTACAGCCTTTTAGAGGACTTGGTTATTTACTGTTTGTGGAGTGTAATCAGCCACCTTGGTTTTGACTTCGTGATTTGGTGGTTACAGCGGGAAAATGATGTGAAGGGAAGGGCAGATGGTGAGTCTGACCACCAGCAGCCAGGCAAAGCCTGCATCTTGCTCCTTGGGGAACATCCCAGAGTGATGTTCCCCATAAGTACAACATGCTTTGGTCAGGAATGTGGCAGGAGTTTTGACTGTCATCAGCAGAACCAAGGGACCGTGAGCTCGCCATGGGTGGAGGAGGAGATGTTTCCAAGTGCTTTCAGTGCTTCTTTACATGTTTGTAGTAAATGGGTTGAATTAGATGTAGCTATTTGACAAACTGTGCTCTCAGAGTTGGTGGATGGGGAAAATTTAGGGGAGGTGCCCAAGTTTACTCCAAACTGAGTCCCCATGAGTCCTTCACCTCACTTGAAGGGAGGCTGGTGTTCAGCTCTGACTGGGACTCTGCCATGTGCTTGCTTCAAATATACCTTAAACAAATGTATGGAGCAGGATTTGTTTTTACTTTACGACTATGGTGCTGGAAAGAAAAAGTAGAATAGCTGTAAACACCAGGAATGGGTTGGAGAGGGATGGAAGACATGTTGGTACTTGTTAGAGACCAATTTTGGAAACCGAGTTCACCTAATTCTCCTTTTAATTGGTGTTGTACAATTTAAGGATAACTCCACGACACTCAGTACAACATTGAGAGGAAAATAGAATGAAAAATACCTTCCCACCCAAAAAAAAGGTGTTTCTTGGCAGGTGCATTCTGGCTGTGGCCTGTAGGTTGCAGCAGTGTATGCTTTTCATTAGAACATGCCACTTCATCCTTTGTTTTCCCAAAGTGGAATTCCCCAATGAGACAAACCAACTCATACTTGGCCATATCACTTAAAAAAATAAATAACTAGCCTTGATCTTGCTGGTGCGACAAAAGGATGTTGTTTCTTCAGCTTTTTGCTGCGTGGGTGTGAGCTATGCTGAGCCCTTTGGACCAAGTGAATCAGCACCACGAGGTCCAGCAGCACTGGAGGGCCTTCCCAGCGTGGTGGGAAAACAGTGGGAAACACTAGGACACACCATAAGAAATGCTGGGAAAAACTGGCCCTGGAGGTCGCATCCCATTAGGTCAATTAAATTTCTGTATTTTCTCTTATTTTTGGCTCCAAAGTTTGCACACATCCGTGTAGTTGTCTGTTAATCCAATGTATCGTGCAGCAGTGGAGTGTGTGAATAACGTCCCACCACACACAGGATTGCAGTGAGAAACTGCTCCACTTCAACATGACCCTATCATGTGCTACAGAAACTAAAAACTTTAGCAGATGGCACTGATGTAACTCTGCTGCAAAGATAGGAATAAACATCAACTTTATATGTCAAGTTCATTCACTTTGTTGATTACTCACAAAATATTAAATATTTTTTTACTTTGTGACTATAGTGCTAGAAAGATAAAGAGAATATTTGTAAGAATAATAGCTAGTAGGTAAGAAAAGTAGTACAAGCCAAAATCGTGTACGTGTTTAAATGACAAAATGTTCTGTTTTCCACCAAGAAATGAGGAGAGGAATCCAGCACTTTGTAAAGCCAGTCACAAACATACAAGAATATATGAATACCAATGGCAATTATTGACTGAACAATCTCCTTTTTGGTGGGAAATGTTTTATCAATATTTATGCTGCTCTGCTTGAAATACTAAAGGCAGAATGGAAAAAACAGTCAAAACTCTGAAAAATGTAGAGCATGTTCTCAACTGGCTGAAAACCAGAAGTCATCATGTGATTCTTTTAAAGAAAAGGCAGTCTCTGTTTCTTCAGATTCATTTGGCTTAAGGCCAGAAAGGACCTTTAGATCATTTACTTTGGCATTTTGTTTAATGAGGGCCAGTTACCCCTATATTTAGCCTGAAAACTTATATTTGGTTAACTTTTTTTCCAGAAATACAAATAGCATCGAGTATTGACTTGTATATACACTGAGAACTGAACTGCAGAACCCACCATTTCCTCTGTATTTTCTACAAGCAGTTTATAACTTCCCCAATTAAAATGTGCTTTGATTGCTCCCTTAAAATTTTGTTTTCACATTTCAGACCTTGCTTCTTGTCATGCTTTGCTGCTTTAGATGAAAGGGTCCTCCAGTTTTTTCTCCTTTTGTGTATGAACACACTGCAGTCGCCTTTCCATTGTTTTGCTGCTTAACCAGATTGACCAAATTCCATAAAAATATATATAAGACATTTTACTAAATTATTTTAGACTCGTTCCTTATTCAAGTTTTCAGCAGCCTTAAAAAATGCATGTGCTAAAACAGGACAGTTTCACTGGTGCTGTGTGCAGAGGTAAGAATCCACCCCCAATTCTCTTCTTTTAGAATATCCAAAGGTCAAATTTGCTTATTTGCCTTTTTTTTCCCCCTCTTTTCCAGAATGAGGGCTCACATTCAGTTGCTTAACTCTTTCCTAACCCTCTGCTTCACTTAGTCCTCCTTGCTGCCTCTATGGCGACCTACATTCCTCACTGATAGCTGTGAAACTTTGCATTTGGTTGAATTAAACACACCTTGTTTTCAGTGCCCAAAACCGATAATTGATGCACGTTGGTCTCCACAATTAACCCCTTATTTTCTGATGTTGATCCTGCATGTCAGATTTGCTGAGGCTTTGCAACCATTGGCTGTGGTTGCCTTGCAACCATGTCATGCTGCAGACAACCTCTCTTCTACAGATGTTTCATAATGTTTTTATAACCAGCATGCTGTGTTCTGCTGAGTCCTGTGACTCACCAAACTCCGTGTGTTGCATCTCTGTGGTTGTCTTTATCAAGCAAATTTGTAATCTCATCAGAGAGTGACATCAGGTTTATATGATGCCTGTTTACCATAAAGCCATGATTACTGGCGTTAATTATATTTCTATACTTGATTATTTTAATTAATTATCTTTATTAATTGGTGATTTTATCAGCTCTGCCTCAGCTGGCATTGATGCTGGCCAGCTGGCTCACACTTGAGCTCCACTTGACTCTTGGCACCACGCGAGCTGTCGTCCACTTTTCAGGAATTTGCTCTCTGTTAGCATATTTATTAAAAACTAATTTCAGCAGGCTCGATCTTTGTGGCTCAGACACTTAATGTCACTGGTGTTCTCTGTGCCCTTCCTCTCCAGAGGCAACAGCTTTCCTAATAGGCATTGGGAGGGGGAGCTGTCATCACAGCACTGTCACCCAGGCTTTCCTCTACATCATGGCAACTTTCATGTTAAATTGGCAGATGTTATCACTGTTGGGCTTTTCTGTCATTGCTGAGCAATTGTTTTAGTTCTCCTTCTTCTTGAGTGGATGAAACCAGATGGTAGAAGCATTTCACCTAAAACTTCAGGACAGATACATGACATACATGAGCTTTAGCAACCACCAGTCTCCAAGAGTCTTCTCTCGTGTATAGATTTCTGTAGTTCTGCCATAGTCAGAGGCAGTGAATCACTCGAATCTGTCTTCTACTGAGGCTAGCATTACTCCAGAGAGCTCAACCACCAGGAATCTCCCAGTGATCCATGCAGAATTACATCCATTTCTCCACCAGCACAGGCCATGACTGCGTTCCTGGGGAGCAATATCGGCCTTGCGTGGGCTGCAGTGGAGACTTGTGCTGTGATGTTTCCATGTGAGCAGCACTAAAAACAGCCTCAGGCACTCTGTGAGTCTTTCAAACAGAGCTTCTATTTAATTTGGTGTGTTATGGAAAACTCTGGGCAAGTTTTCCACTCAGAGACATTATATTTTAAGGGCACTCTGTGAAGTACAGTATTCTTTTTTTATCATTTATCTCTAGGAAAATAAATAGAAGTCCTTATAACAATTAAATACCCATCTGTTACTCTCAGGAAGCTGAGGGTATAATGCCAGAAAAGTAAACCAATCTTTTCATCAGTTGTTGGGTACTTAGATTCAGTGATCAAGAAGACAGTTCAATGAAACGCATATTCTAGTTTCTATGACTAAAGGAGAAGGAAAATCATGCCAGAAGAACCACTCTGGTCCAACCAAAAAAGAAATTAAATGCAAAATAGTCCAAATAACCATGACACCATCCATCTACAGAGTCTCTTCCTCCTTGGAAGTGCTGGTGACATTGTGCTAGAATTGCAAATGGATCTATAGCACAGAATGTGTGATCAAAGCCAAATTTGTAAGTGAGAGTGAGAGTTATGCCAAAGAATCTGGTAATTTAGTACAGGTTTAAAAATCTGTCTCGAGAATAAGGAGCAGTCTCCTTAGCAGTACCTCCAACCACTACATATCCCTGCTGCCCTTTGTTCTGGGAAGAATCTTATGCACAAGCAATGGATGCTCTGATTTGGGCTGGATTCATAGAATCGTTTTAAGTCTGGCTAACAAATGCCAAAATCTTGACTGAAAAGTTGTGATATAAGAAGCAGTTGTTAAAGCTGCCTGCAAACATATCTCTCATCATCTCCATTTTGCATACCCAGAGGTTAGCTCAAATAACTGACAATAATGTCAAGCGTATCTTATTTATGCTATAATTATCTTTACTCACATATGTCACCAAACATAATTGTTTTCTCAGTGTTTTAAGGGTCCTTTTAGAGAGAGAGAGATGTGGAAATGTCTTTCTAACATGAGTTTAGGAGCATCTGAAAGAAGCTGCAGCTGAAGAGAGGCTGAGATGTGCACAGCTGTTTGTGCTTCCAGCTGGTTTTTGTATATTCTCCGGGTGGAGCAGACATTGATAGCTGTTCCCTTATAAAATATTTAACAGTACTTTATGACCTAATATATTTTCCAGTCCTAGGGCTTGATCCAGAGTCCACTTGGCTCCCTGAGCTGGCTTCCAGTGCCCCCAGTAGAGCTCTATCAAATTCTTAATGAACCAAGGCTAGTGAGGGGTAATTTAGGGCCATTATCTTTGTAGGGTTGCATATGGTTCAGTGATGCTCCAACATTTGCCTCCAGAGTTCTCTCCCTACTGCTTCCCTTGCTTTCATGAGCTGTTTTCCACCACCCTTCAGGGATTTATACACGACAGTTCTGGGTCTCTTACACTGTCTGAGGCCACTTGCCACCGAGTTGCAGCCGTGGTGTTCTCTTTCCTTCTTGGCAGCTTTCCCCAGGAAAGCTCCAGGCCCCACGAGGGTTGATAATGTCTGGTGACATTTGGTGGCATTCCTTCAGCCTTGTCAGTCCTGTCATGCTTCCCTGTGTCAAGCATTGTCAACTGCAGCCTCCTAATCGCAACTCGATATTTGAGTTCCTTGGCAAGGGTTGCTTATGGGTCAGTCTGTGCTCCCACTCGGAGACTGGAGGGGCAGGGAGAGCACACCGGAGCTTTTTGTCAGGAGAGAGCTCTGCAGAGCCTTTCACGAGAGGCTCGTTTCCACATCCAGGGTGTAGCCTGAATTTGGGACACGGGGAATGAGAGCGACGGCAGGAGCCAGACTGCTGGAAGCAGGGAAACTAAAACCAGCCAGAGGGAAGGGGAAGATTCTGTGCTCGCTTGTGGGCTTGGAACTCAACATTCCCGGTTGAAACCCATCTCTGCCTTCTTTAGGTCACAAAAAATATGGCTCCAAAGCCAGGATCCAGCCCTTCTGCCAGCAGATTTTGTGTGCTTCACTCAGTATGAGCACCGGCTGCTTGAACAAACATTGCTTTGCCTCTTCTGCAGAAGAGTAGGCTCTACTGGCTTTCCCCTACTTTGGGTATGATCCAAAAGGGCTAAAGCAATTTCAAAGCTAGTACGGGTGTGCCAAGTACATATACATCTCACTGGTTTGATGTGGTTGTGCTGGGGACTCCAAATATTTCACACCTACTGAATGTTTCTGGGAAATGTTGTTTCCACTCCTGCAGTTCCTGGTTTTTGCTCTTGTTTGTGCTTGTCCTTAGATCAAATGAGGCTAATGACTGAGGGATAGCCATGCTTCCCAGAGATTTGAGGACTTAAATGGTTGAAAGCTATTAAGAGACGTGCTTTGCTCTTGAATACATTGAAGCCTTTTGCTGCGGGGGATCATCCTAAAGGCTGTAAGAAAACAACAGCTCAGTATTTCGACAACATCAACTCACAACTTTGTTTTAGAACAGTCTTTTTCTGATCCTAATGTAGGTCATGGCTGCAAGTTAATTTGTTCCATGTGCTATTATGATGCAGAATACATTCAGAAAAACAGGGTTTTCCCAGGGTGAGAAAAAATTATGTTTACTAAGCAGTTATAGTCCAGTTTATTTTTTATTTTCTCCCCTGTTCTTTCCCATGCTTTGCTTCTCCCTCCTCCCTTCTTGTTTTCCTGCATCAGTAGCCTGATATACGTGACTGGGGTAACCAGTTTACCTCCCTGTGCTCTCCAGACCTCTGCATGTGCAGGCAGAGTGGACCCATCCCAGTCTCCTTAGGGCTCCTCTGCAGCTCCCCTGGGTTTCAGGCACTGCACAAACTGAGGCAGTGCCTTATTTCAATAAACCATGTATTTGAGTAATAGTTTTTAAGGCTTGGTTGGTGGTGATAGAGAGGAACTTTGCATGTGGCCTCTCCAGTGCTCTTGCAGCGGATTTGCTCTGGTATCACAAATTAGTGCAGAAGAATGAAAATCCTAATTGCTATTACCTGAGATGAAAGCCCTGTAATCACGACTGCCATCCCAGAACAATTAATCATACAATAGGTCACCAGACTCGTTTTTTCTATTTGGTTTCTAAGTTCTGCAGATTTGAAAGAACTGCTGGAGTAAGGGAGATGTGGGGTTTGGGGTCTCATCCCAGTACAGCTGGCTGGGGAATCACAGTGGGAGCACCAGCACAGAGGTTGTTTAACAACTTTTTGTCCCAATCCCCTGCTGCCATCAGTCAAAACTTCACCTGCTGTTGTACAGGCTCTGTGTGTGCCTGAAAAGGTATTCCTGGCCACTTAAACTAAACTAATTCAGGCCCTTTGAAGACTACAGAGCCTGGAGAAAGGATAATTTTCTCATCTATATATGCATAAGTTGAACTTAGATCTATATCAGTTTTTAAGTTTTGTTTTAGAGTGGTTGTGCTAAAATGCCATGAGACAAAAGCATCGTAGTATGAGCCCTCACTGTGGAAAAAATATTGAAAATGTAGTGAAACTGTATGATAGATGTCCAAGTTGAAAGTTTAAGCCTTTTTTCTGGAGTGTCTTTGTCAGCTGCTAAGTCAGGCACGTGAAGGCTGTGGGTCACCAGGATGCTGGGAGCCCTGTGCATGGCCTGGGCGGTAAAAAAGGCAGTGAAAGAGCACATTTTCCCTGTTCAGCTTTCAAGTTCATTGTACTGCATTTCTAGGGAATCTTGACCTTTACAGCACATTAGAGAGCAGGTCTTCTGTTAGAATGGTGTAGCTCCACCTAAGTCAGTAGATCTCAGATGGTTTGTGAGAATTAAGGGTGGCATTGAGCCTCAGCACTGTCAGAGAAAGCAAAATGTTTCGTTGCTCTAAAGAAAAATGGATATCTATTAGCTGTTAAAATCTAAAAAAACCCCCTTGAATTAATGTGCTCCACGCCAACAAAAAGGGCACTTTATCACTTTGACCCTATGTGTGAAAATGTTGTGCAGGTTTACAGGCAGTGGAAGTGTGATCAACAGTGAGACAGAGCCTGTGTGACTTCTACAAAAGAAACAGCAGGAGAGAATGTAAATATTTATAAAAAGACCAAATAATGTACGTGTAATTACATTACAATTGAGACATAGGGATGCTGTCACCGAGGATAATAGAGAGAGAGAGAAACAAAAAAAAAGGCACTTATAGGAATTTTGACGTAATCTAGTAAAAGGCTTGTGGCTACACAGGACGGTTTGGCTCTTCAGTTTTAAATTTAGGAAAATCTCTCTCAGGATGACATTAGTGACAATTTCTCATACCTGTGCCCAGCAAGGTACTGCTTTCCCCCCCTCAGATCTGTCTCGTGTCAGACCACAACTTCCATTTCTTGTTAAGACAAACTCTCATCTCTCTCATGGTGCTAAATTCTCTTCTCATTTGCATGGAAATGGAAGGACTGAAGGATGTCATTCCCAGGTCAGGATGTCAGATTTCCAATCAGATCATCAAAATTAAAAAGCAGTTTGATAAACCCAATTTTCCAGCTGAAAACACAGTATTTATAATAGTTGTAATCTTTGTAAATTATTTCTGACCCAGTTTTCATATATAAATGTCCTTGCAACACTGGCATTTTTCTTTCTCTTTTCAGTGCCTATTTGCAGTTTCTTGCTGAGACATAAAACATTATCATGTAAATGGTAGTTTCCTTAGAAAGCAAATTCACTGGGATTTTTAATTAGAATATCTTTGTGAACATCTGAACCAAACTGTAGCACACTGTGAAGTCTTCAAGTTATGATGAGCAGTACTGCTCACGTTGTTATTTCACATTTTCTGTTAGAACTATTTGGCAAAGTAAGATTTCAAAATACACAGCTCAATCACATAAAAGTTCTTGCAACTGTGACAAAGTGAAGGAGCTTGAAATATATACAAAAACCTTCTTTGGTAGAAGGAGCAGGGCAAAATGTGCAATGAGAAATTATATTAGTGATCTTTAATTTATTATGAGGGCAATTTTCAGAATGCAATGTCAAGGTCCTTCATGTTTATGAACATTTTCTGCACTCACCTAATAACTGAGAGTCAAGGAGAATTTATCAAATTAATTTTAGTTTTGGCTGGAGAGTTAGACTTTTTAAAGAATGCTAATGATTTTACCCAGACATTAATAAATCTGCAGTAAGGCCCAGCGTGCAAAAGACAAATGAAGGGACATTTTTGTCCTTCATTCCCTTTCTCTGGAAGGCTGGAAGTGCTATTTGTCTGTGCTGCTGGTGCTCGGGACAGGTTTTAGAGTGTGTGGAACAAGATCCAAATGGCAGTGCAGGTGACAGAGACAGCTCCAGCAAAGGTCAGTGTTATCCTTTGTCTGCAGGGACATGCCATTGTGCCACGACTGGAAATCTGAGGGAACAGCATCACCTTCATGAAGCAGAAACAGAGCTCTGGCTGGCAGTAAATGTGTATGTCAGAAGGGTGGGTCTGCACAGAGCCTCATTTTTAGCTTTTTCCTGAGCATCTTTTGGTGGGCGTTGCTGGCAACGGGTACTCCTGAGCGGTCCTGGTGCAGGCTGGCTCTTTGCAGGAGTTTTTCCTTAATTGCACAGCAGCCTCAGCCGCTGGTGTCCCACAGGGATGGATATTGCAGCCCAGAGGCCGTGTCCAGGCAGAAATCCATTTAACTAAAGTGAGAACCTGAGCATCTCTAACCCCCATTTGCCTCACTGCCAGCTGGAGACATTAATCAACTTGCACAGGACCCTGAACATATTTTGTAATCCTAAATGAGGATAAACAATGAAGTTGACTTCACTTTTTGCAGAAAAGTGGATATTACTGAATGTGAAGCCCGGAACACAGTTTACTCCCTTGCTGCCACCTCTGCAGGGAAAAATGTAATTATATTGAGCTCTAAGTAACTTTGTTTGGGACAACTTATTTAGTCTCACTGAAAGTACCAGTCCATTCCCCAGAGCATTTAAAAATGAGTGCTGGTGTCCAGCCTATTGCCATGGCAGCCCTGTGAGGGTTTATGTGATACACAGCGCAGCCTTCCAGTAATTCCTCTGTAGGTTAATACTGAAAACAGAGCTCTGCAAGTCCAGGGTAATACAATATGCAGAGGTACAGCAAAGTCTGGGCAGACATTTAAAGTGAGGCAAAGTAGTGGACAAAAGCCAAAAGCCCAGCTTTTCTCCATTTTCATTTCCTCGTAAATACAAATACTCGACATCCATTGCTCTCTCCTGCAGTGTCACATGCTTGGATTGAATGCTGTGAGTGTCTATTTCTGCTACCAGTGATGGATAAATTCCCAATGAACTGCTTCAAGACAGCATGTGCATTTTTCTAGGTGGCATCACTCAAGAAACTTCTTGCAAACTCTGTCTCAGTTTAAGTGACTAAAGGATTAACAGAGTGAGACACAGCAAGGAAAGCAAGCCCTGGGATTTGAAAGCAGCCAAAGCAAACATACTGTAGAAAATAGACCTGAGGATCTTTGATACCCTTGAGTAGTTTGGATGGTTTTTTAAGAGCTATAGTGCTACGTCTCTTAAAATGGGTTATGGGTGGGATTCAGGAATCTTCCTCTGCCCTCCAGCTTTCTGTTTCATTCTGTAGCATTTTCTCCCCATAGATCCAGCAAATACTCTCCTTCCTGGGCAGAGTCAGTGAGGAGTATAGGCTCAGGGCGAAATCTCTCCAGCCTTATCTGATGTCAAATGTGCATCTGGATTGACTCCCAGGTCCATTCTCATCTCTTTAAACTTGCAAAGCCATGGCAAGAATCCAGGAAAGAGGCGGAACACCCTATAAAAATTCAGAGTGCTCACTACACCCAAATACTTAAAATCTGAAGGTATTGCCTAAGGAGTTTGCTGTGCAAAGGAATTCTAGTATAGGAGGCAACAAAAAGACAAACAAATTTAAGTTGATGGACAGAGACATTTGTAAAACCACCTCCTTTCTATCTTGGCATAAATTCTCTTTGGTCTCCTTTCCTCTGTTGAGGTTATGGGCCTAAATGGAGCAAAATACTTAGATCATGTTCTTTCACAGATGCTTATGTAAATGAAAACTCGAAAATACCAGGTGAGGCCTTGGTTCTGCAGAGATGACACACATGGAGCTGTGTGCTGGTGTGCAGTCCCCAGGGTTGGTGTAGCTTTGTGCAAGAGATGCTGCAGAAAGAGCTTCTGCCCTCGAGGGATGTTATCACCCTCCATGACAGAATTCACGCTGCTCTTTCTGCTCCTATGAGCTGAGAAGAGCTGAGTTGGAATTTTCCATCAAGATGCTTTTTCTAAAGAAAATACACTTTCTGAAGGCAGAGGAGATGGTGCCTTTTTGCAGTTTTAATTGGAAAAAAAATTTGCCTTGGGAGTTACAGGCTCGTGTTGCCTTGATAAACACAAATATATTCTGGCAAATGGAACAACAGTGACATGCCATTTCCTCAGAAGCAGCAGATCTCTGAGTATTGGTGAGAATCAGATTATTGTGCCATTTCCTCAGAAGTAGCAGATCTCTGAGTATTTCATGAGAATCAGATTATTCTTTTTTGGCTACCTCACACTGGAGAAAATTTCCCTACTTGAGCATCTTTAATAGGCACTTCAGTGCTTTCACAGATATCGTTTAAAGGGTTTTCTCAATGCTTTGAAAGAAAGGATAGAGGAAAGGAGCCCTTACTGGTACTTGTTGATATTGCAGGATTTTTTTCCTACTAGATAACAGGGATCTGACCCAAAGTGTCTGATCTGCGGGTCTTTACATGAGAGAACCAGCACTCAGTGTGCCAAAGTACACATCTGGCCAGCAGGTTAGCACATTTGTGGGAAAAGGCACGTTCCATTCCAACTTGTAATACACAACAAATGCTTGTTGGTTTAAAAAAAAAACCTCACACTCCAAAACACAAAGATTTGCTATTCCAAAAATAAATTGCCTGAGGAAAGAAAAGGGAAAAAAAAAAAAAGAAAGGAAAACTTTGTTTTATTGTTCTATGGAAGCCATAATCCCACATGATGGAAACAGTAAAAAAATCAAGCTCGTAAGGATTTCTGATGATGGGATAACCGTAGGTTCTTTGTTCTGAATATAAATTGCTACATTAAAATGTGCTCATAAGAACTACTGCTTCAGTGTGAGTAGCCAAGAATAAGAAACTCAGCTTCATAAAATGACACCTAATGTGAAAGCTGTCCAAAAGACATTACTCCCTGTATACTCCAAAAAAGGCCCATTTGCTTTTGAAACAAAAGAATGGGTAAAAAATGCAGAGTGCACCAGACACTTGTTCAGGAGTGGGCTTGTATATAGGTTTGGAAGTTGGTGCTTCTTTATTACAAGCCTTTATAAACCCAGTCAAGCCAATTCCATGAAAATTAGCTTTTGCTGGTTTCATTTTCCTTTGTGGAACAATGTGGGTCATGAAAAGAGCCCTCTAAGCTGGTGGAATCATTCTGTCTTGCTCCAGAGAAAAGTCAAGTTGGAATTTTTGCCCTATGCATTCAACCACAGTGTTGGTACCAGGCTTTTCCCCACTTTCCCTAAGTATGCATGCATTTTTCTAGTCACATAAACACATGGGGAGTAGTTCTACCAGCTGTAGGGAGAACACTCAGCATCTCCCCCTTATGCTGGAGTGAAGCCAAGGTTTTGAGAAACAAAATTTAAATGATATAGATTAAATTTCCATTAACTGATTCTCACTTAACTTATGCTGATTTGGTGTCAGTGTAGTTCCAGGGATATACAAACAGAATTTGAAATGATGAAAGCCCTTTGGGAGATCAGAACTGGAAGCAGTGTAATTTTTTTTTCCCAATGTAAGTAAAGCTGGCTTGAAACTAATTGTATTAGGCTTTCCACCCTTTCTGCTAGAGCAGCTGAGGATATGAATGTTTTAAATTAGTGAAGGCAGTTTCCTAGTGGAAACGAGCCTTGGTGGCTGCTTAGACAGACAGGTAGGGAGAATAAGCTCAACACATTTCATGAATGCAGGCGTCTGGGTAAAGAAGAGAAATCCTATTAGTGCCCAGTTAAGAGAATGGCTGTATCATGAATTTGGTGCTTATTAGAGGATCCAGAGGGACTCCCAGCACACAGATGCAAATCCACAGGAAATTAGGTCCCTGAATTCTAGTGCTCAACGAAATCACTGTTTTTGTGGAGGTGCTCTCAAATATGAATGGTGAGAAATTGGTCTCATTTATATTTCTGTAAATCAAGAATAACTGCAGAGCAAGGAGATGGAGTCATCATTCTTAGATATTTCAACAGCTCCCATGGCCTCAGAAGCTGAGTGTTTCTATATCTGCATGGATCAATTACTGCCTGTGAGCTGGGGAGATGCTAATATCCTCATTGCACAGACTGCATCTGAGACAGAGAGAGACTGGAGCCTAGTTCCCTAACAAGATTTAAATATATAATTTCCATTGGTTTCACTACAAATCAAGGGACTTTTAGATGCTCTGTACCAGGCGAGATTTTTTTCCAGAAATTATGTATTGGATGGTGGAACTGAGCTGACATGTTTTGCATTCCTGGTTACCTCTTTAATCACAGAACCTACTTCCCTGGCTGGGGAAGACTGTGGCTCTTCCTCACTGTGTAATAGCCTGCAGGAGGTAAATGGGGAGGGGAAGGAAGGGGGGAGAAGGATGTTTTTGTTTTCCCTTTATCATTTTTGGAGGTGATCAGATGCTGCAGTATTCTGCAAGAACAGGGTAAATAATGGCATCCATCGTCTGGTGGCAGCCGCTCATTTGCAGTGTCTCACTTCAGGGCGTTGTTTCTTGCTTGTATTTCCAGAGAAATTTCCTCCTGGGGTAATGATGAAAAACTAGTCACAAATCAACACAATTCAGAATAGACGAGAATCATAAAATATTGCAAAATAAAGCAAACAATACAAAAGCTCAGTGCTTTCATCGTGCAGGGAAAGGCCTCCAGAACAACAAGGAATTTTGGAACTCTTTCAGAGACTCAGAAATCATGAAACTTGGATATTTTTCATCCCAAGGCTTTTCCTTCTCTCTTTCCTCTCTCCTCCCCAATGAATCACTCAGTAAAAGAATACATTACCTGGAAACACAGCAGGAATCTTAGCCTTAGTATAAGAGAGCAGATTATAATGAGTATCATACCAAAGAAGAGGGAATAAAGAGCACTAGCAGCCAAAAAAGATAGGCAATTTGAGGGACATGATGTAACTCAGACAAGATGTCAGTGATGGCCTGGAAATAAAACAATGTCAGTCACTGTGAATTAATTGTTCTTCTATAAAAACAAATCAGTGGAGCAACATAACGCACAGTTGTACTGAGTCATGAGGTTTGGCTGTAAAGGAAGTGGTCACTTCACACTGCCCCGGGGCATGTGTGAGAGGCTGGCGAGAACTGAGAGTCCCATCGCAGGGTAGGCAGGTTCTGAGAGCAGTGGAAAAAATTGCAATTTTCATTATGATCCCTTTGTATAGAAGAGCTCATAAAGCCAGCCAGAAAATTTTGCTTTAGGCTGTAACTGAGCTGCCGAGGTCTCAGCACAAGAGCGAGTGTATCCAGTGGGGAATGCTCTTCATTGTGGAGAAGGAGGTTTGATTTAATGAATGAGAGAAGGTAAGGCCATAATTATTCTCTTGGAGGGAAGGAAAACAACAAAACATTTAAACGCACACGATACCAATTCAAGGACTGTTGGGAAGTGCAGGTATGTGTTCCATCAGTCATCCATGTCTCTGCAAGGCCACAGCACTGCTGCTCTGCTTCATGGCAGAGTTTGGTTGCATGCACTGCTTGGCACTTTGAAATATCTGAGAAAAAGTCCTGAAAGTGCCCAGGCCTAAACTTTGTCTCCTCCTTCAAAGCAGGACACACTCCAGCTTTCCATTGCACCCTCAGCTGCATGAAATCCACAGCAGCAATATTCTCCATCTGAGATGTGGAAAGGTGGAGGCAAAGAATCCCACCCCGAGTGTCCACAGAGCAGAAATTGCCATCCCATCTTGCTGCCACTGCCACCTTTGGGAAGCTGTAGCAGAAGAGCCTGTAAATGGTGCTGGAGATTGAATTGCCCAAAGCCCTTGGAGGTTTGTAATGATGCTCCAGTGTTTTTTACAGATAATTTGGAAACAAATCTGTGCTCTTAATCATGTCCTTTATTCCATGCTGACAGTGCTTCCCATCCTAACAGTCAGCATTCATTAAAAAGCAACCATTAACTGGAGAAGGGTTGAAACAGGGACAGGGGCACATATTCAGTTGGGTGGGCAGGATGGGTGTGAAGTTTCTATCTGCATCTTTTCTAAGCTATCACATTTTTCCCCTCTAAGCCAAGATTTAGCTGAAGAGGTGGGTTTGGAGTCACACTGTCAATTCCCTTGCTGAGCATTTGGCTTGTGCTGTTAGTGAACACTTGGGGCTTCTGAGGGCTTCTAAAGTGAACTGTTGCAGGCACAGATGTAATATTTTACAACAGAAAAAAACCCCGAAAACCTTTTTTAGTGTTTCCATCTTTTGGGCTTACGTTGTGTGTACATGGAGTTGTTGATAGCCAAAGGAGATGACTTTTTTGGCTGGGATATTCAGAGAGACTTGGAGGAGCACCATTACCAGTTCTCAGTGATGAAAAATGCTGTTGGAGCTTTCTCACAGAACAAGGAGGGGTTTAACAAGTCACTGCAGGGGGAACAAAGCATTGAAGTTGCAGCTCTGTGAGTACCCCTAAGAGCTGCTCCTTCCCAGCTACTCAGTAAATGAGCAAAGCCTCACTTAAGAAGTGAGGGTTCTTGTATGCAGGAAATGCTGTAGCAGCTCGAAACAGGCAATTACTGTCAAATAATCGAGTGCCCAGAGGTTCATGCTGAGGGTAATCCCTCAGTAACCCCTGCCCAAACCCTTTGAAGATCCCAGGCTCTGACTGCTGCAGACACAGGGGCTCAGCAGTACCCTGAGCTCCCAGAGCCTGGAGTCAGGACAGCAACTTATTCCTTCACCAAAATCTTCCTCTGAAATTTTAAGCAGTGTCAGATGGTGACATCACTGTGTGCATCACCACTTTGTAGCATCCAGGGGTTTTATTACTTTCAGGAGTGTGAGACCAAATGACTCACTGGCCTTCCTTGGATGAGTGGACAAACACAAGTTCAAACTGGGGCTGTAACCTGGTTTCTCCAGTCCCCTGTGGTGCGTGGACTTGAAAGAAGAGGTTTCTATAACTCACCAGCTTGCAGGTCTAAGGGAATCCCTTTCTGCTTGTGCACAGCCTGAGCAGATCATGCATTTACCTGCTGTGTGCATTTTTACAGACCTTTTGGAGTCCTGTGTGAAATGTGCTTCAATAGTTGCCATAGAGTAATCGAAAACCACCTTGGAACTTTTTCAAAGGATCACTAGCAAAAAAGCTTGTTTTATCTATGTACATGTGTTAGTCTGTGATTTGGAAACGCCTGCTTTATGGATTTGATCCATCCAGATATCCTTAAACAGCTCTGCTCTCAAGGGGTCCCTAAAGTGTGCCAGCAGCTCTGTCACGCTGGGATTCATCCCTCTGGGGTGTTATAGCTCAGAGAGGGATAATGTGGTGCTAAAGGCACTCAGAAGTGCCCCTGCACTGATAATGGCACAAATTGCATGGGGCAATGGGACAGTGGGGCTGCACTTGAAGCTATTCACATCCCCATGGGTGACATTTGGGCCAGGCTGCACCTTAGGTTAATGCCAAAACCACGGGGAATAAAGGTCAGACACCTTCAGCGGTGTGTCCCAATGAAAATACTGCTTTTAAATGGAGCATCAGTTTCCCTGTCTTAGGTGAGACAGAGGGTAAATGTTTGTGAATGATGAGTGGCCTGAAGTGCTATCAAAGGTTCCTTTCGGGCAGATGTGCAAAATGCCTCTATTCTCTGCCCCCCTCACCTCACTCCAAACACAGATATTTCAAGGTTATAAATGGGGAGAAAATCTCTGGAGAGGGAGATATTGCAAATAAAATCTAATCTATAAATGTCTCTCTTTAAAGGCACAGCCCAAGCTCTCTATTTTATCTTCTTGACAAAGCAAAACAACTCAATTTTGAACTTGCTCACATTGATTTTACATCAGGGAATTCCACCAATTTCTGGGAGATTATTGATCTAAGCGAGATCAAAATCCATGCTTTTTCTTTCTTTTCCTTCAAAATTCTTTTTCATCTATTGATTATGGTTGTGTGATGTGGCTTATTGGCTCTGAGCTAATAATGACCAAGTGCTTTGGGACAAACCAAATTGCTTAATGGGCCACAACACCAGAATTGATCCCTATAATGACCCAGAAATTAATTAAAGTAATCATTCTCATGCAGTCACATACCAGGGAGTCCCTAGGATTGTCACCCACCTGGCTACATTATTTAAGCCCATGCAATTCCAGCTGTTGAAAATCTGAAAGGATCATCCACGTGTTACATCTCTAAGTGGAGTCAGCAGGCTGTGACCCTCAACGTGACCTTGATGGGCCAGGTCTCTGTAGCACAATCAGGATCAAGCCAACTTTAAGCAATAGCAGTCTCTTACTCTCATTTCTTCCTCTTTTTTTCCCTTTTTTGGGGGGTCAGATGGTTCACATTTATGAAAGGACATATTTCTTCTTGTTCACTGAGAGACAGTAATCATTTCTTGCAGCGTTTACAAATCTTGGTGTTTTTAAAATATATTTACAGCCCTTGGCTTCCTGAGTGAGCAGATGCAGATGTAGGATAAAAGCTGCAGCCCAGGCAGGGTGTGTGCTGAGTGGAGTCGCAGCTCGTCCTTCCCAGTCCAGAGGGAGAAGGCTGCAGATTAATTGTGTAGAATGACAGAAACCCCTGTCCAATGGCAGGCAGGAGCTTGCAGGGCAAACCAGAGCCCAAACTCAGATCTGGAGTGTGCCAATGGCAGGAGCAGCTCTGTCACTGCGAGACTGGAGGTGTCTTGGGGCCACGTGAAGTGAGTGCGTGGCAGCTGGTGGCACTGATGGGGCACTGGCCCCCCTCCTTAATTCCTTTGGATAAATCCATGAGCACATACTGGTTTTTGAGGCTAAAATGTCTGATTTCTTTGCCCTGACTGTCCATTGAAGCTTGCCATTTTACCAAGTTGCCCCTGGTTCACAGAGGCTTAAGTAAACTGCAGGCTGGGCCCCATATTTTTGTAAGAATGTTTTTTTTTACAGTATCCTTTTTCTGTAATTCCACATGGGCCTCTTTGTCCTTTCAGTAAAACCACTGTAAACCAGTGAATTCCTCCCATGTCCAGGGGTGTGGTGCAGAATGAGACACGGTCCTTAAAGGGATTCAGGCCAGGAGGCTTGGAAGTGAACACGTCTGTGGGAAATATTGAGGCTGAGGGAGCAAAATCCTTTCACAGAAGATGGAGAATACACATTCATGGACAAAGCTCCTTTCTGTCTTCCAGCCTGCATGTTAATCTGAACAAAGAGCATGGTCCATTCCACATCCATACCTATCCCCTCTTCCTCTGCCACCTGGGTTTTGTGATTACTGGCAACACTCTTGCTGTCAGGGTGATATTTTCCTCTGGCACATGGAGTAGTACTTCTAAAGTTACCCAAGCTAATCCAATTAACATGCCTCCGCTCCTCCCTGTGGGGTGAACCAAATCTGGGGAACTCTGGGACATTGTCCTTAAAGTGTCTCTGTAATTTGAACTCTCACACCCATGCAAAATCTCCATCTGCTGTCTCTGTTCTGCGTGGTGCAGATCCACTGAGCTCAGAGTCATTCAGGAGCCTCTGGAGACTGTTTTATTGCCAGGTGATGAAATCCCAGAAAAGAAGAAATTAGAAATCCAAAGGGGAAACCGGAATGGCGTGTGGTGTGGTCACTGTGCAGGAGAGGAACAAAGTCTGGCCACTGTTTCTGTTTGGGAAATGAATTTGTTTCAGCTGTAAAGTCGATAGTTATCACCTGCACAAGGTTTCATCCAGGGCCATCAGTCTCATTCCCCTTCTGTCCGATCTGCAGCCTCTACTTGGGCTGGCAGGCAAGGGGTTAAATGCTTGAACTCTTCTGCTCTTTAGCGAAGGGTGTCCTCAGCTGCATGCCCTGAGTACTGGGGTGCGGGGAGGGACAGCTGTCCCGAGGGGAGGGATTCCCTCACATACAAAATTAATTCGCTCTAGCAAACTTGCTTGACTGAATCTGGTCTGTGTGGGGGTTGGAGTTTGTGCAGGTTTGGGGTAGGGTGAAAACTGTGCTTTCTTTTTCTCCTATTTATTTTTCTCTTATGAGAGTTGTTGTCGTAGTTGGGTTAAATAGCAGAGTTTTTTGGAAGTTGGCTTTTCTGCAGTGCTCTAAGCCTAGGACTTGGTGGGTTTTTTTTGGGGGGGTACTATTTGGATGCTGATTCTGTGAAGCTGTTTTCTTACTCTGTCTGTGCCTTTTCCATGAAAAAAAAGTATCAAATGAGGAGATGACATCTCAGGAGATTAAACCAAAGAAGGGAATAGGAGGGAAAGAAACAAATACTAATGAAACAGCACAATAGATCTAAGATACCTTAATAGAAAGATTTAGACAAAAATGTCCCCAGATTTCTGTATTTGAGTCAGTGGTCCTTGTTGGTATCTAAACCTTTAAGCACAGTTACTTTCCCCAGAGCAGACTCAGACCTGGCAGTGGGAATTCACCGCAAGCCTTGTGAGGTTTGCCTGTCCTGCAGGGAAGGAGGCTGATGTCACCTGGCTGTTTGCTTCTGCAAGCAGAGAGCAGATTTTCAAAAGTATCCTGGAATCACAGAGCTTGATAAGGTATGGATAAATCCTCAGAATTGCTGGGAGGAGGGCTTTATTTGAACTCCTCTGGCCAGATATGGTCTCTGCCTTGAAAACACTGCACAGCGTGAAGGAAGAGCGAGTGATCTTGAGTTTTCTGTCTCTTGGAAGGAGCAACTGACTGCATAGGGCTCATTAATTATTGATGCACACGTGTAAGAGGGATATAGGGAGATTCCTTACCCCGTGCAGAACAGTTCCACAGAAGGAAACAGATGCTGAGTGTGTCTGTTTAATCACACCCTGGGGCAGATGCCCAAGGAATGAGCTGAGCCTCGTGTCTGTCTGTCTGGTGTGCTGTAGGCACAAACCAGCTGTGGATTAGCCTTGCCAAAGAAATAGAAGGATAATTGGGCTTTGGACGGCCTTTTAATTCCAAGACCACCCTTGCCTTGAATTGCATTCAATGCTAAAATGCGTCTTGGGGTGATTGTCCAAACTGGCACAAAATGGAAAGATGCTTTAGTGGCTGCAGAGTTTTAAAATCAACAGCCTATCATCAAGCAAGCCCTAGGATGCTGCTGGGGGTCCTGGTACTGTCAGGGCAGCAGTAGAACCGGTCTGCTCTGTCCCGTTGGGTTGTGTAATGTGCTCAGACAAAGAATAATACACTTGGCCAGCCTCGGTTCATGAAGGTCACTGAGGCAGCTCATTAGGCAGCAAAGATGAAAGTGCTGTTGCATCCCTTAATTGAAGGGCGGTAGATGAGTCTAGAATGGATTGTTCAATAGTGCTGAAGATTGTAAATCTGAAACTTCATAGTGTCCGCCCCGCTGGTCAGGACATACAGACCAGTGCAGAGCTGTAACTGTGCTCACAGGGAAGAAAACTCTGTAATTCCCTGGGAGCTTCAGTAAGTCCAGCTGGCCCCTGAGTGCTGCTCTGTTCTTGGGTGTCTATCTGCGTGCAGGCACCTCTCATGTCCAAGGGGGTGTGAATAACTCTAGAGGGGATTTTGCTCTCAGAAAGATTAGGCAGGGCGGATAACCCTGGAGGAATTAAAAGCAAAGGTTTGGTATGTTTCCCTTTTCAAATATATCTGAACTCTCCTGCCATGAACAAAGACCTGTTTTAATTTTCTTGCTCATAAACATGACTCATTTTTATAAACAAGAGGAGAAATCTTGTTTCTACTCTTAAGTCTTAAAGTGCAATTAGCAAAGGCAATTCAAGGACTTGCCCAGTACTCAGTTAGGGATAACAAGCATTGACCAATTAAATCCCTCTTGCTTTGAAAATTTGATTCCTTAAACACGAAGAAAAACTGTTACTGCTGTCTTTTCACCCTGTTTTAAGAATCAGAAAATATTTAGTTTAATTTGGCACTAATTCATTTTAAGCCATTTCTATTTGAGCCATTTTCGTCTTCAAAGTCTCCCTTTTGATCTATCACAGCTGTTCTACTGACACACTCCACGACCAATTCACGTCCCATCTTTCCGTGCCCAGCAAAGGCCAGCGTGGTACTTATCTGTGCATTGTAGGCATAAATTAATGTATGAAAAGCTTCTTTTATTGATGTTGCTGTTTACTAACGTTACTTTTCTCCAGGGGAGATGTGTGTGTGCTTGTATGTGAAATCACAGCAGCATTATGTCCTAAGAGATGGGCTTGGGTGTAATGAGAAAATGACCCAAGGTTTAAGTCAAAGCCAAGAGACCGGAGCTTGTGACTTGTGGAAACCTGGCTTTGATTAAAATGCTGTTTGTGCAGCGTTAGCACACGTGGCTCCTCTGCCAAGCCACCCCTTGCTGCCAGCCCTGCAGTGCTGCTCACTGTGCTGGTGTCACTGAGCTGTGCTTAATTAGCTGAACTCCTACGTACATGCAAACCTCTGACTGCACGGTGACGTTACAGGGAACGGCTCCAGCCTGCTCCTGAACGTACAGCCTTTTTCAGATGGTGGCAGCTACATCCAGATCACTTCTCTGGGAAATGCACACACTGCATGTCCAAGCTCTCGGGTTTCTGAGTGATTAATTCAAATGAATGTGAACCAGTTTGTAGCAGGAGTGGCTCCGTGGTCAGTGGGATGACACTTAGGAGTCATATCCATGACTGACCAAATAATTTTTCAGCAAACACTCAAGCGTGTAGTTAGCAGGTCCCAAGGAGAAGGAAGCCCTTGTCTGACTTGATACAGTGAGCAGGAGAATTATTTGTCCTGCTAAAATGGTGAAAAGCCTTCCTGTCCCATGGAAATGGCTAAGCTGTCCTAGGTGGCCTGATTCGGTCAGGGAGAGAAGTTTATAGCACGGTGTGTCACATGCAACTCTGATGTGTTTTTTCCTGGGATTAGCTGAGATGATGACCCTGGGAGAAGATCTGGAGGGTCTTCTGGGTCATCAGGTGCACTCCAGTGCAGTTTCACTTGACTTTCTCCAATACTGTCCTTTAAAGCTGAAGCCTGAAGGAAGATTTTGGAGGGGAGGGAGTGAGAAGGGTAGAGCAGGTTGGGTTAAAGACATCACTGCAGGATAGAGTTGTTGTCTCCATACAAAAATACCAGTTTTCCCCTGAAAGTCGCATTCCCTGTTGCCAGTTCTAGAGCAGAGTCAGTGGCCAGGGGCTGCTCAGGACTGGAGAAGGGCTCAGGAAGCTGAGCCTGGCTGCTGCTGCACATCACCGTCTGAGATCCACCACAGAACAGCCAGCGAGGAGTTAAACACAATGCAAAAAATAATGCTTCCCTTATTTTCTCCTTCTTTCCCCTCCTCCTCCCATGTGCTTTTATTTTTGTCTTGAGCTAAGTAGAAATGTTGGTTTGGTTTTTTTTTTACTTTGGCTTAGCTTATGTTGTTATTTGATTTTTACACAATCCTCAGGTACCTAATGAAATTGCCACATGCTCAAGGGAAAACAAGTTTCATAACAGAATGACAGTAAAACATTGCTAAAATCCTTTAGGATAGAGGAAGGATTAGAAGAAGAAAATGCAGAATAATGTAGACATTAGTTTAAAGACAACAAAGGGCTCCTAGTCCACTGACATACCAGAATCCAACAGAAGTATTCATAATTACTAATAACAAAAAGCTGCTCTATTATGTCTATTCCATTCAAACTAAAACACATGTAAAGCTTGTGTGCTGGTGAGTGTATTTTGATGATAGGTCTGGTTTAAACCTAATCTGCTGAAATACAGACAGGATAGGAACAATGCTTTCTCTAGGGATCAACAACTTTGTCCCTGAACAGACTGCCTTATGTAAACACCCATAATTCTGTTAAAATTCATGCAGACAGCTTGGATTAAAAAGAAACAAATATCAAGCAAATAAACAAAAGTCATGAGCAACAGGGGCTGGTAAAGTCATTGTGGGAAAATGTGCTCTTTGAAGCATATGCCAGTGTATACTAAATCAAGAAAATTAATATTAAACACTACAGGTCACAATATTGAACATGTGTTCCATCTTCTGACAAAGTAGCTAGAAGTCCTCCTTCCAACAGTGGTCATCTTGTTTAGAGTGATTTTTAGTCTTAAAAGCCCAGCCCTGAACTGATAACTTAGGTGTTCACCACTCCTTTGGCCTTCACTTTTTGTAACACTGTACAGAGTAATGCTTCTGGCTTGGAGCTTGCAGCTGGCACTAATTTATTGAGCTGGGAACAAAGGTGGCTTACCCAGAAAATTTAGATAGCTGTGGTTACTTGGGTTATATTTTAACCCAGTAAGGATAGAAATTAAATTTCTCAAGTACTTGTTCCCTTCCAGGGTCTTTTAGTTCATCAAAATGGACAAAAATGTTGTTTCTTGGAGTTGAGACAATGACCTGGAGAAGTTTTGGACTCTGCTTTAACTGCTGACATAGGGAGAAAATTTCTTCTCTATCATGTTTTTTTGTTTGGTTTTTCAGGGGTTGTTTGTTTGGGTTTTTTGTTGTGGAGTTTTTTGCATTTTTCTTCTTTTCCTTGTACTCTCACACTTAAATAGGTGATGAGGAGCTATGGAGAGACTGATGCTCCACATGTTCCCAGTAAATATGGGACTGTTGGATTTTCCTTAAAATCTCTGCTCTTTCTGCTTCTACCACTTGCCAGGTTTTTATCCGTGTTAAAGGTTCTGTGAAAGGTTGTGTGTGAAATGTCCCTGAGACTCAACAGAACTGACTTCAGCCTTCTATTTTTAGGGTAGGCTTCGAGGCTGTGGGCGCCCTGCTTGGGTAGCCTTTGCCACAGGACAGGTCAGCTTTAATATGGCCATTTCAAGAGATATTCCCTTCCTTTAGATGAAGGGGCAGGGAGGAAATCTGTAGGAAGCTTTCCAAGTTGGCGGAAGAACATGGGAAAAAATAACTGTGGCTCTGGAATCCAGCATATGGCCAGGGAGCTTGGGCTGAGGAACGTGCTAAGGGCAGGCTCTGGGATTCCTGAGCCAAGAAGTTGTTTGTTTTTCTGGCTGTGTTCAAAGAAACCAAACTCTGTATGTTTGCAAATAAATGGGGTTGTACCACAGGGGCACTTGGCAGGTTTCAGTAACAGGGAAGAAAAATAAAATCTTACAAAGTCTGGCTAATTACCATAGTTCAGATAATACACTTCAAAAGGGGAAAGTTTAATAACTGTTTAATAACAGGCAACTTCCTGTTCAAGGTGCTTTCTCTTTCAAAATTTCTGTTCAGTGGATTTTCATGGATTTTCCTACTTGGAGCCACTGAAATTTGACTACCCCTGAACTGAAAGCCTTTCTGTGGCTGTGCCATCTTTTCTTAGCTCATGACCTTATCTCCAGTTCCTATTAGTGGTCTAGGACAAGACTCTACTGTGACCATGATTTACATCTTGTATGAGAGCTCTCTGGGACAAGACTAAGAAGAAAAATTGGCAAATCTTGCATTCAAAAAGCATTCTCTGAGGGCTTGGTATTTAGCTCAGTTTTCAACTTCAGCACTGCTTACTTGTGTTGGAAAAGTTATTTTTGGTTGCTTTCTGCACTTCATTATAATTCTGAAAATGACTAATTTGATGTGACATTTACTAATGTAGTATGATCAGACATAATTTGATCTTATTAACTTAGATCGTACCATATTAGCAAACATCAGATTCTATTTGAGAAATTTACACATGCTGCAAATGTGGATACACCTTGAAATCATACTGTATTAGTATAATTTGTCACCTTAATGTTGTATTTGGTAAAGAATGTCAGAATATATTGCAATTTATAGCTACCTACTTACAGATCTGCAAAGATTCAGGTTGACTCTGCTGTTGTCGAACTGTTCTACCACTGTAAAAAAAAAACCCAAAACCTTTCTCAATGGTACAAGACCACTGCAGTTCAAATACTTGATGTCTTTCCTTTCCTTTGGAAATGCTTTCACTGTCTTGCATTTTTGGTGTCTGAAATCTAAGTTGGCTGAGCGGAATAAAGAGCTTGTCTTGTGGAATAAAGAGTTTATCTTCCTGTCCGTGTGTGATGATGGCCAGTGTGGCCTGAGAAGTTTGCATGAACTGGACAGCAGTAGGTACTGAAGTGGCACAGCTGTATCAGCTCTAAATCAGCACATCAACCTGTGTGCTGCTGCCTTCTGCTTTCCTGCTGGGCACCAAGCAAGTTTTAAAAAAGACTAAGTATTTGTTGATATTATTTATGAAGGAATGGAAAGGCCAGTTGCCTTTTATACCCTTGTGTAGTTGAGATAGTAACTCTTGTGTTCACTTCTCCCATTCTGCTCCAGAGCTGTGATTTCTCTTTGCCAGCTCAGGCTGTAACTAGAAGTTTATCTCCTGTGTTCCTGCATTCCTGTGTGAGACTTCGCATCCTTGTCTTTTTGGGGGGGAAAAGGAGGGGTTTTTTTCCTGATCTTGAGGGCATCGTGCATTCCCATCTGAGCTAGCTGCCTGTGCCTGGTAAAGAGGCTTTGGGACTGGGACAATTATGCAGTGGGCTGAGCATCCCTACGAAGGAAGTGTTTCCACTTGAAAAGTGAAAGAAGGCAGGAGCAGTGTCTCAACAGCCCTAGAGCACCTACTCTCCCAATGTAGTCCCAACGTATTTTTCCCCAGTCTAGATGCATTATGGTGTCATTGCACCTGCAAAGAGGGTTTCTAGTGGTGAGAGAAAGGCTGAACACCCGAATTTCACACAACTGCCCCAGTGAGTGCTGGGATCGGGTGTGTGGCTGGACAGGAGGGTTTGGGGTACGGGATGAGCACCAAAGCAGCTGGTAATCCAGCATGTCTGATGAAAAGGGCAAATTGCTTCCCATCTGCAGTGGAAAGAATTTAAAAAAAAAGAAAAGTTAAAAATAGAATTAAAAGGAACATTTAAAAACTTGCTGTAAAGACTCCAGTTCTGACTGCCATGATCCACTGGCATCTGCTGTGCTGGGATGAGCCAGAATGGGCTGTGCACTCACTAAACCCCAAACCTCCAGGCTGAGCCTGGCTGAATTCAAAGGGAGCTGCTCGTGCACACCTGGCTGTGTGAGCCGGGCAGGGTGAAGGCTGAAGCTTAAGCTTCAAACCTCAGACTGCAGGGCATGAGTGATACGTGATATTCGACTTCTTTTTGTCTGGCAGAACAGAAGCTGCCAAAAAAGCTTTTATTTTTCCATACTCCAAAATCTTTTTGATTTAGATGTCAGGTTACCCCTTTGATGTAACTTTTGCAAAGCCCCTCAATAAGGTTATTACAAAATCCTCACTCAACCAGTACAATTTTACTGAACAAAAAACTGAGTAGAGCACCTACAACAAAAAGGGTGTTTGAGCTCTTTTTGTTGACCATGAGTTTGAAATAATATATTTAGTTTTAGCCATACAACGACTTTGATCCAAAACTGATAATGTTGCATCTTCCCCAATGGAGTTTTCTCTTCTGTGTTATTTTTCATGCTCTATTTGGAAAATAACAATCAAAGGCAATTCCAGGCTCTTAATTCCTTTTGTTCCATCAGATTGTGCTGAACACTGAGCAAATCCAGCTAGTTGTCAGCCTGAGCTCCTGTTACTCTGATGTTTTAACATCTCTGAAGACAATGCTGCCTCCTGCTCTGCTCTTCAGATATTTCAGAAATGTATGCTGGAACTTTATTTCAATAGATGGAAATATGTACAAATACGCTTTTGTCAGGTGATTCCTGTGTTTCCAGGTACTCCCAAAAATAAGCAAGATGCCTTGAATCTGAACAGTGAATCTGAACAATTCACTTTATTGTTCAGTGATGCAGACGCATTAAGGAGCTGCTGGTCCAGAATACCTTCCTCATCCCATCACACATCACACATAGAATATCTCAGGCATTTTTGCCCATAATGAATTCCACAGATGGACAGAAATTGGCAAGAACTTGTCTCAGACTCAGACCAGTTCTCTCAATTTTCATTTCAGAAGGACCTTGGCTTTATTCTTTCTGACTTTGCCATATATATATATATATATATATCTCTCTACAGTCTTTATAGGTATTGTGCTTGCAGGACACTTCAGTCTTCTTGCGTATTTTAGGTGGATTGGCTATTTCAATTTAGATTGAAATTCACTGTTTTGATTAAGTGCTTTGTTAAGGTTAAGTTTTACCCACTTCTTGCATTTTTTTTTAACAAAACAGTGCTGGTATATGTCTAGGTATGGACAAACATTGTGTGTCAGCTCCAGTGTAAGTAACAGTAATTAACATGGACAGAAGCTGGGGGAATGACATCAGGTTTTTGTTTTAGGTGTTCTTCCTCTGGTGTGGTGGATTATAATTTCATTTGTATGTATATAGACAAACACTATACTTTTTAAATACAATGCATCATTTTCTCTGTGAATTTATAATTTCATTGAGGGGGCAGTTATTTCCAATCACTTGAATTGAGCGTTGCTCAGAGTATTAGAAGAGTGAGGGCTGCAAGACGTGTCAAAATCTCAAGGTTAGGCTGATCCTTTGGGCTCCAGTACCTGCCAGGGCACAAAACTCTGCAGAATCATTTCCTCACGCACCAGGAACACTCACTGGGGAGGATTAGTCAAGGCTGAACCATTCTCCTGTCCTTGAGTTAATGAGTGAAGAAAGTAACCAAAAACCAAATTAGTTTTACCCGTTCTTTCACTTGCTCTGGTGTTGGCTCTCCAAGTTTATACGGCAATTTCTATGAAATCTATAAAACTCTACTGGAAACTTTTTTCAGGAAAGCTCACTATTAAGGGAATAAATGGTCCAGATGTTGAAAAGGTTGTTTGGGGGTTGAGTAGTATCAGATCAAGTCAAGACACATAATAATTCTGCACTGTTAATGAAATGTAAGAGACAGCAAATTATGAACATAAAGAAAAGGCCATTTGGGGTTTTTTTTGTAAAATCATAGAAGTGCCCCATTAATTTAATCATGGGATTAATAGTTCATCTGCTAGTAGTTCAATGGAGGGAGAATATCCACACAGTATTTTGTTTTATGCTGGTATTACACCAACCTTTGTGGCTGTGACCTGCTGTTAAACACAAAACAGGTGTTGGGATGGAATTAGGTCTTCAGATTACACAGACATGTGGACTATTAATTGAACTTTGCATAACCAAAGTTCTGTAGGTTCATATTTAAATGCTGTTAGTGGCCATTTAAAAAACATTCCAAATTAAATCCAACCCATATAAGGAAGAAGCCAGTGAGCCAGCAGGGCTGGGATTTGATAATGAATTATATGTATTGAATGGGCAGCCATGTGGAACAGTTCTAAATTATGAAATCCCTATTTGAGGCTGTGATTCCTTGTCTTGTGCTGCACACAAGCTTCTTCAACTAAAATTCACTCTCTCAAAGAGGATGGGCTAGAATATCTCTTTTTAAACAGGTGTCTGCCTTTGAGCAATGGTATAATGTTAAGTGCCTCACTTGGTAAAATCTTATTTTTCATCTATATGGAAAGATGTGAACAGTGTAATAAAAAAACCTCCTGGCAAAATCTTGTTGGGTCATCTGGATGGACCTTCAACCTTCAGGAGCTGAGATTCCTTCTGACTTTGTGCTGTGGTGGAGCAGAGCCCTCCTCCTCCACAGCTGCACCCCAAAAGCCGAGTGCTGTATCCCAAGAGAGCGCTGGTTCCTGGTGGCAGCAGCAGTGATGCAAAGGTTGGAAGGATTTGTGTAGTGTTACACCCAGCTGACTATTCCTGCCTGGCTTCTTAAAAGTCTCTGCTGGCAAGGAAAAATGGGCAGGAACTCCAACTCCTTTGGATGCAATTAATTAATTCCACCTCTATAGAAAAATCAACAGGACTTTATGGGCTTATTTTTAATTTTGAATCTGCATTTGCTCAGATAAATTCTGTATTCCTCCTGCCAGGCAAGGCACTGGAAGGCCCCATTCCTTTGTAGGGCTGCAATCTTTGAACAGTTCTTCAATGCCCTTACTATTTTGAAAATGAACTGCTGTAGCTCACTATTTTCTGGGCAAAAGAAATCAGAATATTTGTTTGAAAACTGCAATTTTTGTTACAGTAACGATACTGCTTTGCCCCAGTTGACCTCTAGTTGCATGGAGTTGTTGTTAAGGAGAAAGGAATGAATAAACATGGAGCTATTACAAGTGATTAGAGCAAGTTCAAGTTAGGCAGGGGAAAAGCCTCCCTTGCAGGGAGGGTTTGCCAGGGAAAGTCCTGAGTGAAGTTGTGGAGCCTCCCTCCTTGGAAATATTTACCATTAGCTCACAGCTGACACCTGTGATTGATGCTGTGTCTGTAGGACCCCTGTGACCTCTCCACGTTCCTTATGGTCCCATAATTCTGTGTTCTAGCAGTGAAGCAGAAACGTGGATGAAATACCAGCTTTAGAGCAGCTCAGATATTGACTTTTACCTCCAAGGTCAGGGGCAATGAAATATGGAGCACTGGACCAAAAGTGATCCCCTACATCAACGTGTCAAGTCACCTGCTATTGAAACGCTGGGTTATTTCATCCCTTTTGTGATCTTTATGGAGTAGATCTCTAAATAGAGTTAGTGTCTATGATGGATATATTTAAGACAGATGATTGTTGAGGTAGTGGAGATGTGTATAATGCCTATTCAGAGGTCACCGGGCTGACAATCACAGAATTACTGGCATAAGTAAGAGCATTCCTCTGCAGAACTTTTCACATGCAAATGTCTCATTCCTGGCTTTATCACAGGAGCTTTAAAATACAGTGAACCAGTCAGTGCATTCTCCTTTCAGAAAGGTACATGATGATAAATGCTATCACTTGAAATTATTTTTTTAAAAATCACTACAGTTGGAAAGAATGAAATTTGATTCCACCTAATCACAGATGTTTAATATTACTCAACTGAGGCTTTTCATTGGTGCAGGCTTTTTATTTTTATGGTGTACTTTTATTAAAATATACCTAATATAGATATTGGAAACATATTTTTCATGTGTAGATTTTCTTACAGGAAGGTATTAAAAGATAAGGCAGTTTTGGATTTACTGGAGCAAAGTCAAAAGCGTCATTGGCTATGTTACACCATACTGCTGGGTGGAAACATGTTTAGGATTTTTGGATGCTTGGATTTCAGTGAATTCTTTCCAGCTAGAGCACCTTGTCTGTTAGAAGTTGAATGAAGGAAGGAGGATTGTGGGAAGGCTGTTCTGCGGAGGACAAGGCGAAGATCATTGTGGCACTCTCCATGGATTAATCCATTAGTCTCTATTCTTCGTGTTTCCAGAACATGAATGCTACAATCCATTTTAATGAGAATTGTGCTTCAAGCACTATCTATCTGACACAAATTTTTGGCATGGTAAGAGTCCACATGTCTCTTGTGGCAGCAAGATCTCTTCCATTTTAGCAGTAACTACATTGAGAATCTGTGGCCTATCTTAATTTGAATTCAAAGCTGAGGGTTAGGTCCTGATCAAAATTAAATTGCTTTTCGGAATGAATGACAATTGTAACCGTATTATTTAGTCCTGAAATTGGCTGGTTCATTCAGAGAAATTAAGGCTTAAAAGAGGCATCTGTAGAATCACTCCAGGAAACTGAACATCCTCCCTCTGGGGGAAAAAAAAACTGTTAAAACATTGATGGCAAGATAATTAAATAAATATAAAAACCATTTCTGATTTGAAATTAGTTTCGCTTGTTTTGATCTAGAAAGCTGGTTTGTCTTACAACGTTTTCTACATGAACACTGTCTTGAGCTATTTTTCTGCTCACATAGACCAGTACAATAATATCCAGGCAATTAAAATGTTATTCATTTATTCTTAGTTATATATTTTGAAAGTTAGCTTCTTTCTCATATGTGGCAAACTGAGTCATAGAGAAATAAAATGTCCTGGTCACAGCTGTGTTAGATTTGTAGAAGAACTGGAAATGGAGTGCAGATCTCCTGAAGCCTGGTGTGTGAATCTTGATTTGTGAAAAATAGAACATAATTCAAAGCCAAGGGGGTTGCTAAAAAAGAAAATTGGATCGTAACCTGTCCTGACTCTTTCCATTTGCTCCTCCTAATCCTAATTTGCACTCTCTGCTCCTAATCCAGGAGTCAGCATGAACACAAGAAAGGCCAGCATTTTTATTGAGGTGTTTTGAGCACCATAAATAATTCAGAACTTTATTTCTATGTTGCTCATGCACAGTCATCACTTGGAACCACTAAAAATAATAGTGAGGGTGATGATTAGCTTCTGGCGTGACTGCATGAATTGTGATGAGGTTTGA
Organism: Callaeas wilsoni; assembly: GCA_013398955.1. Taxonomy (NCBI): domain Eukaryota; kingdom Metazoa; phylum Chordata; class Aves; order Passeriformes; family Callaeidae; genus Callaeas; species Callaeas wilsoni. The sequence continues at coordinate 38,704 of VWPU01003969.1, forward strand.
CTGGGTTCTAGAAGGCAGCAAATATTTACAAATGGAGCCCTTGAACTGTGTTTTCTCCATGTGGTTATTTTCCAGCATATCCTGAACTCCTGCCCACATAATGGTTGTATTGTCTTTAAAGGATGGAATTCCGCCCTGCTGTGTCGTGGCTGCAGTGAGACAAGCCCAGGACTGTTCTCCACCCTGCTACTTCTGTCTGATTGTTGTTACATTGGTTCAGAAAAATTAGGGGTTTTTAACAGGCAGTCCTATGGGATGTGTCTATGCTTGGGTGAAACACTGGTGAAGGACTGGAAGAGAAGCACGACTCGTGTCTGCAGCAGTGCTTTGAAGGGTGCTCTTTGTCAGGATAAACTGAACACAGGCTGGGGGTGCTGCCCTGGATGAGAGCAGGGCCGTTGCTGTTGTCTAACAATTAGTGCTGGTTCCCTTGGCACACTGAGCTCGTGGGGCTGCCCAGGGATGGGGTAGCACAGCCTCTGGGCATTACCCACGAGACCTCGATTTTCCTGATGGAAGTGGTGCTTTTGCATGTCAGACCATGGAAAATGTTCTCAGGAGAGCTTTAATGCGAGAGGAAAGGCCTTTGGAGGGGGCAAGGCAACTATGAGAGGACTGTAAGACTTGCACGTGTTTGGTAACTAACCTCAGCACACAGTCTGAGGGAGGCTTGTGGAAGGAAATTGAGAAACGCCTTGCAGATGGTAAACTCCAGCCAAACCAATTCCCAAAACCAGGCTGCTGCAGAATGACAGCTCTCAAGGTTGTGTCAAAGACATGTGGAACTGCACGGGAATAACCAAAACTGCAATCTGAAAGCTTGTGCAGAAAGCTCCAGTTGTGTAAGAAACCCACGATGATGTGATACTTTCCATAAAAAAGAAAACCCTTCTTAGTGAGAACAAAGCTTCCAAAATAATCTCTTCCTCCCTGCCTTTCTTCTCTTTTCTGCTCTCATTTCAATAGCCATTCGATGATACATTACCCACTGGCTTCAAGCTACTGCAGGGATCCCTGTGAGGAAGGGCAGACTTTCCCACAGCAATTCCAGAGGGCTTAGCAGAACTTGTTCACTCTGATGCTTTTCTTCAAGCTTTTCTCTCTTTGCCTGTGGCAGTCCTTCGCCTGGTGCTCTTGCAGAGACAGCCTGCTCTTAGTATGTTTACTGATTTCCAGCTTTTCCACTGGCAGCACATATTCAATCAGAATTTCATATTAGTTCAGTAACCCGCAGCAAAAGTGAAGGCCAGTATAACTGGAAGATGATAATAGCCCTGTGCACAGGCTTGCAAAACTTGCTGTAGCAGCTTGCACGCTGTTACCTAAAATCTGTGAACTTTTATGTACAGCCTAACCAAGAGGGATGATAAATGCTTCCATCCTACGAGGTTTTAAAGGCTGAGTTGGAGAAACATCTGCTAGGAATAGATTTGATGTTGGTTGGAGGATTGAGGACACATATTAGATGGCTCCTCAAGCACTAGCATTCCAGGATTTCATGTTCCTTCACAGGGGAACAAAGGAAGGGCAGTGGTGTGGGTGGTGTAAATAGGTTTCTCTCACCTCCTTGTATGACTGTGGCTGTTTCCAACCACTGTGCAAAGGAGAGAAGCCGTTCCCTCTACTCGTATGGCACATCAGCTCCCAGCTTTTCTCCCATCCCTGTCTGAAGGTGCAAATAAAGCCAAGCAATCTCCTGATTACCAAAGTCAGCCTTTCACCAGGGGAGAGCAGTGTCATGCTGTCTGCACATTGTTGCTCCTTTGTGTCTGCTGGCACTTCCCCAGTCGCTCTGGTCTGTCTGGGAAAACTGGTTGTGTTTGTCCAGAACTGCTCCTCTCCTCAGCAGATCCTGTCCCTGCCAAAGAGGAGGTTGGGCAGTTGCTCTGCTTCATTCCCCAGCTCTTCTGGCAGAGAGCAGCTGTGGGCTGGGATGATGATACACAGGCATGCAGCAAGTGTAAAATTGGCTTGAGGAGCCTCCAGACAGGTGGGACAGGCCTGGGACTGGTGGAGCAGTCAGATGTCCTCTGGGATGTCTGACAGAGTGCTGCTGCTAGGAAGGAGCAGGGGCTTGGAAGGGTAAATGAGTGAGAGCAGAGGAATTGGGAATATCCCATCAGGGTGTGAGGAAATTAAAGGCAGCAGTGTCGTAGCCGAAATAAATGATGGACAGGGCAAGACAAAGCTGTGCAGGATGCCCAGAGACACAGGAACCAAGTGTAGTTACCATCCTGCTCAAACCAGCAGCAGGTACAGCCCCTTCTGGATGTGTGCTGGGATGGGCCGGTGGCGCTTCAGAGACAAGGGCATGGCCGTGTGAGGCCACAGGGAGGGCTGGGAAAATGGGCCCTGTTAGTTTTTGTGCTCTGATAACTGTCCCTCCTAAGCAAAACCGGGATGTCAGACTGAGATGGGAAAGGGAATCCTGCAAGTATTGGCAGAAAAGCTCTTCTGTGCTTGCCCTGGTGCCCCAAGTCAACTCAATGTTAGTGTTGCTGTGTTCAGCTGTGGCTCTGTTGGAGTTTAGGGCTATGTGAATGCAGCACAGTTTATCCCAGGAGGAAAAATGCATTATTGTTAGCCTATTATTGATCTTGTTAATTGTAGTAATTGATCTAGTATTAACTTTGCTCTGGAGCTGTAACTTGTGAGTTTGCAGCTGGAGACAATGCTGACTCAAAGTCACAACCATGTGAAACACTAATAACTGGATGGGGGTTTTATTTCTTCAGAGATCACCAGTGACTTGAATGGTGGTGACAAGTAACTGGTTCACCTGGCTGTATTTGTGGAATAGCTGAAAAACTAAAGCTATTCTATAAAGTAAAGGGATTTTCCCTTAATGAATATTTTAGCAATTCATGTGTAATTATTTGAACTTTCTAAATTGTAAATTGTACCAGTACAAATTCATCCTTTCTAGTTATACAGGAGCTTTGTGGTGTTTTAGAGTGCATTAACTCCCTTGAAAATCCCTCACTCATTCCTGTGCAATTTATTCTCCTGTTCTCTGTAATGAGTTAATCTATTTTGAATGAAGTTGAGTTGCCTGCTGTATGACTACACTGTAAAAGCTGTTTCCAGTTCCCATATCAGCTGGCTGGCACATCCCCACAGCCATTTCCACAGCGTTATTGCTGCTTCGTGCTCAGCCTGCACAGGAATTTGTGTGCAGGTTTTACCTCCCTGGGATTATTAAGAACAAAGACAGACAAACCTGACAGTTGGTCTTCAAAGCTGTGCCAGCCTGGGGAATACCTGAGTGTACAATTGCCTTTAAATCCTTGCTGGATTTAGCATTTACCATTTCCCTCTGCCCAGCCACTGAGCAGCTCCCACCACAGAGCCAGAAGGAAGACCTGCTCTATAGATTCCACATGATTCAAGCCAAAGAAAATCTTTCCTATTGACATTTGTGGGGCAGAGGGGACTTACTCAGAGGTCACTATCTAAAGCAAATCCAGACTCCTAGGCAGGTGATGTATGTGCTGCATCCTTGATGTTCTGGTTTTTGGAAAATGATGAGAAAGTGAGGTAAATGACACAGACCCTGGCGTCCTACCTGTAAGGCATGCAGGGTGCTCGGAATAGCTAAGGGCTTCTGCTAATGATAAGCCATCATTCTAAATGCTGCAAACAGCTGCAGGTGCTTTATTATTCAAGACAAATCATTGCCTTCATTTGTTTCCATCAGAAACTGACTTAGAGAGCACATCTCTGAGGAAGGGAAATGAAATAAGTGACTCTTTTGACAAGAATTACATATTACTGTAGCTTTGGCATTATCAAGATCTGGTTTATCAGTGTAACAAGATCATGTGTTTTTAATATAAGACTGAGATATATTTAGTTTGGAGGGAGCATTTTTGAGAAGCATGAAGAGGGAAAAGACAGTGATACAGGCGAAAAAATTGGAGAACTTTACAGCAGAAAATTTTATATATGAGAATGGTTCCTTGCTTTTGAAACTAGAAAATCAAATAATGGACACATGTTTTGCTGTCAGATGCTTAAACTAGCTCTTGGTCTGACACATCTTCCAGAGTTTATAAAACACAATTCCAGATCAACAATTTGCAGAATTTGTGTTCAGCTCAGCCCTCATTCGTGTGCTGAAGTGTTTTGCTCAGTCCTGGCCTGCAGTTTGATTTCTGGCTCCCATATTTACCAGGTACCAAGTGCCTTGAATACCCTGGTGAATAGCAATTAATGACACTCAGCTACTTCAAATGCTGGGATAAATTGCAGCAGCTCCCAAAAGTGGCTATTAGAGCTAATCAGAAAATGCTGTACTTCCTGCAGAAAATGTCAACTTCTTGTTTTTGTAAACCAAAAGCAATCAGGAGAAGTTCTCTCTCCAAGGAAAGCTCCTTTAAAAGAAAACTGCACACGTCTCATAAATATTCGCTCTGGTCAAAACCCCAGATTTCTGTCAGGATGCTTTTGGCTGGGTTTAATGGTTATTGCTGATACTGCCAAATGCTGTGATCCAGTTGCAAGGAATTTTAATGGAGGTTCATTTTAAGAATTACATCCCCTTGAACTGACTCTGTGGTTAGGAATATGATGGCTTGTGAGATTTGGGCTAAAGTGTTGCAAAGTAGAATATCAGTGTTTAAAAAGGATGACACCGTAAAAACCTCCTGAGGCTTAAAATTTATGGCCATCTACACCACAAGAGAGTTGAGTCAAAGGCAATATTTCAGTGCAAACAAATCAAATGTGATTGTTTCTCTGAACTTGAACCAGATTTAGTTGATTTTTTTTCAGATCTGGCATGAGTTCAGCCCTTATTTTGTTAAAATTGTGAAGTTAAATGAGTTTAAAGATTTCCTGCCTATGAATTTGGCATGCAGAAGTGAAGTGCATTGGCAGGTGCTGCTGTTGAACTCAGTTTTTGAAAAACACTGCAGCTTTTATTTTGTATTACAGGAGTTAAAATAAGCATTATTATTGCATTAACAAATGTCTTCAGCTATTTCTGAAAACAGCAGTTTGCCATATTCTATTCTTATGGCATATTTTTATTGCTGCAGACTGGACATCCAGAAAGTATAATTGTACTCTTTTTTGTTATCATTAATATAGTTAATTACTTCTGGGACAATATTTAATTGCTAATGAGTTTTGCCTCTCAGTGAAATTTCTAGAGCGAGTTAGGTTAAATTTGCAAAAGGTGTAGGTGATAATAATTCAGCATCTTGGGAATGCAGTTTTACAGCATTACACAATATTGCATTGCATGCTATTGCAGAAATAAAATTATACACTTGAAAAATTAATCTGAGTAAGCCAGGTATTCCTGCTGCTTTCTGGACTTATATAAGGACCGAGTTATAAAGATGATGTTTATTTGACCCTTCTGTCTGACTATTTTCTAGGAACAAAACCAACATTTAAACGTTCATTTCAGCCAATAAACAAATCTGGAAGTCTCAGATTTCACCTCTGGCTTAAGCTACAAGAGGACTAGTGCTAGTGTAAATAGGAATAAAGTTCCACCTGTACTCTGTTGAACTATTTGATATGTGATGTTTGAATAATTCGCCGTGCAATAAAAGCCTGAAAGGTTGATTTTTCAAAACAAATACCTCCACCAGTGACACTACTCTCACATACAGATCTGCTTGGCAGAAGGGCAGTAGCTTTAGTCCAAGTTTTTAATGACTATACTCAGAACTCACAAAAGCCAGAAGCTCTGAAAAGCAGTTGCCAGTGGAGAACGACCCCATAAAGCGTGTAGGGAAAGGAGAGGGTCCGAGTGGGGGGTTCTGCTCCAGGCAGCCACACACCCACACCTCCTCAGCAGCTTGGAGAGTGCTTCTGTGGCATTCAAATGCTTTTGTAGGAGGCAATTATCCGTGATTTTGGACACGGCAGGGCACGGCAGTGTGGTTCTTTGCTGCCAGCGCTGGGCACTAGTTGCTTGCAGCCCTCTGGATGCTGTTTTACACAACACGGCTGTTTATCTGGGGTTTATGCTCTTCTTATGCTTCCAGGTGTCAAAGTGGAAGCTCTGCTGTGTTTGCTTTTTAGCAATGTTCTGGGGAAAAAAAAAAGGAATTTTTGTCAGAAGGGAAGAAAGGGAGGTGGAACAGCTTTTTAAAGCCCAGATTCTCCTGTCCAAATCCTACCTGTTTCCTGCAGTGCCATAAAATAAACCTAATCAAATGAACTTCTGTCCAGCTAGTTTCTGGCTAAACCATGCAATGAAAATTAATTCGCTCCCAATTTTGTCTTAGTTTTCTATCCCTCTGATGTGTGAGCTGACCCTGATTGCAGCAAAGGGATTATATATTCCTTGGTGTTGACTGCATAGATCTTGTAAATAAAGCTTGTAAATTGTTTGCTTTGACTGTTTGTTCCTTGTGAGATGTGGATGTGTTTTTGTGTTTAATCAGAGCATGCTCAGAAGCAGGAGTATGTTTCATGAATAATAGCTTTGTCCAAATATAATGAATACAATTCTTCTGAATTCAGTGAATTTTGGATTAGGTCTGAAATAAATGGTACATAGAAAGCATTGGCAACAATCTATTTCAGTATGTGTATTTCTCATTTCTTATTCAGCTCAAGATATTGTGATATCTTGCACCTTCTCAGAACCAGGCACATCTCTAACTGTGTTACTGGCTTTCAAATAAAACCGAGAAGTCAAATGACTCAAAAATTTAGAGGACAGAATTTATCATGGAAAGAATGCTTCTTAATAGCAGCGCCTGTTTTGGGGCACTTTTGCCTGAATCATCAGATGGGTAAATGCATAATACTGAGAAATATTTAGAGGGGGTTTCTTACAATACATAAATTCGTGTCCTAGGCAGGATGAAAAGAGTGACATAGGAAACATTGGTCAGCCTCAAAGAGTACTGTGCACCTCGTTTTCAGTTCCTTGAGATTTTGGCAGACTTTTCCAGCTGGAGAAAGTTAATTAGTTGTCTTCCTGGGCTAAAGTTTCCTGTGGAAGTTACCCAGGAATCCTAGTGAGAAGCGGTGTTTGTTCTTAAAGTCCAAACTGAACGCTCCTATGAAGGTCTGGTGGAGCCCTTTTGTTTGACCAATATTGTGTCCTCATTCCAGTGATGCTGTAGTCTCATGGAGAATAAGAATGTGTGATTCTACTATAAATATTTTCAGACTTAGGAGGATAGGGCAGGGATTTCTGGCCTTTTCTTTGAGTGTAGTGGTGGAGCACATGAGCTTCAGCAATAAAATCCAGCCTAAAGTACTTCCAACTAGGTTAAAATCTGGTGGAATATGCTTTAGCATATTACTTTTGGAAGTGTTAGCAGCACATGCAGCATCCCTGTTAGTAGTTTTTAATTTTAAAATAGTCAGTTTAGCTTTACAGGAATTAAACTTCCTTAAAATACTGCTGCCTGGCATTCAGGATATGAAACACTGTTCTGTGCGAGGTATTTTGTTTCATTCCTTTTGGTCACTAAGGAAACAGCTCAGAAATTACTGCCTCTTCCCAGGTAGTGGTTTCTTGTTTAGAGTGGACATGTTTGGAAATAAGTAGGGTCTTGGTGTCCATCAGGTCTGTTTGAAATGGCAGCTCAGAATATGAGTTCACCCATGGTATGTGATGTCTGCAGAGGTGATAAATCCGTCAGCTCTCACCACGTGGGGTATGAGGAGCCTGCTCCATGTTCTGGTGCTCCAGTTCTCCCCTGCGTTGTGCTGGCCAAATTTTATTCTTTCTATTTCTCACATTCTTGAGTCTTCACTATTTCTCTAAAAAAGGGGATGTATTCCCAGCGAGTACATTACATTAAACTACTCTTTTGCTTTCTCAACAAAGAGTAGGCTGATGCTCTGAATTCAGCAAATAAAGCAGCTTTTTAATGTGAAGAGTGTAGAGCTGCCCAAAGATTCCTTGTTTGAATGGAAAGGAAGCCTCAATCTCCCTTCCAAGGGCAACACGTACTCCATTTTTTAGGAAATTACCACAGCTGCAGTAAATCTGATCCCACTGAAATCAATGGAAGTTTTGCTATTGGATTTGCCAGAATCTCCTTCCTTTTCTTTATTTTACATCTAGGATAGAGCAGACAGACTTTGGGGTATGATACATCTGAGTTTTTTCCTTTTGCTGGGGAGATTCTGCATTTACTTATGCCACAGATTAAAAATGTCATGGCAAAGCACGGTCTCAATCAACACTTTTAATGATATGTGATTATTCATAGCTTTTTGAAAATGTCATAAGTTCACATGCTAACATATGCTTTCAAACAAATACTGATGAGTTATCTTGGTTCTCAGCTTCTTACAGTAGAGTTACAGGTTCCTGAGTAAAGAAGGAAACAATATTTAAGATTTGGAGAAAAGTGTAAGTGTAAAGACATTAATTAGTAAATAAATGCAGATGTCTAGTGTCCAAAGCTGTTGTCCCAGGATTTTATCTAAACTGCTTAAAATACTCTGACCTGCAAAATGTCCATTTGCCTTTCAGTATGAAATGCAGTGCAGGTTTTTAAGCAAAACATCTCCCTCCTTAAATGTTCAACAGACTGAACACTGGCAAAAATGCTGTATTAAAATAAATGATACCCCAAATAAATGTAGGGTCTAGAGGGAAGGTGTGGTTGTTGCTGGCAGTGGCGTGAGTTACCTCAAGCTGCGTGCTGGTGATGTCAAGTAATACTGCTTACATCATCCTCAGATTTTTATAACACAAACTGTCATCTCTGAACTAAAGATTACTCCTGTCATCTGCTATATACAATAAAGGAGGGTGACAGCAGTCAGAGTGCTACAGAATGATGAGCTGGGAGGGAGAGATACTGCTGGAAATCATCTGTGTGGCAGTGACACTTTAACCCTTTTTGTCTGAAAGACGCCCCGCTGGAGAGGGAGACAAGCAGGTGGGAGGGACGCGGGGCTGCGCGGTCACTGCTGAAGGGCTCCATAATTCCACCTCCTGGGAGCAGGGGATGATGAATTAAATGTCACCAGCTGCATGAACAGGCAGTCAGGAGTGCCAGGAAGAGCTGCTGAGCGATCTAATCGCTCCCAAGGTGCCAAGGGAGCCCGAGCACCAAACTGCACCCTGGGCTGGGCCGTGTCAAGATCACCTCTTTCTAAATGTGTAGGAGGGAAAATCTCATCTCTTACTTGGTCAAATATTATGCTGAATGCTTCAGGGAGTATCAGCATTTCTAAATAGCCTAGTTTGCACCAGGATTTTTTCTAGTTGCTATACATACAGAGTCATCTTCACGTGCCTGACTTGCACAGTATCTTCTTCCTTGTGGGACTGAAGCTTGCTGTGTTTAGCGATGATGAAGCTGAAATGCTTTTTTGTGTAGCACAAATAATAAACACAGAACCAGCCTCAGCAGCCTTTAGGGCAGTTGTACTGTATCACAGCTATATTGTTTATATTAAAATCTGAGTGCTTACTGCAGGGATAACATCCCAGAACAGCCGTGTGGAAAATACCTCTCCTTGTCTCTCGTCACAGTAAATTGTAGTAAGAGAAAGTGTCTCTATTTGATGAAAAAATATCTTGCAAGCCCAATGAAGAGATAAAAATACACTACCAGCAGTTATATAGACTCTAACTAGATTTCCTGGGGAAAAAGTGTAGGTGAGAGTGCACTGGCATTTGGAGAGCAGGATTTTGCATATGCCAGCTCATTACTCAGTACTGTTATAACACATGGACAGTTGTTGCTGGAAAGGGGAAAAATGTCACTGATATTCAGGATGTCTACAAACAGTGTGACTACCCACAGTCTATGCACCCAACTCCTGAGAATTACTCTGCTTCAGCCCAATTAAATGCAGCGCTGTCTTTTTCATATTTTCAGTGCAGGTGCTGCTAAGGAGTCTCGTGACAACTATTGTGGTGTAAGAACTGGATGTCTAGGTGGTGAGGAAATACAGATGCAAGCTTTAGTTACGTAAGACTTTAGAAAGGTTTTGTTTCATTGCTTTTCACATTTCATCTAGTTCTTACTGGGGAAACACTGTACTATAGAAAAATCATTATGCAGATCAAGAAACATGAGCGTGTTGCTACCACGGGAGGAAAAATATAAATAGTTAAATCTTGCGCCACCTCTTTCACAGCCCTAATCTCATTAATATAAAGCAATTTTAGAGATGGAGAAGAGCCGATAACAGCATTGGACTCATGAGATATTTCTGTTTTCCATCCATCAGGCAGGTAATTGTGGGAGTTATGACTTTGTTAGGCAGAAATGTACAGCTCTAAAGAACCGATAACTGAGCATCTCTGCTCAGCAGACAATGGAGCAGCATCCAGTAATTGAATACATCAATAAGCTTTCACATCTCGTATAACTTCAGTGCCCTGGACAGGATAGCATTAGACATAATCATATTTTGATCAGGAGAAAATAGAAGTTGGATGAAATAATATCAATTTTATTTACAGGGCAGAGAAGAAGCCATCCAGTCTGTGACAGAAAAATGATTTTTTTTTTTTTTATCTGGCTTTGATCTGGCTCTGGGCTTTGATTTGGTGGCAAATGGGTCTATAACTCATTTAGACCAGCTGCCAGGCTTTTTCAAAGCACAGAACATTAAGCAGAATCCTGCTTCAAGGAATAAATACACAATCAACATAATAAATGGTGACAAAACAGCCCCAGCTCAATCTTTACGGTTTGAAGTTGCTACAGCCTACATGAAACACTTTAGATACTCAGCTCGAATAATGCTTATTGATTTGTGGCATTCTTGGGCCAAAGAGCATTTCTTGTGTAAAATGTTAGGATGAGAGTTCAAGGGGGCTTGATGGGGTTGGGGAGTGTCTTTTTGTGAATTTTATTTGCAATAACACTTGCAGAGTGTGACAGAAGAGGAAAGATTATGGGGGGAACCGGGGCGAGGGCAGAAGAGGGGTTGTTTATGGTCCCAGTGAGGCCGCAGCCTGCGAGCCTGGCCAGGGCTGTCGGAGGAGAGGGGCAGTGCAGGGTGGTGGGGAAAAGCCCCCAGCACCAGTTTCCAATGGGATTAGGGCTGGAACAGAGCAGGAGAGCTGCTCTCTGCTTGCAGAAAGCCCCGACTGCTTTCTCCCTGGCAGGAGGAAGGGCAGTGGAGCAGCGCAGTCTGGATCCTCCTCGCCAGAGCCCGTAAATTTTGGGGAGCTGGGCTTGCTCCCTTATGGCCTGGGGTGCAGTGATTGCAGGCAGCTTTGAACCCCTTATTCCACGTAGAGCTGTGGGTCTTTGAGCTGCATTTTGTGTGGAAAATGATATTTTTGAGCCCAGACCAGCCTTCAAGCCTCTCTATTTTCCCCTGTCCCTGTTCAGAGGTGCGTGCCCTCTCCGAGACTCTTGTAGTCCCCTTCTTACAGAACGCTGCACTTCTCTGAGGGCTGCACTGTGTGCTGCTGTGTGGATCAAACACGCGTTGTCAGGATGCTGCTTTACACGGCTGACAGCCATTCCTGCTCTGCTGGGGAGTGGAAGGCTGGGGTTTAGCTCTGGAGAGCATCAAAGGCTCCAGAAGTGGTTTGCAGGCTGGGAGAGAGATACCGAGCAAAGCTTTTTCTGACACGGCCAGGGGATGTGCATTTCATACACAAGGGTTCATAAACTCCACGATTCTTTTTCTAGTTGTTTCCATTTCTGTTTTGCTCTGTGCCAAAACTAAGCAGTGGGGTTTGCAGGAGGCAGTAGCTGAAAGATGGAATCTTGAAATGCTAAGAAGGAAGCGCACTTTTAATCTGAGTTGGAATATTCTTGATAACAAGCTTTCAAGTGAAACAATAGGATTCAGTGGTTTCCAGTCAAAACAGAGCCAAAAAGGTTTTATCCTAGCACAGGTTGTGCCCTTAAGTCAGAGCACTTCATTAGGATCATAAGCAAGAATTCAAAGTGAAGTTTGATGGCTTATGTTACACAGGTGTGACCAGAGGATCCTCTTAAAACATGATTTTCTACATTAAAGCATATTTAATGATGTAAATATAATGTCATGGCTATTTGTTCCTCTTCTTTAGAGCTACAGTAATCGGACCATTTTCTCTCTTTTCTGCTCTCATCTCAGTTTCATTCTAGTCTGAGATGTGGATCATTATCCTACGGTACAGACTATTTGCCTTGGCAGATTCTAGAGAGAAAATAGTTCAATTACTTGAGCCGTTTTGGATAGGCAGGATAAGTTTCTATGAAATCTTTTTCACAGTTCCTGATTTTTTTTCAATAAGGAGCTTGCTTCGAAATAGTTGGCAAGAGACAAATCAGGATTAAAATTTGGGAAAAATAATGGAGATTCTTCTGCACTAAGGGAAAGTATTCAAGCAATGTATTTTTTAATATGGCTATTCCTTTTATTTCTGTGATTTGGAAATCTGGTGATTAACAAGCTTTGGAGGTAGAGTTTGCTGTTCCTACATCCAGCTTGACCACTTCAGAGAAAACTCTCACCCACTATGTAAAATGTCCAGAAATGGAATGTAAGGCTCCTATGGGTTGCTGAGTGGTAGGAGAATTACTTTTCCAGTTGAGGTTTCCTGTCTCTTTTGGGCTAGATTGTGGCCTTCTGTTACATAAGAAGTGGAAACTGAAGTTTTTACACACACACACACCCTCATTTGAAAGAAAATTACTCCAAATTGTTTTCCTGGAGCCTCAAGGCAATTGCAAAACTAAGAGAGCACTTCATTTCAGTGAGCACCAGCAAAGAGCATCTTGGACACCTTCTTATGATCTGTAAAAACACTCATTCCAACAGAAAAAATGCATCAAGTCCATTGAGATCAATTGGTCTGAGATGTCCTTCCTCCTGCTGGTGGGTGTTCCAATGCAAGAATAATTGATTAGATCCCTACTCTGATGTGTTACTGCTTAAATCATAACGTATTAGCTACCTCAGGCTCCTGAGGTCCCATCAACAGAGGTGGCATCGTGAAACAATCAGATTTTTGCAAGCACAGTGTGAGTGGGTGAGAAAAACTTGACTTTTGAGAGTCTTATTAGCAGGAGTGCATTTTAGCTGTGCCTGCTCAAAAGCAATGTGCCATCACACCAGGGCTTCTGGATTCAGTCATTATTCATCTAAAATTTTGCTTTTATCAATACATTTTTTTCTCAGCACTGCGTGTTCTCTCCTTGCATTTAAAATACGAAGATACGGCAAAATCGTTGTTTCAGGTTTTCTGTCTGTCAGGATGTTCCTTCATCTCATTAATCTGTGCAACAGGCGGATTGGCTTCAGAATGTCCTGGGGAATAAAAAAGAAATGTCAGTTGTGTGCTGGGCGAGGGAGATCTGCCTGGTGGGAGACAGATCCCAGGGATTTGTGCAGACTTGTGTTCCCGCAGTCCCCCCACACTGCAGCGTGCTGCTGGACTCTGAGTTCCCACAGGAGTTTAAGTCTTTATCTCAGCCGTAAGTGCTATGCTTTAACTGAAGCAAAATGTTCTGCTTCACTTTAGGGATGCTCAAGAACTGCCTCCACGTGCATTTGGGTTTGGAAAAAGATCAGGGTGGTTTGGGTGCTGTGTGTGGAATTGGCTGCTGAGCAGAAGGAATTGGTGGTTCCAAAACAGCCCCTGGGGATGGGTTTTCTCCTCGTTGCCACATTGGCCTCTCACAGCCAGAAGGAGGAATCCCCTTGCCGTGTTGGGTTAAATTGTGAATTTGCAGTTTGGGAGAACAGGTCCTGCAGACTCCCTCCTCACTCTGGGAGAAACTTCAGCCTGGGTAGGAGTGTAAGAGACGCCGCTGGGTTTGAGGCATGAGCAGGGCAGGGTGTCTGGGAGGGTCGGTGACACTGTTCTCAGCCCTGGTGGCATTCTTGGGGTGTCCTGTTGGGCTCGGGAGCTGCGCTTGGATGGTCCTTGTGGGTCCCTTCCAGCTCTGGATGTTCTGGTTCTGCTTTTCCCTGAGTCATCAGCCAAGTCATGCTCAGCCATCAGTGACTGAGACAGCCAGACACGGGTATTTAATATTCATCTATAGAGAATACCTTGGAGCTTGTAATAGCCAAAATTAAATAACATTAATTTAAGTAAGGCAAATAATCCCTGTGAAAAAAATTACCTTTAGCTAAACTTCAGAGGCTTTTTCTATTTTTTTTCCCATTTGCATGTTTTTCTTAAATAATAGGAAAATCAGGATGTGTGGTTGAAAAGCTGGATTGTAGCTCAGATAATGACAAAATTTCTGATCATTTCTATAATGTAATGAACATGCTTTCTGAACTGACAGTTTATATGCTGAGTTCAAAATGGCTTGAAATTAAAATTTAAAATAGGACATTAAGCCAGGAAATAAATCTGAACAATGGTAATAGCCATACTGCTTTGAAACTGGCTAAGAAATCACATAGCTGTGGACGTAATTAATAGTTCTAATAGCTGCATTAATAGAGGTTTCATGCTAAATATTACACTGGTGTTTATTTTCTCACATCTCTAGCAATGTGCATTATTAAGGCACAAGCCTTTATTCTAGTTTTAGGTAGTTCAATGCATAAATCAGCACAACTTTTAAAATTTTGGTTGGAATGATCATAATATGGCTGTTCAATGACCAGCTTTGCTTAGAGGTTTTTTCTCTTAGATTAGTTTCAAGTTACAGATTTCTCTGTAGTGGCTAGAAGTTTTTCCCAATGAAGTAAATAAGCTTGAATGAACTGGGTGGGTTTTTAGTTTGATGGGGACTTTAATCTCATTCCTGTCTGCACTAGATGACAGAAGTGCACTTAAAATACTGGTTCAATTTAGTCTACAAGTGCTTTAGACTGGAGAATAATCTGTAATTAACTGAATATTTTACTAACTTTCTACTTAGCCATTAGTTTAAAGGGTTCATTGTAATAAACCGAAGAATGTAAGGATCCTTGTAAATAAAATTCCGCTTAAAATATTCTTCTAGAACTACCCTTATTACTCATTTCCACAATGGCTTTGTTTGAGGACTTTTTCCTTTTAATTTCTTCTCTTTATCCTTTATCTTGACTGCAGAAAATAAAAAAAAAAAAGACAAAAATCCAGATTCTTTTAGGAGAAACTAGACAACACCCCCTTTTTTGAAACAGCAGACCTTGCAGCTTTTCAAAACTCCTACAATTTGGAATTTTGAAAGATATTTATACACTTTTTAAAATTTATTTCTACAAGTAACAGGCAAAGGCGGGGCACCTGCTGACAGGGGATGTGCGCTGTTCTCTATGAGCAAAAGGCACTAGGACTTGGTAAAATCAGGGGAAGATTTTCAAAGGAAATATTGCCTAGGGTTTTAGAAGACACAGAATTCTCGAGGAGTATTTAGAACAGGAAAAAAAAGTACTGTGCTTACTTCCTAAGTATTTGCAGGGGAAGAAAAACAAGAAACAAAGTGAAATGGGAGTTATAATCTTCCCTATTGCTCTAGAAGTGCTCAAGCAAACACCAGCCACAGAAGTGCAGGGGTTACCAGAGGGAAGCTTTTGCTAAGACACCCCTGGGAAGTGAGCCTCTCCTGTCTGTGAGACAAGTCAGTTCCCCCCATGCTGCTAAAAGATACTAATGAATTTCTATATATCACATAGTCATAGAGTCATTAAGGTCAGAAAAGACCTCCAAGATCTTACAGTCCAGCTTTTGACTGAGCGCCACCATGGTAACTAAACCATCTTGTGAAGTCTTGCATCTGCCTGGGGGGAGTTGGGGTTTTTTTTAACACTTCCAGGCATGATATATGTTGTCTTGTTCCTCTTGAGAGAGAAAAGTGCTTTTCAGCTCCAGTGTGTGGATTTGCCTTTTGAGGCATCAATACTGTAACTTGCTTCCTTCCAGTTTAACTGCTGTTTATGCACGCAGTTAAAAATAAAAGCAAGCACCTGTCTATTATTTTTAATTACATTTTTCCAGACCTGGAACAGAAAAGTAAGCTATCCAACCATTTTGACCCCGATGTTAATTGTTTTGAATAAAAAAAGTACCACCTGTCAACTGTAGCAGAAAACATATGCTCAGTACAATAGTGTGCAAACCAAGGGCTACGCAGCTCGTCTTCAAAAGTTACCCCCTTATGATTAATCTTCCTCTAATGGATATACAGTAAACATTTCCCCAGAGTATGGGTTGAGTTTTCAGAAGAACATATCTGCTATCTGGTGTGAAAAATGCGGTCTCCTTACACAAGCGGTCCTCAAATTATTTCTGTGTGTCTGAGTTGGGAAATGAAAAGTTGTCTTGTTTTGCTGGTGAAAAGCTTGTTTGCTGGGATTTCAAGCTTTGCCTCTTTCCATCAGTGGGAATAATTGGCAAGGATGTCTGAAGCCATGATTTCAGTCCTCTCCAAAATCCCTCTAAAGTGGTTCCCTTTATTTACCTCTTTCCCCAGAGGCTTGGAATACAACATCTTCATTACATTCATGTGACTAGATAATATCTAGCAGCATGTGTGCCAGGTAGGTTACCTGCCTCTGAGAGGAAAAAGCAGGGTTCAGTTCCCACATGCACAGCAAGGGTGTTTTGGCCAGAGGTAAATAACTTCAGACATGCCTTTCTCCTTCACCAGCAAGGGTGAAACCTGACAGAGAAACTGCCTTTCCCAAAACGCTTCAAATACAAGATCATCACTTTAAGAAATGAAACTCTTGCAGCATAAAGATGTTTTTCCTGGCCTTTATTGTCCCAATTTGTGAGGCTGGATAGAGGAAGGGCAAACAGGGAACAGCAGTAATGGAAGAAGTAGAATAGCAAAACAAGTGCATTAAAAAAATAAAAAGAAAAAAGCCTAGATTGTCTGGTCTTAAAGACTTCGCTAACTTATATGCTAGTATAGCACTGAGTGCATTGGGATTTAGGTATTGATTTAAGGGATCTTCTGATTCCTGAATGGTCTGGTGATAACACGGCACTTAAGTTCCTTTAGCTCGTGTTGCCATCAGTAACAGATGTCTCCTTTGCAGTGATGCTCTGAGAAAGCATCTGAGTATTTGCAGAAGCATCCGGCCCCAGTAGCTACAGCTGTGGCTGGGAAAAGGGGCTCTGCTGCTCTGTGAGGGGTGGGATTGTGCCGCTGGTGGTGGTCGGTGCAGCTGGGCTGCAGGGGCAGCCTCTGCCTTTGGTGAACCGTGGCCCTGGTGACTGAAGGCTGAAAGGCCTCTTGCAGCAGTGTAAGGGGGGGTGACAGCGGTCAGCTGAGCTGCACTCCCAGGGATTATTTTTCAACAACACTGAGTGGATGTTTCATTGGCAGCAAACAGCAGCTCTGCCGCCTGTCACACCCCGGGAAGTGTTGTTTTGATTAGGGAATGAAACCAAGAGTTTGTCTGGCAAATACACCTGAATTCTGAACACTGACGCGACATGCATTCCCAAATTCATGGGTTTTGATTAGTTAAGACGTTTTTGAGTAGCATTTGTTGATGGACACCAGCAGCACGTGCAGGAATAGCGTTGCGTGGGGAAAGACATCTTAGTTTGGTATTGATCAAGGTACATCTTGTGTAGCTAATACTGAAACATAAGGTGTTATTCAAGCTTCAAAGCAAACACCAGCCAAGTTCATGCTTTATTCAGCATCATAAACTACATTTTTCAAAGTCCTAATTATGTTTCTTGTGGAATTTCTTGCACTGAAGCTTTGGAAGGAGCTGACTCCAGGTACTCACAGCTGTCACCACAGCTCAGTTCTAATGTGATGATCTGCATCCTGGTAATGGCATGATCTGAAGTGATCTCACACCGCTGTATTTTACAGCTCAGTTAAAGTGCCCTCTAAGAAATTCATAAAGCATGTTGTCCACATTTACTCCCAGGTTAATGGAAATTTCTCTGTAATGCAGTAGAAACCCCGTATGTTATCCTTTACTTAACACATTCCCTGCAGGGATGTTCTCTAGGTGTTAATGTGTGTGAGCCAAGGGGAGGTGAATTCATTTTCTGTAGACATCAGCTAATTCTCTTTTTTTTCCCCCGCCTTTTTTTTGTGCATGTGTGTGTTTTTCACAGATTTTTCCAAGAGAAAAATACTGAATGTGTGATGCCCCTTGGTCCCCCTTGTCCCAGCTCATCTACCTCGAGAGTTCTGCATGCACACAGTTTCTATTTCATTAATGGCTTTGTAACAAGAAGTGCTTAAAGGCTCGGATCAGTCAATCTGTGACTTTATTCCAAAACCAGAAAATGCCAGAAACTGAGGTAGATACATATTGCTGTGCATAACTCTGTGATCTGACTGTGATGTTTGAGGCAAACTAATTCCCTCTTCTAAGATCTAGCCCCAGAAAATGCCTCATGATACTGGGACAAGTTATGTTCTGCTTATGGCGTAGAATTAAAGGAGGCATGTTTTCAGTTGTCCTTGTTTGCCATCTAAGCTTTAGAAACCTGTCTGTACCACGTTGGAAACCTGGGAGAAGGAACTGTAATCCCTTAATCCTGGATTAAACATCCTGTGTATCTCTAGGATGACATCCCACGTTAACATTGCAGTTGTGAGCTCTGTGAGCTTTCCCCTGAGGGACAGCTTGGCACTGTCTGTTCATGCAATTGTCCAAAACTGCATTTAAATGTCCCCTTTCTGAAGCTGCCCTGTGTCTGTTGGCAGACTCAAGAAAGCCCCTGCCATCCGGGGCTTGCATAGTTTTCTGCAATTGCTGTATATTTTGTGGAATTTACCTTCCTCCCCTTGGTCCCAAGTATGATCACCTGATATGTGTTAATTAAATACTAATTGCAACAAATAACCTGGCACAACAACAAGTATTCTGCTGACAGGTGCTGTCCCATTTTTCCAGTTCATCCCTTTGTGTGTCCAAATGCTTTGGAGGTGATGCAAAAGGCTAAGAAATTAGGTGTCATTTAGGAATGGACATGGAGAGAAGTCGCCTGTCTGGGCATAAGTACCACAAGACAGGAAAAGTCAAAGAGGGGACACCACACAGAGAATATTTTTAAATTTCTCCTTAAAATCAATATAATGTAGCAGTGGTTTTTCCAGCTAGCAATTAAAAAAATAAACATCCTAATAATCGTTTTCCTTGAAAGCCAACTGTGAAAAGCTTTCATGAATTGTTTTTCTGTATGTTTAAGTTCTTTTGGTCTGCAATATCCTTCATGTCCCACATAGTGGTATTTTCTGGTGCCTGATTTGATATTTTTTCAGTGCTCAAGTGCTTCTGCTATGAAAAGGATTTTAGTACTGTTATGAAGCAGTCAATAACCATGACTGACCTTTCAAAACTCGCAGGCCTTTACTCCAGCCACTTTGAAAAAGTGAATCTGTATAACCCACCTGTGTTTCTTGATAAGTGGGCTTTAAAAAGGGGATGTAAACAGCAGCAGAGAGCTGGCCTTTGGCAGAGCCTCTCTGTCAGTGGGCAGGTGTCACTGGGGACCAGCCTGCCTGTCCTATGCAGCAGCTGCCATTCGTTGGCACAGGTGATGAGAGTATGGCAAAGCCCTGCGCCTCTTGCTCCTAGACCCTCGCTCACTGTCCCAAACAACAATTTTATCTTGAAAATTAAATTTGTTGAGAAGTCTTGAAAAAATTCTGACTGTTCCTGAATGTTCTGCCTTGATAGTACCTGAAGGCTTCTTAAAGGCTTTTGGGGGGTTTCAACATTTCCTTTTATCCAGGCAGTTGTTGGTGCCCCACAGCAGCTGTAGGGAGGGGAACGAATGCTTGGGCTGACCTTCTTCAGGTCACCTGGCCCTGCTGGCAGCCCTGGCTGCTCCCCCAGCCCCCAGCAGTGGATGGGAGGAGGCGCTGGAAAGGGAGAGCAGCGCCCGGGAGCTGTGGAAGGAAGGAAAGGAGGTGCTGCCCCAGGAGTGGGACAGGTCTGCAGGGGGACAGACTTTCCCTGTGTGCCTCTGGCTTTTCTACAAGATGTAGAAAAATGAATTCTTCCAAAAGGATAGCTCCTTCCAGGCCACTAGCTCTTAACCAGTATTTTGGCTCCAATTAGGCACGCAAGACTTACAGCACCAAATGGGCAGCAAGCACGAAGGATTGGCACTGCCCAGTGCAAAAAATGTTAGCAACATTTCCAATCATGCTTCCCAATTCCCCCAGTGGCTCTTGGTCTATCTTCCTTCTGCACCAGCATTTCCACTGCCCCTCTTCCTATAAAAAGACTCTTAATTTATGCCTCCTCTGGACTGCAGCCTTGCCTTTATCATTGGTGCAGTCTCATCAACTAGGCACTTTTATTTACTAAACGGTTCCCATGCAAATGTGCTAAGAGAAGGACTGGGAGAGAGCACTATCCATGGGCTGCTGGGGAATAGAAACCTTTCTTCACAGCAGCAGGAGCAGCCTGCCAGCCTCCCAAACAAAGAGAGCAAAGTCGTAACGGGGTCCCTGCCTTAACAAAGCTTTGAAGGCTTCTCTTCAAATTCTTCACCCTCCATGTTTCTGCCTTGCTTTGAGATATGAATAATTCTTTATCATGGACAACAGCTATGTTTTCTGAGAAAACATTTTATGATGTCTGCCTCTTCCAGAAATAGCACATTTCTGCAAGGGGTCTTGCATAAATAAGGATGGTGTTTTTCCTTGCCAGGGAAATGCTGATTTACTGATGCAGAAAGCATCCTTCTTGAAAATAGCTTATTTCAGTAATATTTCACAGTGTCAGGTGCACAAGTAAAAGGGAATCATCACATTAGACATTAGCAGTAGATATTTTACTGCTTATGCCTCCTGTAAAATCAGACTCATGTTTTGCTCAGCACAGAAGAGGCATCTCCTTGCAGAGAGCCTATTGATTAATGGTCTGCTAGGCTGCCATTTCCAAGTGGTAACTTCACTGCTGCTATATTGGCTGCATTTGCTTTTGGGATATAATTAAAGGGAAAATAAAATATTACTCAAGACATTACTGAAGCGATGGCATTTTCCACACTCTCCTTTCAAACCTGTGATAATTAATTGATGTCTCATTATTAGATTATTATGAAAGATGGACTGGGTACGAATTGCAACTGAACCTACAGCATCATCAGCTAACACACTAGTTCAATGGTTCATAAACCAGCTGTATAATTATCCTAACATGACAGATAATAAATATATAGGGTGGCTCATTCCTATCAAAGGTGATCACACAAGCAAGCTTCCTTGGGAAAGAGGAATATTTTTTTACTACTTTTTCTGAAAAAGTTATCCCTCCTGCTAGCTTTTGTGCAAGTTTCTGGGTGCAATAACATGAGCTTAAGTGGGAGATATGTTTCCAAAGCATATTCAGAAAAAAGTTATTTGCATTCAAACTCAATACACTTATTTCTCTGCCGCTATTTTGTAAGTTCACGTCAAAACTTTATATTTGATTTACCTGTATAAATCTCTGAAAAGCAGATTTACAAGAGTCAGGAAAGGCATCTTTAAAGGACTTCCTATGGTGACTGTTGCTAAGGAAACCTTCATATGCACCAGGTTTTGAAATGCCAGTAGCATCTGCAATACACAGCTGAATCTCATATATCCAGATCCAAATTAAGGGTGACAGGTAAGGGGGTATAAGTCGTTGTGTGTCCCAGTTATGGAGAAATAGCAGATAGGAGCTGGATGCAAAAAATACCCAGGGATTCATGATTTGAGATAGTAGATGCTGTGTGCTCCTGAGGTTCTGAGTTGTGAGCAGAGGCAAGCTGCCGAGGTGTACAGATGATGTATCGACCTAGACAGCAGTGCCTAGCTAGGGGTCATATCAACATCTGGGTACAAAGGGAGTTTAACTGCACATTAGTGCATGTTATTAATTAATGTTGTGCTGAATTATGCAAGGGGGCTGAGGAAGGTTCCCGAAGTGGGGCAATTTGCACAGATGCTACAAGTGACGTCATGTGTTTTGGCCAAGGGCAGCCACTTGATACTTGAATTGGTCTTTCTGCCCCTTTCCTCCCATTTATCTGTTTCTCTTGGATGCATCTGTCGTGCAGGAGAGGGGCTTGATGTGTTACCCTCATTTTCAACACAGCTGAAAAACAGAGGGACACAATTAGTGACGGGCACCCACCCGAATCCAGAGCATCCTGTATCAGCTGCTCCAAAGACAGAAAATGCTCCAAACAGGGAATTTCTGTTGAACTTCTACTTCTGTTGGCCTCCTGCATCTTTCTTCCGCAGAGCCTGAGCACAAGCAAGTCAGAACAGGTCCAGAAAGACAGAGGCCTTTGGCAGCTGCCTGGGAAGAACAGGACTGTTTAATTGTGTAAAACACTCATGCATGTCTGAGAGAATACTTGGACTTGCATTTACAAGAAATCTCTTTAGAACTGTACTTAGTGGCTTAAAAAGGAATAAAATATGCACCTGAGTATCCTCTCCACATGTAACCCTGAGTAGAAGTTTGCACTGAGCTAGGAAATTAAACTTCTGCTGGTTGGAGAGGTAACAGTTGCTGCTGATTGGAAAGTGGCTGTCAGAGAGAATTTCTTCTTAAAAATTGAGTTTCAAGTGTACTTCTAAATATGGCATAATCCACGAAAGTGGGATGAGTGCTGCTTCCAGAGTGTCTGTAGACTTGGTTCATTGATCTTTGGGAAGTTTCATTATCATGGAGGTAGAAATAACACCTCTTCAACAAGAGATTCGGGTTCTTCAGCAAATGCTTTCTGGCCGTTGCTTGCCCCTGAAATATCTGAACTGTTTCCTTAGAGACAGTGTCATGTTGGTGAGCAAAATGCAGAGCTAGAGCCCGTGTGACTCTTGGATTCCTGAGCACGTGTTGCTGCTCACAAGCATAAATGGTAATAAAAGTTATCTCAGAACGCCATAACTAATTGTGCGTGTTTTTATCTCCTTTGTTTCGCTGCTTTTATAATGTCATTTTACATAAGCAAGCTCAAAAATAAAATTCATGACAGCTGAGAAGTGTGACAAATTCTGAAATATGTTTACACAAACGTTGAAATGCATGTAATATGAATATAAATTTCAGGGCCTTGCTAAATAAAAGATTATAGCTGCTTTGTAGGATGTAGCAACAGATTTTGGGCTCTGTGCAAGGAAAGGTGTTTATCTCTTAGGTGTGTGACTAGACATTTATATGTGTAAGTAGCTGACTTTGTGCTCATGAAAATCAGGTACAAAATCAGAGTGTTTGCCGTGCATAACCTGACTTCTCACTTTAAAAGCTTGGGATTTTGGCTGCTTTGCAGAAGTCTTGGTTGTATTTTCTTTCATACCAGTGTAATCAAACTAATATTTTTACTACTTCTTGGATCAGTGCATTTGTTTGTTTGTCACCAGCATTCCTCTGCAATGGTACTTCTCTGCTTGAGAAAAGCTAAAAATAAGTTGCAAGACTGATCTGCTGACTCTGGAAAAATTGTTGCCCAGGCAACCTTTTTCATAACTTTGTGGCTTTAGCCATCTGATGGTTCCAGTAGGTAAACCTGTGAAATCTTCAACATTTCCATTCTGCAGGAATTCCCCTTGCTGTGAACAAGTTTTCATTCACGATTATGATGGAAATGAGGCTGTTTTTTCTTTGGAGGGAAAATGATCAAATTTTAGAGGTTAAGAAAGCAAAATGTTGGTGGAAGTGATCTTTAACTGGACGGGGGCAGGGGGTTCAGAATTTTCTTCTGTGCCTAGGGGAGCCCCAAATACTTGGAGCCACATGGCCGGACTGTGCAAGCTCTGCCTCCGCCTCAGAGCAACCTGAGCATTTTTCACCCGTGGATGCTGATTTTGGTAGCAAACCGGCTGTCTCTTAGGGAAGCTGCCCTCTGTTTTCCCTAAAACTTCCTTGCAGTAACACTTCTGAGAAAACTCCAGCTAGAACTCTTCCTGCTACCAAAATCTTGGGCAGAAAATTTAAGAAATGCTGTAGATTGAATTGCAATTTCCAAAGCTCTGTGGATTTATGCCATGAGAATCAGCCGCAGGCTCTCAGATGTCACCATCAATGAGAAAATGCCCATTGACTTAATGAGAAATAAATGGGCCCAAATCCACCAGTTTCAGCTGGTGTACAGAGCTATGCTTTCAGTAAGGGGAAAATACTGGCAGTTGAAGCATCAAGAATGCTGCCCCTATTTTTTCTGGAAGTAGATTAAAGAAACAAGATCAATACAGCATGTAACATGTCCTGAGAACTTACTAGCTAGTTATCCACCTTATTAAGAGCAAGAATGAAATAAAGCTCAATTTAATTCTGCATAGTTTATTCAAAGTGAATAAATGAGCAGGCAAAGATTGCTGTGTTTATACATATTTCATAGAGACTTTTGATAAAAAGCAGAACTAACCATTTAAGTTTAATTGCATCCAAATAAAGAACTATTTCCCACGGCTACTGAATAATACAACATTGTTTTTGTTCTACTGTGTTCAAAAACAAAGGCATTTCATAGTAGCTTGGGAGGTAAGATGTGAAAGCCTTTAGTTATATGTACTGGGGAGAGGGGCGGAAGGAAAGTAATTACAGTCTGACAGACAGGACTGACTCAGATTCTGGGAGATAAATGTGGTTTGAAACGAGAACATCAGATGAAGGGGTTTTAAAGAGTTAACAGCCCTGCCTCTACGGTAACTGCAGTAATATTTGTTCAACCAGAGGCAGTTATGATTTTTGTGTTGATAGCTTGTACTGTGAAGTATGAAATTCCCCAAAGATTCACTCTATATGGATTTAGTACGAGAGACTCCACTGTTCAGTCCTCCCAAGAACTGCAATTGTTGCTAACAAGGCACCAAGAAGTGAAACACTGAAAATTGTATTGCACACACACTTTTCCATAATACCAGAAAAACAAACAGGATGTTAGAAATTTGTACTGTTTCTATTGAGCCTCAGCATATCTCGGGACACAGCAGCATTCTCCCTTGCTTTTGTTGCTTGCTTATGGTATTTTATACTCAAGGATCTGAGAGCTGAATCTTTTTTACATGCTCTACTGCTAATAAGATAATTTTTTAAGCAGCTAGGAGAGAAAAATGTGGGAGAAAACTCCTGCCAGCAAGTTTGCTTCTGCAGACGGTCTAAATTTTTGGCAAAAGGAAGTTTTCCTATTTTAAGGTGAACTGTTGAACCCTGAGAGCCACATCTGTCAGCAGGAGCAGCGCACGAGCTTGCTTTACGAGCGTCCGACTGGGAACAAGTGAGACACTTGTGGGACTGAGATTTCAGTCTGAGAACAGTTAAGGACACAAGGAGAAGACTGAGGGCTCTGGCTTGTACTCCCTCTGCCCTTTGCCTTGTACCCCTCTGTCCTTTGACTTGTACCCCTCTGTCCTTTGACTTGTACCCCTGTGTCCTTTAACTTGTACCCCTGTGCCCTTTGACTTGTACCCCTGTGTCCTTTAACTTGTACCCCTGTGCCCTTTGACTTGCACCCCTGTGTCCTTTGACGCCTGGCTGCTGGGTGACACCACTTTGGCTGCACGAGTGACGAAGGGAGCAGTGTGTCCCTGCCAGGCACTTTGGTCCAGTCACTCCTGTTGAATTAAAATATTGCTGCTTTCTTTCAGCTCACGCTGGCAGTGGAAGTGCTGAGCCCGAGCAGCAGCTCTGCTGCCAGTTTTGCAGCTCCTGTGAGGAATGCTCTTTGGAGCCAATGCCCCACCCAGCCTGCACTGGTGCCTCCGGGAGGGCTGGCAGCCAGCTCTCGGGTGTGAGCATCAGTGATGGGTGTCACAGCCCAGCTGACACTGCAGGGCAAGCAAAGACAGGGCTAAACCTGCTGGGCCTGGGGGTGCCTGGGTTTGTGCAGCACAAAGCTGGTCTGGCCCAGCAGCTCGCGGTCACGTTGTCGTGGTGCAGTTGTGGTGATTGAGCCTTGCTGAGAGCCTGGGATTCACAGCCCAAGCTGAGCACAGTGCCAAGAGGTTTACAAGGCAGGGTTTGGTGCCTGCAGAGCATGTGGGCCAACCAATTTTTCTTACGTTTAACGTTTTCACGCAGTCCTGTTCATCGGTATCTCAGTATTGTGCTTATTTATCTTCCTTTAGTTTTCTTATTAAAACCATGCTGGAGAATAGAATTACTCGCCCTCATTTCGCAAATGTTTTTCTGATCATTCACTCGAGTAAATCAAAGCCCAAAGAAATCATCATTATTAACCATCCAATTGATTGTTCTGTTCAATGCCAACATGGCTGTGTGTGTTGGCCTGGGGACTGCAACTAAGAACAAAAAAAATCCCCAACCGAAAAGGCTTTTATTCCTCACAGAAAACATCTGGTGCTTTGGGTTGATCTATTGAGATGGAGGCAGGCTCTATTCACATAGGGTGTTGCTTCAACTGGAGATAAATTATGTTCTTGCCGAAAGACTTTTAATTAAAAGGTGATGGAAAATTTTACTTTTGAAGTCCAAAGTGACTTCTACAGCCTAATAAAGCACGCTCACTACTAAAACTTAACAGATTGTCTGAAACGTTTAAATCTCTGTTTAAAAAAACCACTAGCAGTACAACTGCTTAATCAAAAGTATTTTTTAACACCATGTTCACTTCTGGAAATATCGATTAGTGCCTCAATTCTTACAAAAGGGCAGAACAGGAATGTAGAGATAAACACTGTTAATGTTTTGTCTGTTATTTCTACTGAAGTATGCAAACCATGAGCTTGGCAGGCAGCAGGCTGGTGGGAACACTCACATTACTCACAGCCAGAGAAGCTGAGCCCCACTGAAGCCAGGGCTTTGAATTATGGGAGGTGACTCTGATTCCGTAATTTCTGTGGTGGTGCTGTTTTCCTTTCCCTGGCAGTGCATTTAAAGACAGTTGAGGCTAAATATGCTGGTACTCTGTTCCTAAACATGGAGTGAAAATATACTAAATCTGCACCGATTTACTAAAAAAGCTGTGCTTCACACATTTATGGAGGGCTCACACACACTGCAGAGTATTTCTGACCATAGATCATTGGTACTTTGGTCATTTGACCAAAAAAATTTTAGTCAAAAAAGATTTTGGTTATCTCAACAACATTGGTTATTTTACAAGAACGTGCAAATATATATGAGGGTGTGCTTGGGAGCACTTTTCTTGAGGTACATAAAGTAAATTCTGCTTCAGTCAGAACAGCTGGGTTAGTGTGGGGTTTATTGAGATTCAGTGAGAAATACAGATGCACTCTGCAAAACCATAAAGCATCTATAGCGTTTAGCAGGTGGAGAGAACCTTGCAGAAAACCACAGTTCTCAACTATTCACATGTAGCCTTTTAAAATTTAATAAAAACACCTGGGTTTTCTGTCTTGCCTTGAGCCCAGCTATTGTCAGGTCAGTTCCTTATACTCAGGGCATCACCCCACACATGCTGAACCAAACTCCTATAAACCCTCTGAGTGCGGATGGCTCTTGGTGAGGATGAGCTTGGCCCATTGTGCCTTCCACAGGCAGAGCAGCTCTCAGAATAACTGCACAGTGATCTGCAGAGAGGTCAGTCCCTCGTGCCAGTACAACTGCATTGGTTTTAGTGGCTGCCCAGCTAAGACTGGTTTTCAATTTTCTCCAGATGCTGGTCTTGAAATTCTAGTTGATCAAGCTATTGTTGAAATCAGAGGTACCTTTCTTGGAAAAACTGGGTTCTCAACCTAATTAAAGAGCGACCTTTATTCTATTTTCAGTGCTTTTAATTCACTTCTGGTGGACTCTGAGTTAGTGATTATCTGAAGAGGAAAAGGCTACACTAGCTCTGACTTCCAGGCATGTGAGGATCTGCCCCTGTTTTCAGCAGGTGAAAAATGGGTCGAACTTCAATGTGTTTGAAAACACAGCTTAGAAGTATTAATTTTTCCACTGTGTTCCTTCTGTTTGGATCCAACCAGTTCAAACCAGAACCAACTGTCTCAAACTGGTTCAAAGCAGATAGAACCAGATCCAACCATTTCAAACCAGTTCAGGTTCCCAGAACTTCACCATTTCCCAGATTAAAGTCTTTTTGATTTCATATGTTCCTGCAGTCCAGATAACATCAGTTCTGGCAGCTTTGAGAGGTATCAGAGGTACAGTTCAGAGTAGCTAGATCTGAAATATTTGCCAGGAGTATTCTTCAGGTGCTATGGTCTGTATCCTGACAAATCAGCACTGGATTAACTCCATGTACTTGCATAACAAACAGCTCATCCAGAAGAAATACTCTCTCCATAAATTAACCCAGGTACATTTGAGCACTGTGCTTGCTCTCCTGATTAACTGTCTCGCCATTTCGGACTGCACTGTCCTTGTTTAAATTCTTCCATCTCTCTTTCCACTGAAAATTAGAGCACTTGGTGCAGCTCTCCTTCGTGTGCCAGCTGTAAGCTTTGGCCCAAGGCTCTGTGGCTGACAGGAGCCAGTGCTCAGATGAGCTGTCTAACCCCCCTAAACTAAAGATACATCACTAAAATTCCTCCCACTTCAGCTGGAATATCATGGTAAGAAACAGCACTGCACATAGGAGAGCACAGCCCGTTTAGAACCCCTGAATCCCTTTGGGATTCTCCAGAATGAACGTGCTGCTCTTTACAGCTGTACTGGCTGGAGCAGCCCAGAAGGATGCTGAAGGTACCAGCAACAGCTACCAGAGCTGAGTGCTGGATGTGCTCTCAGGGTTTATGAACACACCAAGAACATTTAGTTATATTTTCAGTTAACAGTCAGGATGTTCTTTGACTTCAGAGTATGAATCCCATTAGATTTCCTTGGGAAAGAAATGGTTTCTCTCAGGCAGCGTCAACTTTTTCTGTGTGTGCTTAGTGCGGAGTCTCCATCCAGCTCCCGACTGATTTTTATGTGGACTCTCTTGAACAGATCAGTCATTCACATGCTGGTCCTTAAAACCCTCCCTGTAGCAGCTGCACCAGAGCTTCTCAGCATCATGGAGAATTGCAGATGATTTAGGCTTTTCATAATGTCCTGGCCCATGCTATCCCCAGTGTGGCCAGCGGGACAGGGGCAGTGACCACCCCCCTGTACTGGGCACCGGTGAGGACGTGCCTCAAATCCTGCATTCAGTTTTTACGTTCATTGAATGTAGCAAAGCAACCTCAAACCAAAATGGTTTGGATTTCTCTAAGGGTGAAGAGGTGATGGCTGCAGGCCAGCAAAGTAAAGGTCTTTACTTGACTTCAGTGGGGCTACTCCATTGTTTGAAGTATCTCAGACACTAAAGCACATGGTTTGAGCTTGCTCTGCTCTGCTCTCAGAGGAGCTCAGTGGGCTTTTTTTGATTTCTAAATGTCTTGTGTCCAACTGGAAACATCTCCTGCAGTTGCAGGTCTGCCTCACCCCACAGCAGCCACGCTGATCTCTGCCAAACTGCGCCTCTCTGCAATTTTGCCTTTCTTTGCATGTACAAATACAAAACAAGATTAAACCGGTGAAGTCATTTTCATGTGTGACCTAATGCAGTTTCCATAGAGGCACTTATGCTCTTTCCTCCCTCACACCGTATGAGTTCCTAATGAGACATTTATGAGATATTAATTGCTTATGCAAATTTAGAGTAGTAGACAATGAGAGTTGTTGTACCAAGAGTTTAAGGGGCATATAACTACTCTAGATGTTCACATAATTCCCATTAACATTAATAGGAGTTGCGTGCAGATTAGAGCCTGGTATCTTCAAAAGTTATAAAATAAACCATTGAATACTAATAGGGTAACTTGTAGCCATGTATCTTTCTTATAAGCACTTTGGATTTTATACTGGTTGCTAGCGAGTCATCTAGTGTTAAAATGCTCCAGATGGCATTGGAAGTAGTTCAAAATACAAAAGAATTATTTTCACTTAATATGTCAGGAATGTGAAACTTTACCCCACATGATTAGAAATAGAATAGAGGGGCCGTATATTTTAACCCCTTAAAAACTTCTCTGGAGTGTTTTAAACTTTGCTGGTAAAGTGGAGACAGGGAAAGGTATGAAAGTTGCATTTCTGAAAGTAACTCATGGAGATGTTGAAAGGAATTAATTCAGTAACTGTCGTCAAGGTCTGCTGATGAGGAATTGTGAGAACAGTGACTAAAACTCTTTGACCAACCAGCTATTTGACACATATGCTGGTAGCTCCAAGGCTATCTCGGTTGTCTGCCTTAATAACATCTCTGCTCTCATTTCCATCTCTCCCTGCTCTTGCTGCTCCCATGTCATTTTATTTAACACATTTCTCGCAGCCCACTTCCCAGGCAGCTCAGTGCATCCTTGTCCAGAAGAGCGATAATGCCTCTGCTTGGAGCTCGTTTTTGCCGTGACAGATTGATGGACAATCCATGTTCATTCCCTGCTGAGAAGCCTCATTTGGCCTGTTTAATGCCAGATCTTTTTAGGGTGAGCGCTGGGAGTCCTTTGCCCCGCTCTGCTGAGTGCTAACTCAGTGTGTCTTTCCTCGTCCGTGGAACTGCCAGGGTCGATGAATTCAGCAGGCAAGGCACAAGCTCTCACGGCTTTATGAATGCCTGTGTGTTTTATAACAGCTCGGGCCACCTGGGAGATTCTGCAGTTGTCACAGGATCATTATGATGGAAGTCCAGAGCTGGAGCTGTGGCAGCGCTGCTCCCCGGCCGCTTGTTAGCAGCGGCCGTGACTGGCACCTCGCGCTCGTTCACCTGCCCGGGGCTCCTGCCACCCTGCCCGGTCCCCACCGCCTGGCACTGCCGCTCCTGTCCACTTGCACCTGCTCTGCCTGAATGCCAGCCGCTGGCCAGCCCCTGGGATGCTGTAATTTCAGGAGCAGATGTGTCACTGGGCACCTGAGACGTTCGTGAGGTCAATTAAAATCACCCGCCACACTAAGGGAGTTAAAGAGAAGGTTTAGCAAGTATATAAGATGATTAGCTATAATTGTCTGCAAACAATGCATAATATTATTTTAGATATTTTTATTATCAGTTAAATTACTAGAGAAGCTTAAATTTTGCTGGAAGGAAAGTGCTTGGCAGCACAATCTAAACATCTCACCTATAGTGGTGCTTTCATTTAGAACAGCAAAACAGTGGATTTGCCTCATATTTCAATGCAGCTGAGAGTTCTTAGAGCAGGAAGATATGGCCATTAACTGTTATTTTCTTAATAATAGCACCCCATTGTTAAGCAAAATGCTTACCCCAGTTGCATTCAAAGCACTAGAAATCCAAAGTTAAGGCAGCATAAAATGGTTTCTCATTGCATTCAGATGGTAATGTATGGCAATTCTTCCTTTTGCACTCCTAGCATGTACTTAGTATGTTAAATGAAGTGAAATAGTAAAGGGGAAAAAAAAAAGGTATCGGAGGAAATAATAGTGCTCCCCGTGGTACTCTTTGGACAGTATCAAACAAAGGAAGGGTGAAGAGCTCTGAGGTGATGAATGAGTCTGTGGTATTATGGCAGAGAAATGTGTTTTATGGACAAATAGACATACAGTATTAAATTAATAATAATAATAGCAACTTCAGGGATTCTTTTCAGTATAGGACATTTTGCAAGCAGTAGCTGATGAAGCTGTAAAGGTTTGGATGGCTGTGCTGTGGGGACAATTTGCACTGAGACCTTCAGACAGCCCACAGTTATTTGTTTTGTTTTAGTTTTAGGTGAGGAAAGCTGGCAGAACAAGGAAATGTTTCTATTCCTAAGCACAACAAAGCAATTCTTTCTCTTGCTAAACATCTGAGACGTCTTTCCCATCTAATGCAGTTACACAGAATGATGGGAGAAAAGTAAATTGGAGGGGGGAAAAACATTTAGCATTTACTCAAAGAACATTGCAGCAACTTGGGTAATGACAAAACAGCCCTACAAGGTGCCAGCTCCAGAGGAGCTGCACAGTGGAGTTCTATTAAAAAGAAAAGAAAAATGAGGAGTTTGTCCTGGATCTATGAAAACTCATTCATCAGGGAGAGGATTAAGCCAAACGAGTCACAAACATCGTGCAGGTGCTAAGAACAGGCTGTAACCACTGACAGTAAGTCATCTCAAAGACTTCATCTGCTCAGTCCTGGGGTTACCTTGATGCCACAGGAGCCCAGTGCCTCCCTGCTGTTTGATCACCAGGATTTTCCATCTGAAATGACAGCTCCAGGCAGGGAGGAGATAAGAAATGATATTCATTTAAAAGAAGAGGATCACAGTGTTTTTACCTCCCCTCCTGCTCTGATGCTGTGGGTCTCAGTTGGCATCCAACCTTTGGACTGGGCAGCAGAGAGGTGGGGCAGCAACCTGGTCACCAAGGGACTGAGTGCCACTTTCTGCATTTCTCCTTCCTAGTCCCAACCCAAAAGAGTCCCTTCCATTTTCCTGGGAATTTGTAATGCCTCTGTAACGTGGGTTTCCTTGCCACAGGCCATCTATTCCAGGTTCCACAGGGGCACTTTGGTCGTTCTCAGTGAACATTTTAGGTGTCCTCTTCCCTTTTCCAGATTTCAGCCTGGGGGAAATCACCCCACATGCACAGACTTTTCCTAACTCAGCAAGACTTAGAGGGCTTTGTGCTGACTTCTTACACATTTTACTTGCCTCTTTCCATCTCCTAAAAACATTTTATCTCTTACAGCAGGTATCACCAGGATTTAACTTCATATATTTTTAATATTTTAAGAATGAGAGAGGAAGTAAATGTTATATTTGTAATACAATAAGTGTAGAAAATGGGTAAAATGGGATCAATATTGAGAACAATAATTAAAATGTTGAGCATAAATGAATATGCTTTGATTGACATTATTCACAGCTTTAAAGGTCAGATTGCAACAAATATATGCGATGAGTATTAAAATAAAATATACTTTTAATGGCACTAGTGAGAGATTACTGCTGTTCTTCTTATTATTAGTTCCCTGAAGAAGAACAGTATAAGCACTTAATCTCCAAGGGAAAAAAAAAAAAAAAGAGAGAAATCCAGAACAGGGAAAAGACACATCTGCAATTTAGTTTAATTGATCTTGTGCTCTGCACCCCAAAGTGCACAAATCTACACTCTACTTACAAGGAAACAAGAGGTTTATTAGTACACAAACAGTCATTTTCCACTTTTTTTCACTCCATGCTCTGTTTTCTTTCCTCCCTGTTTCCCTCCAGATCTGCAGGAGGCACTGCAGTGTGTGATCAGCATCCTCTGTGATGCTCCATAAACAGATTGCAAAGCTCTCCCCTGTTAGAGGAGCAGAGGGAGGGGTTGTACCTCAGGAGATCCTACAGGTGAGGGGCTTTGGGGGAGAGCACAGGCTGAGGGTGAAGGAGCTCGAGACACCTCCAGGAAACTCTTCACAGCGTAGACTTGTACTCTTCCCATCCCGGCAAAATGAGCCCCTTCCCCTCGTTCTTTGTCCTTCCAGAGTGTGCCACGTGTGGGACCCTCTGTAAAGCCTCTTTTGTTATACATCAGTCTCCCCAAAATCCAGGCATGTTCCTGGCTGGCCCCACCTCTGTCCGAGGCAGATCCCTCCTTTCAGGAACAGTCTCCTGCAGATATTCAGGGTTCTGTGGGTAGCAGTGCTCTATATTACAGTGCCACCGAGAGCCACCTGCAAGTGAACTGCAATTTCTTCACCCTGCAGCCTCGTGTCTCAGCTTTATACCTCTCACAAGGCTCAGGAAACTGATTTATTTTGCTTTTGGGGCAGATAAGTATTCCATTAGTGCTTACTCTGACCTTTGCACACAGCAAGGTATTTGCTTTTCCTAATTCTAGCATTATTAGCAGTGCATAAGTTTTCAAATCTTCTTACACCAAAAACCAGTAATGGTTATCTGCTATACTTGCTTAATGAGTCATAAAATGAAATGGCAGATGATTTGTTCTGCATACAATTAATCCAGTAGTTAAGTAATGGCCAAGACTGCTGAAAAAGGACAATAAATCCAGTAACCCTGACAACATCTCAAAGTATTGGCAGTACTGATCACAATCAATTAGATTTTTTCCATGCTACTTAAAGTAAAAAGGGAAAAAAATTTAGCTTTTTTGTTGCCTTTATGAAGTTTCAATAGCAATTAGGCTTGTCTGTGTCATTCTGAGGAATGCTGGCTGTGTTGATCTTTGTTTGTTTTAATCACGTTAAAAGGGTTAAGCCAAATACTGCAAGAGCACAAAGTGGAGCTCTGAATGCAGCAGAGTGCCTTTATCCCACTAATGAAAAGAAATTGTTGGACAAGATTAGATGCACACTGGCACTCAAGGCTGTTTGCATGATTGTGTCTAACAGGAGCTCCTACAAGCAATAAAGACCAATCAAAGTAGGAAAAGCAAAATTAATTGGTTTGGCAAACTATTACTAGGAATAAATAATAGTATTCCTAATATTGATCCCAAATTCTCATGAACTTCACTCGTGGGACAGAATGCACTCACGAAGGGCGTTGCGCAAGGGCAGGTGTTGACCTAACCTGTTCCTGGCTGTCAGAAAGGGAAGAAGTTTAACATCCTGAGTATGAACCCAAACTTCACAGGATCCCTTTCAGCAGTGAATATGTTACTGACCTGGGTGCCAATGCCACTGGCTTCCACTGAGACAGTTTAGGGTGGTAAAATGCTCCTTGTGGTGGGTTCCAATGTGGGTGTGCAGGTACAAAAAGGGTATTTCAGCAGCCAGATGTTACCATAACCAAGTCTACAATAGAACAGATGGAAACTGAAGTACTCCACTTTCCTGGCTGAGAAGAAAACTTATGTCCTCCCCACCCCGGTCCCATTCCTTGCCTCCCCAAAATTGTCATTAAAATGTGCATATTTGCAAGGCTGGTGAAAATTTATTAAGCAGATGAATACATAAATAAACAAACAGCTGGATGCAGGCAAAAATGGGTTCCTCTTGTCTGGTGATGCTTTATTGCTGCTTTTATTTTAACTGATTGAATTTAACAAATGTTTCATTGTATACCACATATAAATGACAATTTGATTCAGGCTCTAATTGTGTGAGTCTCACTAGCTGTGTAAATATTTTAAGGTTTAAAAATTACATTTTTCATAACTGTGTCAGAAGAATTAGATTCAAGCATTGCTCAATATTGCAACAATGCAGGATATATAAAGGAAAACTAATAGACCACATTTGTTCTCTGGAGAAGAGCAGTTGCTGTGAAGGCAGATAGTTATTTCTGAGAGAGGTTTTTTTAATAAATAAAATGTATAAAATATTACTTTGCATTTCAACATTACTCCTCCTTCATGCTGTATATAATTCTACCACCATAAAATTTCTACGTGCTCCTCTCAGTCTCTAATCCTGCACCCTGATTTTTTAAAGGTCTTTGTCAGATTGTTCTTTTCCTTCAGCCCATGCTACACTACCCTCTCTCTCTTTTAAACCTTGTTCCCAAGCCTCTTGCAAAGCTCTAAACAAAATGTTGCCCCCTATTTTCGGCTGTTTTGCCTCTGCCCTCCAGCCTGCAGTGACCTGTGTTCATCCTTTGCCCTTGCAGCCAGGGAGGCAGCTGAGTGTACAAGGTACAGCACCCAAATCTCTGCCCTGCACGGCCACAAGTCTTTGTAAAGAAATGGGAAATGGAGGAAAATAGTGGTTTATAGTGCACTGTCACTTCATCACATCGTTAGGTACATAAACACTGACTGATTTCTTGCCTTGGACTTTTCCTAAGGTGTGGGAATAGCTCTCAAGCAAACAATTTTGTGTGTGACCTTGGACAAACCACTTAATTTTTTTCAATAATTAATCTCTGTATTTGCACAATGTGCCATGTTTTCTGTTTCAGCCTCAATACCATGGAAAGAATTGGTTTTGGCCATGTGTATTTTAGAACATGGTAGGCATCATTTAATCCTCTAAGGCCCTACTGTCCTTTTATGGGAATTTCAGCAACAGCATATGTTCAAGAACTATTGTACAATGTACCTCAAAAATAGTGTTGGGAATGTAGCCAAACACTGGCTGAAAAGGCATCAGGAAATTGTCAAGATTGGGAATGCTGAGGCAGAGACATCAATCCATAGTTTGACACCTGGTTGATACAATTTACTGAAAGGATTTCTGATTCCTAGAAACAAGTATCAGAATAGCATTGCAGTACTTTTTTTCCCCAGAAGCAGCTAATAGTAATTTCCTTGATAGTTTTCATCAACTCCATTATTATTTTTTCTCGATTTCAATTAATCCAATTTTTTTGCAAATTAAAAATGTTTACTCCAGCAAATGCTGTGAGATAGGGGATGCTCAACCTTGATCACGAGGGAACCTTCTAGAACCATCCAAATGTGGGACCAAGATGAGAACAATGAATCTCACAACTTGTCAATGAAAGCTGCAAATATGTATCTTCATCTGAGGAATGTCTTGAGCGAGGTCTGCTTTTACACAGGGATATTTAAGCTGCATTTGAAAGAGTGAGTTCATGTGGAATTGAAATATCCCTCTTATTTCATTTATTCTTCCTTTGCTTGTGCAGCAATTTAAATCTGCAGCAGTGTTGTATGAGGTGTCCAAGAGGTAGAGTTGTTACTGCGCGTTCTTCCCCATTGTCAACTGCAAAAGCCTTAAAAGTTAATGTCCACTGAAATTGTTTTGGTTTTACTACCACCTAAACGTAATTTGTTCTGATTTATACCCCTGTAAAACAGGTCAAGACTGATGAAAAACAAGGCCAATATATTAAGTTCTTATAGAACGGTTTGTGGACGTAAACATTCGAGATCATGTGTGCCAGTGCATCTTATCGCCAGGCAGATGTTGTTTATGTAAAATGAAAAATTGACACAAATCTTCCTACTAAACATAAATAAAACTGGATGTGTTTTGAGGGGAGAGCCAGCAAGAGAATGCAGGTTACTCCATGTATTTTTATTTTGAGAGAAGACTTATTTACAGCTGTCAATTTTTGAATCTCATTTATGCCTGGGTACATCAGAGCTCATTCCATCAACAGCAGCCCCTGAAATTGTTGGACAGCTGAATGGATGTGTCTCTGAGTCTTTCGTCTTTCACACTTTAGACATGGTTTCAAGCCACCAACACTTTACATTTGCTTTTGCATATTACATTTTAAAAATACATCTTCTCCAGGAGTCCTATGAATGTATTTCAGTCAGGATATGGATAACTAGCCTCGCTTCTCAGACCATTTGAACTTGTCTTCTCCCTTCCTACTTCTTTTCCAATGCCTCAAGGTTAGATGATGAAGTTCATCAGCAGTCTATATGGTGGTTTTTAAGATTTCTATTTTACTGGCATTTTTTCCGTTTGAACAACTGCTTGGAGGAAATTTTTATTGAGAAATTGTCAGGGGCAATGCTGGCAGGAGCAGAAAGCTGATGATTGCCCTTAGGAGGACATGGATCACTGAACTCTGAATAATATTTGCAGTAGGGCTTGTTTTCACTTCTTCAGAGTCTGAAGTGCTCAATTGGTCTTGCAAAGCCACAAGGCTCATCCAGAGTCTGGTACAATCCTGGGAGAGGGTATCACCTTGTTTCATCTTGGGGCTGGGGTGAGGCTGGAGGTGCACAGGACCTGGTGGGAGTCAGAAGATTAAGCAGAGGTCTGCAGTCGCCTCCTTTCCTTTCTCCATGGGCTGCTGGGCTGTGCTCCATGTGAGGGTGGTGTTTCCATCAGCTGCAGCTGGAAAGAAGGATGTGTTTTTGGATACAGCAATGCCTGCAGGAAAGGGGTGATGGCTGACGGTGGCATGGGAAAACAGCACAGACTTTGTCTTTTGGAAGACATGGATTGCTGTGGTATAATTAATGTTTTCCCACTCTGATGCATGCAGAGGAGCTGCCAAAGAGGAAGATCCATGAGCTACTGGCTCCAGTTCAGATGAGGCTTTTCAATTTCTGTTGCTCTTTATGCTAAGCTGCGTTTTCCAGTGCTGCGAGTTGTTGCATGTCCTGCCTCCCTCGCTTCTGAACTTAAATATTTCCAGCAGCTGCTCCAGCTCTGCTCCCACGAGTGTTGGCTCTGCCCTGAGCACAGGAGCCCCCCAGGTTTGCCACATGCAGGTGGCAAAAACAACAAGACAATCTGTTGACCTGTCTGCCATCTTTTAAGAGAAATAGTCTAGGAAGGGCAGTCAAATGCACCACAGATTTTGCTTCTCTCCTCAAATTTCCCTTCTTCAGGTCCAACCCCACACCTCCCCACTGAGGAATTCATAACTTAACTGTATAAATAAATGTTCAAATCT
Organism: Callaeas wilsoni; assembly: GCA_013398955.1. Taxonomy (NCBI): domain Eukaryota; kingdom Metazoa; phylum Chordata; class Aves; order Passeriformes; family Callaeidae; genus Callaeas; species Callaeas wilsoni. Next base: position 76,677 of record VWPU01003969.1, read on the forward strand.
CCTACTTATGTCTTTAATTACCTCATGGATTAGGCCAGCCCTGTCCTTACTGACCTGTCTGTTGGCTTTAAGTGCTTCCCAACTCGCTTTCCTGGATTTATTCAGGCAGTTCCTGGAGAAGCTGTTTTGCAATCTGGATTTGCATAACGGATGGGAAACTTTACGTGTCTCCTGTAGAAGATCAGGAAGTTTGTCACAAGCCCAGCTATTGCACATTTTAAAAGGTTATAAAGCTGCTAGGTGTGTGATAAATGCTGGTAGAAACACTGGCTTTGCTGCAGCATGAGGGAAAAATCTTCCCTGGAGGAATTTTTACAGGGTTCCCAAAGCTATGCAGTGACTTTCCAGCAAATATTATTGTGAAACAATTGTTTGGGGATCGAGTTGTGTTTTGTCAGCTGGGAATTTATCTTGTAATGTTGAACTGCAACTAGCAGTCAACACTGACACCCGACACAGTTACTTTATGTGTCTATCGTGAGACTGAAGCAATCCAAGTCTTTCCTCTGTTTCTTTTTAAAAGTCATTTTCTTTGCTTTTTCTCCAGCAGCCTGTCCTACAACCCACTGAAAAATCTGAGACAAGGAGGTCTAAATTGCTTGGATGGGTCTTGGTTGGAGGCTTCTCTCCAGGACCAGGTCTCCTCTGGGTCCCTGCAGTGAGTGGGGACCTCACCACAGCTGGAGAGCACAAGCAGGGACCACTGTGGTGTCTTTAAAAACTCCTTCTTGTGAGATAGATAAGGATAAAGGGCTTTTCATGACCCTGAGGTTCCTGGTTAGGATGTCTGGAGCTGGATCTAGATGGAGACAGAAAAAAGGATCTCCAGCCCAGTTCAGTGCAGCAGTGCCCTGATTTGGGCTGAGCCCTGGGGAGGTTGAACATCAGGTGGCCACTCCTTTGAGGTGGAGTGAATATCAGAGGGATCTTCCTTTTGGGGGATTCTTTCAGTAAAAAGACTGAGAAAGGCAGCATGTGGGCAGCCACTGTCGGAAAGCAACCAAAAATATGTGCGAAGCGATGATTTCCTACGTTGCTCAGATGGCAGTAGAGCCTCAGGATGAGTCACACAGAGACATCCAAAGGGAAGCAGAGCTCCTTCAGACCCGAACTGGTGAGGTTCTAGGATCAGCAATAACGATGGGTATCAATTACAAGGGGATCCTGTTGTAAAATAACCATATCAAGGTATGATTCCAGGGGTTTTTTCATCTTTTCTGCTGGAGGCCCTGGTTTGAACAACTGACAGAACCTGCAGGGCTGCAGAGAACACTCCCTTTAGAAGTTTCAATAAAGATTTGCAATCTGCAGCTAACTGCAGACCCCGTGTTGGATTGTTTCTGTGCCCACTTAGGCTATATTCTTTGAATTGTGCAGTTTTCAAATTCCTACCTGCATAATAATGGCAGAGCGTGGGTTCATGCTGTATGTTGATGGCAGGAGACAAGGGAAATTGTAGCTTTCACTCTTTGTGCTCCTGACTGTGTTTGTCCCTTTTGAGAAGAACAAAAGCACTGACATTGTTGCAGACAAACATTTCTCTCTAAATTAGGCGCTGGTGAGGTGTTGAAAATTTAACTTTGCGTTCTTCCAAGCCCTCCTGTTAAAAGACCTCTACAATATAATTTTCTTTGCTGTCTGTTCCTTCCAAGCATTTTCAGTTAAGCAACTTGAATATTCATAGATTTGGATGAGCAGAAAAGAAGCTTGTTTCTTTCCACATAAAAATGAAAGGGGAAATTAAAACATACTTTCCATGCTGCTAGTACACATTTCAGTAAAACATCAATGGTATATATGCCTGATTACTTTCCTGTGGAATAATTCTCATGAAATCGTTGATATTAAAATTCAATATACTGTTTTGACTAAGCATCACTGGGGATAGCACAATCTCTCATTATTTCCTTTTCAGCATAGACATAGCTCATAGTATGGATGTGCAGATTTTTAATGCAGCAATGGAATTGTAAAATGGAGCTATTTTTCAGCTATCACACAATTTAGCAGTCCTGGTGAATTGTGTCTTATTGCCACTTTATTTTCTCCCTGTTTTTTTTTAAAGGTGTGCCCTGTGCCAGCTCTTACTTATGTCAAACAGGAGGCATAGGGAATCATTCCCATGGAAAAGTGTGTCCACCAGCCTAAAGCTTTGCTTTACAAATTCGCTCTTTCAAGCCACCTCAGCTGTGGGGTAAACACACTGCACTGAATATCCTGCCTGGCATGGGGCAAGGGGAAGCTGCAGTGGATAAACAGGGAAATAAACAGGGAATAGGAGCCCTTCTCCTCCTGCTCAGCACTGCCCTTGAACAAGATTCTTGCTGGGTTTGTGGCTTTTCTTGTGGCTGATGGATCTGGGGACCCTCCGTCTTCCAGACTCCCAGGCTCAGAAAGCTGGGCTGGGAATTGGGATTTCAGTTATCCCAGACTTTCCTCTGGAAATCACAGGGCTCAGCTGTGCACAGCTTCTGCATCACTTTGGAGGGTCCTGGAACAGAGGTGCAGCGTCTCTGCACTGCTGGAAGGATGCAGCCCAGAAAAGGCAATGCATGAAGCATCCAGCCCTTGCTCTGTGCCTGAGACACAAATCTCTACAGAGAAAGACAGGGAGCAGAGCTGAATTTCGGTTTCCAAGGATTTAGTGTGTCAGAGTAAATATCTAGCAATTCATAAAAATGCATTTCAGATGCTTTTCTTTCCAGGTCAAATGTTGCATAATATCACCACGTGTTTGAAGTATCTGCTTCCAAAATGTTATGTTTTGATAACAAATTGTTTAAAAAACAACTGATAAAAACCCCAATCCATTCGTCCCTAATAAATTTTAAGGATTTTGCAAAGGTTTGGAAAAATAAAACCATTCCTAAAATAACAAAGAGCAACCTTAGAGCAGCAGATTTCATGGATGATTACCATGGTTTTAGAGACAAGGATTAACCAATTTAGTAATCTGGGTCTGACAGAGCTTTGCAGAGTAAGTTTCTCAGTGCTTTTGGACTAAATGCTTTACTCAAATGTTGGGAAACCAAAAGATTGATTTTCTTTGTCTTTTGATTAAGAGAATGGGCTTTGGACATGAAAATCCAATTAGATGAATGCGGGGGGGTGGGAGGGAGACAGGGAGAGAAAGAGATGGATGGCACACAGCTCTGCTGCAAACAGACCCTGTTCTGAAATCTGGATTACATCTCTGCTGGCTTTCAATTAATTGTAAAACAGCTGCTCCTCTCTCCCTCTGCACTTGGACAAAAGATCACAAAGTTTTAGACTTACCAGGTGATAGTTCTGAAAACTCACCAAAAAAAGAGAAAACTTGGAGCCGTTGAAAATAAATAACAGGAGTCTTAAAAAGTGAGAGAAGGCAGTATTTTGTTATCTCCAGTATTTCTTGCAGTTAAGTATCTTGAATGATATTATGTGCTTTACTATCAATAAACCTTGCAGCAAACTCCATCTGTCTGTCATTCATAAAATGAGATGTTACCATTTTGCAGAACCATAAACCACATAAAAGTCAAAGTATAAGGATCCAAACACTTTCTAAGTGAAAGACTCTTTGAAGCAGCTGCTTTCCTTTATTATTAGAGACAATTATACTGTCAAAACAGCAGAATATTTGCTTTTCACATGCCTGGTTCACCTGTTTATTGAGTGCTACCCAAGAGCAGACGTGCCAGATGCACCCTGCCAAGAGTGATGGGGAACAAGAAGGCTCTCCACGAATCTGGAGATTGCTCTCTTTGTGCAGAGCAATCAACCATCTAATCCATCCAAGAGCGAGCAAGGGCTTGGGAAAAGTGTTTTAAAGGAGAAAATACTTTGCAATGGACCCTTATGACTCTGTCCTTGCTTCATAATTTCCTTCTAAATCCCAGCCGTGTGGTGCTGTCTTGGTGTGAAGGATGCTGACTGGGTTCTTTTTTTCTCCAAAGAAAAAGATTTTGTGCTTGTCTCTGCAAATTCCTGTTGAGCAAACCAAAGAGTAATCTGTTAGGAGCTGCTCTTCAGCCTAATGAGGGCTCGTGACAGTAAGTTCCATGTTTGTGTCTTCATGGGGTCACTTGAAACAGCAATAAAATTATTGCTATTTTTATATCCATAACCTAGATTTAGGAGCAAATGGACAAGAAACTTCCATTACTGAGATCTTTGTGACTACATGGCAAAATGACCTTCTGGTGGAATTTCAGGGATTGTTTTACAGCAGTACATAAAAAGCAGCTGAAAAAGCTGACAAAAAAAAAGCAGTTTTAGTAGATGAAAGACAAATGCATATTTGACAGAAACAGTTTTTCTCTATATTGTTACCTGGAATTTTTCACAAGGGAGACTTGAACATTGCTGTGCGTTGTTCAATTAAAATCTACCAAGTTTTACACTAAAAAAACCAGTTATGTTCCTCTTTAAGTATGTCTTCACAACTCTCTGTGGTTATTGAACTTGCAACATTATCTCTTATCTGGGGAATGCTAACCATGATAAACAAGGAAATAATCAGGGCCAAATGTGAGTTTTGGCAGTTGTTTTGGATTTTCAACATTTGGTACGTTAGGGACGTGCACAGATCAAAATCCTGGAGGCTCTGTAAACATTGTAGCCCAGAAGCTCATATGTATTCTGAAGCTTTTATTTTCCTTTGTGAACATAACCTGGTTGGCAGTGATTAGTGGTTGTTATGATTTCATCTAGAAACCACTAACTGCAGTTAAAAAAAAAAAAAGATAATAAATTCACATAGAGCAAAGTATGTTAACAAAACCGGTAATTGTTTAAAGTTAGCACTTCTCTTTTGCGGCTCTGACTGAAATTGTCCCCTCTAAATCCATATAAATGTGTGTGTGTGCATGCATGTCTCCTGGAATACGTGTCGGGGATCTGAGGTTTGAGCCTGGCAGAGGGATGCTGTCGGGCCCCTCTGTGTGACAACAGAGCAGGTTGCCAGTGAACTGCCTGAAAAAATCATTTTCTGAAACCAGGGGGTTTGTTTTCTGCCTGCTTAGGAAAGGGCTGAAGATATCTGGACCCTACTAGAAAGAACAGGCCACATGAAAATTGCTTTTAACACAAGAGAAAAATTACACAGTTCTTGTCTCAAGTACATAATTTATCTGGTGTGGTTTGAAGAAGCCTCTGCACTCCTTTATAAAATGAGGATTAAGATGTACTGTGCTAGAAAATGGCTTTTTCTCTGACCCATACAGTACCTACTGGTGACACATAAAGTACTGATTCAGGTAAACTGGGGCCAGTTATGACTGAGATGAAATGTTTGTTTTCTTGTGCTATGTGTTTCTTGAAAGAGGAATGTGTGGAAGGACATATAAAAAGCAAATTCTTTTCTAAAGGATTATGCCATTACAAACTGGAAACTCAAAAGAAAAAAAAAAAAGAGCTCAAATCCAAGCTGTTTTCAAAGCAGTGAATTTAAAGTAGTTGGTGAGGTATTCTCACACTGAGAGAACCCAGGCTGTGCACTTTGTTTTCTCACATTTCTGAGCAGGGGTAAGAGCCAGTTTCTCTCAGGCTTTCCTCAGGAGGAAGGCAAGGACAACAGACCCATCTGGGTCTCAGCAGCACTCAGTGCTGGGTTGTTTGTGTGCTGCTCACAATTGTGACATCTTCTAGGCAGCATCTGGATCCCACTGGCAGCTTATCTCCTTTTTGACTTGCCTGGTAGCCTGTATTCCAAAGAGAAAATAAAAGGCATGTACAAGAGTTGCATTTACACAAAGGCAGCACTGGAATTAGCTTTTTTTAAAAATTATTATTGTCATTTGGATGCAATGAGGAGGGTAACTTATCTACAAGAGGTCAGTATTATTTTACTAAATCAGCTCTTAACTGATTGTGTCTTGCAGTATTAGGTTCATTCTCCTCCTTTTCCCTTGCCATCTCTTATGCAAGTCAATAATCTGTCCTCTGATTGTTAAAAGACTGCAGATCACTACACTTCTGTTATTTACCACTCATCTGAAACTCCCACCCACTACTTACTCTCTTCTGTGTGTTTAACTCCCAACTACCCAGAGTATGTGTCAAAATAGTCCTTCACATGTTCTTTAAACAGCAGCAATTAATTGCTGTGATTCCACACGTTCCAGAAAAGGCCAGAAGGTATAAACTGAGACTTACTCACATTTCCTACGTGTATGTAGCAGATTGTGCTGACATCTTAGCAACACAATTAATTGGATCTATTTCTTAAGTGATTTTCTCTATAGAACAAATATCTGAATTAGAGGAATGCCTTCTGGTTAATATGATGTGCTTCATATTTTCTGTGTTCAGTACTGCTGTAATTGAAAACGTAACATTCAAGGGACTGTGATACTGATGTAGGTGAAATGGACACCTTCATCATGCTGTTGGATCAGTATAACATAGACCTTTTAAAACAGTCACCAAACCTGTTAATCCTACTCAGATCAATGTGTGGCTTTTACCAGTAGGTTATTTAAGTGCATGAATTTATTTGATAAACTAATTGTGCAGAATGAGGAAATAATTCTATTTACTGTCATTCAGACTGACAAATTTTGCATAACACATGTGTGTATGAGCTAAGTATGCAGGCCAGCAGCACAAATGTCTGAATCCTGGAAACTGTGATTTCCAGGTTCTGGGAAAATTTTGTAGCCATTTGTTTTAATTTCCAGAACCACTGACTGGGCTTACTGAGAGCACAAACTGCAGTTGCTGAAACCACTGCCCAACTTCAGCTTTTTCCTGCCTTTAATCACTGGAACACTGTTCATAGGAGAGACATTTAGATGATGAAAGGATCCTGTCTGTTGAATTGGCAGTATATTTAAACAGAAAGAAAGCAGAAAATTAGTTTTTCTCTGGCCTATTTGTTGTGTATTTTCTAAGAGACACTGACATTAAAGGAGCATTTGCCTGAAGGCCTCAGACGAGATCAGGGCTCCATTATGTTCATCTCTGCAGGGGCCACAGAAGAGAAATATGCTATTATTAGTAGTACTACTAGTAGTATATTATTATTATTATTATTTTTATTTTTAATTTTATTNGTGTTTTTTTAATTTTATTTTTAATTTTATTTTTATTTTTAATTTTATTTTTATTTTATTTCTCCCTAAAGATAAATAGTCACAGTAAAAGGACAGGAAGAATAAAGAATATACGGAGATGGTGTCAAGATAAGGGATGGAGATTATGAGATGGACACCTGGCCACCAGTTCAGCAAAGGGCTGTGATGACCAAAAGAGCAGGGGAAGTTTGTGAGGGTGGCCAAGCTGGTCTTGGCTTGCAGTCTGCACCAGGGAAATCATCTGGAGCTCTGCTCCAGTACCAGTGCCAGATTTGGGCTTTCCCATTGCTGACCTCCACTTTGGATTCACACAGCTGCTCTCCCCCTCTTCCAAATTCGGGAGCTGCGACCTGACTCGGTGGGCTCTCAGGAGGAACCTGGTATCTCCAAGGGTTGTGTTGATATTTGATGAGGTTCTGGAACGCTTTGCTCCTCTTGGTGTAAGCTTGGGTCTGGGGGCCCAGGTCTGCAGCCATCAGTCCTGGAGTCCTTCAGAAGATTGTTATGTGGGAGGACATTTCTCATAAAAATTGCTCTTTACCAACCCGTGTCTAGAAAAAGGCATTTTTATGGCCAACTGGCATTTTCTAGCAGTCGACTGCTCATCATAAAGTTCCTGATACACTTTGGGTTTGGGATTAGCCTTTTTAATCAGGATGTCTTGCTCTTCTGTGTGGTTCTGCAAAATGCTAACCTACTGTTCCATTTTGTTTTTATAATTCTACTGTAAACCTTTCCAGAAATCCTAGACAACAAAAGGCCAACAAAGCAAAACAGTCCTGTGCTGCTTTCATGTAAATATTTCTTAACCAAGCAGATTTCCAGTAAGTAGAATCCAGAATTATTTTGTTTTAGGAAAGAAAAAAAAATCCATGAGCTAAATAATCTCTCATTTTCTCTTCCATTTATTGGGGTTTTTTTTAGTGATTGGAAGAAGTCTTAAGCCTTGCGCTTTCCTTACAATGCAAGGGAGTTCAGCCATTTGGAGGAAATGTGTTAAGCTGATGGAAATGAATTGTAATGACATTTGCATAAACTAATTTATGTACATTCATTTCAGGGTAAAAGTGGAGCCAAAACTTTAAAAAAGTAATCCAAATTGCTTGTTAGATGTTTCTGAAACATAGATAACTTTGAATATCCAGGCCATTTGTCAGTGAGTTTAGTTTGTGTATTTTATTTGTATTGAGCCAGACTAAAAGAATTTGGTTTTGACGAGGAATTTGTTTCCTAATGCAAGAATTCAAATCGTGTCACCCTACTGACCATCAGACATTAATGTCATGTTTACTCAACATTCAGTTTCAGTGGGGGACTTTACAAAAAATAAAAGGCAAAAAGAAGACAAAAGGAGTCTTCTGGCCTTTTCAACATGTGAACTCTATCTTCCACTCTGATATTCAAATAAAGCAACAGCGGATGTTTAAACAGAGATTTCAATTCCAAACACTCCTTGCCTGTTTGTTTAATTACATTTCTGGAAGGTTACAGCTCTCCAGCAAATCTGGGCTCTGTTTTCATAGGCTTCTCGAATTCTCTGCTTACTTTGACCCTGCAGCTTTGGTTCAGTTCAATAATTCGATACAGAACAAACCCAGTCAGCCCTGCTGAAGCCGGTGCCAGCTCTGCTCCTCAATTCACCAGGGACAGAGTGGTACAACAAGATTTTCCTCTTTATTGTCACATTCTGGGCTTTGTGTCGCAGCTCCCAGCAGTTCTGACCCACACGTCCTGGTGTCTGGAAGGTGCTGCTCATCGCTCAAAGTGCAATACAGAGCAAGCACATCCCTTTGTGCCACACCCTGCTCCCATGCAGAGTGTGGCAGGTCACCGGGAAAATCCCCTGCAGCACCTGAGCAGTTCCTTGGCATGGAATAATTCGGAGGGCTGATCTGCTGAAATAGCCAAAAGTAACTTTGGGGAAAAAAAAAAAGTCAGCGATCTTTACATTTAGATTTTGGTTAAGGACATCAGATATAAAAGGCTGCTATCACATTATAGGCACATAATTCATGCTCACAATTACATCTGTATTTCACCATAATTAAGTTCACTAGCCCTCCATATCTTTTTCTTTCTTCTGCATTTGCCTGGGCCTTATCACTTTATCCTCACTCTTGTCTAAAGGTTCTTACAGTTCCATGGGAAGGGAGACCCTTTTATGTTAAAAACACATATCTAAATCTTTGTAAATGTTGTATATGTTTCCTGCTGAGGTCTGAGTAAGCCTTCTCAAACAGGCTCTATTAGCATTTTAATAGCATACTCACCCTAGGAAGTCTTTTTGTTTCACCAGCCAAATATGAAAATATTCTATATTTGCAAAACAATGATTTGATGCCAGTTACCCACCAGAAATGATCCCCATCACATGGAAAGTCAGGCCACCATAAATATCATAACACTGCATAAACATTAACAAGAAAGAAATAGCTATCAAATGATATACAAACCTCTGCTTACAGATCCATACCCTGACAACTCTAAAGAGTTTCACAGTTTTGCACTCTGTGCTTATATTGGAATTGCAAACGTTGGTAAATGTTGATGTCTCAATAGTTATAATGCAATTTAACACCTCACTGTAGGAGCAAACACACGTATTCAAAGACAGTTGAATATTTTTTAAAATCTCCTGGGCAAATATTCTCCCTCGCATTGCCTTACTATCAAATATTTTATACCCATGAGATCACTTTGATTCCCTTTGCCTACACAAGGAAAGATCATGTTCAGGGAAGGATCACACAGGGAGTTGCCTCTATGTGATTCCTTCTGGAATTGGATATGAAAAGAAAAATTCTTTGGTAGAGCAGATACACTTGCCCCATTTATCACCATCAGGGCAGACTTGTCTTTTGCCCAAACTGCTACAGCCCTGCCTACAATGCAGAGAGCTGAGGAAGAGAGTGGTGGTTTTGCCTCAGGAGACGACACAGGACTCAGCATTGGATTTTTTGCTACAGTCCTTGGCAGAAATCTTAAAGGTTGCATTTGTTTCTTGGAGATTCTTTGTTCCAGAATCTATCCAATGAATAAATTCTTCTGTTTGCAGCCTGAGCAGGATAATCAAATGAGGAAGAGCTAGAAATCCCTATTGCTTCCCTGTGATCTGATGGCACAAAGCCCTATGCTTTATATATGATTTAGAAGATGAATCAAAACTTTGTTTTCCTGTGGCTCTAATTTGTGTGAAAAGATATAATTTCTGTAGAAAAATCCAAGTCTTGCTCTTACTCTCTAATTCCCCAAGCTCAGCTCTGCTGTAGGCTACACTCAACCTTGAATCGATAGCTGAAATAGAAAGGTCCTAAAAACCATCAAAGTAACAAGTTATATTTTGCAAAAATGACAAATAACTTTGTCCTCACAGAACATGGAAACAACTTTACAAGCAAAGCAATAAAAAAAAATGCATTGTTATTGCTTGAGTATATTATAACCCTCATTTGAAAAGAATCTCAGTCTGGTTTGAAATCACTCTGTGCATATGTTACAGAAAGTCTAGAGACATTTTGTTCCTTATTAATGAAGCATGAAGAAAATGGTACTGAGTATATTTTGTTAGAAGTTTTGGCATCCTTATGCATGCTGTACATTAAGTCTTCCCTAATTAGATTTTTGTAAGTTGAAAGGCTCAAGGAGGGCAAGCACACATGACTATTTCTATAGCCACAGTGTTTTTCTCCCCCAAAATATTCTCTGTTGTTTGGCACACTTCATCCTAAAGTGACCCTTCTGGCAGTTGAATGGAGACAGTAGAAGAACAAATTGATCTTTTTGCTTGCAAATACCGAAAGAATATTGGAAAGCATGAGTGTTCTGGTGCTAAAAAAGGTGGTTTTTTCTTGGTGGTATTTATAAATTGTGATGTGAAGCGTGGGACCTGTTAGAGAGGGCAGATGTGGGCAGCGATGGGTGTCAGTGGAGATGCTTGGGGAGCTTTCCTCCACCCTCCCCTGAGCCCACAGCAGCTGTGGCTGCCCCACACTTGGCAATGCTCAGGGTCAGGCTGGGCAGGGCTCGGAGCACCCTGGAGACCCCTCCTTTGCTCAAAGTGCCCACAAGACACATACTGAGGGTTTGACCCACAGGCAGAAACCTAACTCAAGAGAAAGCTTGTGGCTTTGCCCCTGAAGAAGTCAGCATGTTTCTGTTGTTACTCCTGTTGTGTTTTTTGTGGTGTAATACAAAAATAATGAGAGTTTTGATATGATGAGGGTGAGGCCCACTACTACAGCCAGCAGTTATAATTTGGCAAAAAGAAAACTCTGCAGCGTGGTAGTTCCAGACCTTTAGTCCAAGGCTTTTAGAAACATTGGAGGGTGAAAAGGTCTCATTTAATGTGCTGCAGAAGGAGCAACTTTTCCCCTGCACAAGGAGCAGGGCTGTGGACTCTGTTCAGTGACAGAAAGCAGCGCTGCAGGGGCAGAATTGCAGCCTCCAGGGCTGGAGCAGGGGGCAGGCAGCAGCAGGCAGGGCTCACAGGGGATGGCAGCGCTGAAAGGAGGCAGTGGCACTCGGTATCCAAACCGAGAAACCACAAATGAAGGATGCTGAGCCCAGTGAGCCCTGGGCAGGAGGAGGCAGGTGTTGGGGAAGATGAAACAGGAAAGCCTCATAAATATGATTGCCTGGCAAAAGATGCTGAGAATAGGGAAACTATAAGTGAGATTGAAATGAAAGCAAGCTTGGAGATACCTAGCCTTAGTTACTGAACAACTGGAACACAATGGGATGGCCAGAGAAGGTAATCCCCTCTCTGATTGAACAATACCCTCTGCCTGCAGACAGGTCCAAGGGTCAGAGCAGACCCTACTGGCTTGGCAGCAGGGGTCCAGAGAGGAGTTTCTAGAGTTTAAAATGTAACGCAGCATGGTAATGAAACGATTCGTATAGGCTGTAGGTAAATGCTATAGGATTTAGATCTTGTACTAGATTGGTTAGTGGACATTAGAATATTCAACACAGAAGATTTATTATATTGTAAACGAGAACGTTGCTCTCTTTTCCGTCTATTCCCTCTCCTTTTACTACTTCCCCTACTTCTTCCTGCCCTTACTCTCTCTTGCTCTTACCTTTGCTTCTCTTGCTCTCTTACTTTTCTGGCCTGCCTCAAGCTGCAGCTGGCAGCCCCAAGCAGGGCCACTATACCCACACCCCTCGTAATAAACTACAGACTCTGAGACCCAACCACAGAGATCTCTCGTCTGTAGCTGTACCGACCGTCCAAAACCAACCAGAACATCCTGCAGGCAGGGGCTGAGCTGGGGCCACTGGCCAAGCTCTGGGACTGCCCTGCCGTCCCCTCTCGCTGGGCAGGGACACTCCGGAGTTGCCATGTATGGCTTGTGTGCCTTTCTGTTTAACATGTAATCCCCAAAGGCTTCTGCTTGTGTTTATAACTCAAACTATAATGAAAAAGGAAATTAAAGCCTTTCTAATTTAACAAAAGAATGAAAATTGCATTGAGAGAGTAGGGGGGAAAGGAGCTTTCACTCTTTTGGGATTTGGGAAAATTAGTCCTGCAGTACTTTTTTTTTTCCTGAAGAAAAGGAATATTAGATACATTAACTTCATTCTTTTGTCCTTTCCTCTCTATGTTCTAAATTCTTTGTATTTAAAAAAAGAAATGCTGCAATCCAACCATTAAACTGATACTTTATTTCTCATTTTATAGTATTTGAATGCACAGTCTTGGTTCTGCAGACTATTTTCTCAATAAGCAAAACTGGTTACTTATAGATAAAATTAATTATTCTATAAAAAGCAACAGAACTAATGCCCAATTAACTTGTGTGAAAAACCTTCACGTGTGATAGGTGGAGGTGTGCATGTGTGTATATTTTTGTAAAGGAGCTATGTTTTAACATTCTAATGAAATTATTACTTATTATTGGCAGCTGCAAACTTTATTTCAAATTTGTTGGCTGATAAAACTATTCCCTAAAAAGGGTACAGGTTCAGATCCCTGAGTGTTGGGGTGGTTAAATATAAAAGGGAATTTTAGGACTGCGGGTTTTAAAAATGGTCATTCCTCTTTGTTGTGTGTTTTCTAGCTCTTTCATTCAGGCAGACTTTAATGCTTATTATATAGAAAATGTGTGAATACAACACTTGGCTTTGCAGGAGTGGGATGCAAGAGCTCCTGGAGTGTCTGGGCTGCTGCCCCTGGCTGAGGCATCTCTGTGTGCAATGGTCCTGGGGGGCTAAACCTGCATGGAAAGGGAGAAGGAAAAGCAGTGGTTGTCCCCACTCAGCTGTCAACAAGCAGAGATACTGGAAATTAAAGGATTTGCCCAAAAGCCAAAGCTCAAAGCTGGTTTTCCTGGGGCCAGAACTGATGTCTCTGCTGCAGGGGTGAGCAGCAACCATCAGGAGCAGCACAGCGTGTAAACAATTCTTGTATTTGCTTCCTCAGAGAGCTGGAGCTGGAGAAACTTTTCTCCCCAAGCACCCCAATGTGCTTTATTTTCTTGGGCTGAGATCTCTGGAGGGTGAGGAGGAGTGAGGAAGAGCAGTTAAGCAGTTGCATCAGCCTTTGGTAGAGAGGTTAAGGGGGCCAGGAGAATTGATGACCTTAAAAAAGCAACAAAAACCTCTTCAGGGTGAACACAAAGATGGTGACATGTCCTGTAGTCAGAGCTTTTTGTGGATGCCTTCAACATTATGAGTGCTGAAAGAGATAATAGTGACTGTGGGTACCTCCAGTGATAGAGGGGCTCTTACTGGAGGAGAAGTGGTCACTAAATAAAAAGGACATGACCTGCTAGAGAAGAGCTTGGCTATTTGACATGTGGCCTGAGGCAGGACAGAGCCAGGGCACTGGGCTGGGGGTTGCTGCAGGCCTTGTCACCAAAAAGGTGTTGAGCCAAATCAGCATGTCTTGGAGATAATACAGCAGACTTGATAGGACCACTATTTTTATGAGGCAGTTTTTAGGAAACCGTTCCCAGTGATAGGAAAGAGATGAAAAGTATCATAGAAATTTAGTGCATATAATCAAAACTTTTATTTCCTCATTTTGGAGCTCTGGATTTATGACCAGAGCTGTCAGGAGAAGGACGGCAGCTCTGCACATGAAGTGACCTTTGCAAACCTGGCTTTGAAAGTTTGCCTTTGGAAGGTATGGAAGAAATTCCCCTTTTCCTCTCCTTGGAAGGAGGGAGGGAGGATGTTCTCTGACCAGTAATACTTTGTCAAGAGGCTCCTTTCCTTACTGCCAGATTAGTATCCAGCAACTTGTTTTTCTCCAGGCTGTCTCACCACAGGAGCGGTTGGGCGCTGAGGGACCCAGTGGTGGGACTGGCATCCCTGGGTGGCAAGAGCAGGACTGTCACCAGTCCTCTGATCACTGCCTCTGGCACTTAGGTTTGGTTTCCTGCAGATTTGCGTTGCTTTCTGTTGGGCTAAAGTCACACATGATTCAAAACTACAGCCAAGCAGATCAGTTTTTCCCCCCAAAACACAAGCTCTGAGTGGGCAGAAATTATACTCAGATTTGTGCTGAATTAAACAGAAGGGCTTCAGCCAGAAGAAAACATGAATGAATGATGGTTCAGTTCAAAAGAAAGCACTTGAAGCTTTCTTTTGGGGAAATATTGAGAGGAAAGTAAAATGACATGAAATAAAAAATTGCCTTAATAAAAAATTAAGCTTCATTTTGGGTTCAACATGAAAGACCTTGTGGAAAAGTTTTATTGGCTTGAGGTCAGTCCAAAATCTACAGTGGACCTCTCCTACTGTCTTGATCCAGCAACTGGGTCAAGAAGCCAGCTAGGGGCACCACTCAATTCTTAGTGCAAATTTCTCCACTAGTTCCTTCTAAGTCCACTTGTTCACGTGCAAAAAATATCTAAAGGTTGCTGAAGTGGGCATCTGGGCTTGGTTTAAAGGATCAGAAACCCGGCCATTTGCAAGAGCCTTATGACACTGTCAGTAAATTCTGGGTCTTTCCTTCACATTTCAAGGGCTGTTTGCAGACTTTGGCCACTCGACTTCTGCTCTCTGCCCTTAGCAAAAACTTATGGAGGTATAAAGGAACAGGATTACCTGACTCTGTCCTGATTTCAGGAGCAAAATTCCAGATTAAAGCCAACTTCTCCAATATGCCCAGTTTTGAGAAGTCAGAAGTGGATGGAGCTTTTAACAGACATGAAGATTAGGCTTGAGATTCAAAACCTGGGACTAAGACCCCTGATCCATACTAACAAGTGAGATTTGTCCCCGATTTCCTCAGGTTTAGGCTCCTGTTCTTGTTCTTTGTGTTTATGCTTTGCTCTTTTCCGCAGCCTAATAATCCTTCGGGTTCTGAGGCTTTTTATGCACAAGCTTAAATTTGAGAGTATTTGTTCTCCAGCTGAAATAATTTTGTTCTGATGGCAGAAACCTGTCTTTTGAGCAAAGAAGAAAGAAAAAAGCTTTTTATGACTTGAAACATTTTAGTACTTAGGCTTCTTTTTCAGACCAGCCTCTCAGATGTGCCTATCCACACTGTCTGTCAGTTCTTCAGTAATACACTTAATCCCAGTATTTCACCTACATTTGGCAATGGAATTGTGTTAAGTTCTTGTATCTTTTGTGAAAATAGACAGCTGGCCTCAGTGAAGAACCTCTATTAATTTACCAGAGGGGAAATGGTTAATAAGTTCACTTTTTCTAAATATCAGAGGATTCACACATGGCAACTAGAACCTTAACTCCGCCGCACTCAGAACTATTTCGTCTTTTAAACAATGCCAGTGAAGGTCTGGACTCATTACTCCTGAATTTTCTATTTCACAGTTGTGTAAACCAACCCACCTCCTTTCCTCCCCGTGAAACTACACTGCTGTTCACCAGCTGAGGACCCAGACACACTGTTGTGGTGGGCAGCAAATACTGTACAGAGCTTTTCCTCTGCTTCTACCCAACCAGGAATGAGGGAAAACACTGCAGCATCTCCAGAGGCTATGCAGGGATGTGACGTGCTCAGTGCTTTCTCCTTCCGGCTGGAAGTGGAACTCTTTCCATTCTGGCTTTGCAGGGAGCTCCTGTCCTCACTGTGCTGTGCAGGGTGGTGACAGCAACATCTGCAGAGAGCAGGTTTGGACAGTGCAGTCTCTGAGAGGCATCCTGAGCCAGAGCAGGCAGCTGAGGTGAGCTCACGGGCATCATCTGCCCTGGAAAAACTCTGTCTCTACTTTTAAATGCTCGTTGTTTCTGCGCAGAGCTTAAATGAGAAAATAGCATCACCAACAAAAAAACCCCCACAAAATGTGGAAATAGTTCCATCTGTATTTAAAACCATGTCACAATATGCCCAGGGAGAAAGCCCAGGGAATGTGCCAGAGTGTGGCTGAGCTGCAGGATGGCAGCTGAATGCTGAGAGCAGAGCACAGCACAGCTGGTTGTACCTGAGTCTTTGTGGGAATTGCATGTGGAGACGGGAGTATGTGCTCTGAGTGAAAATGCACCTGCAGGAGAAAACCCATCTGAATAGAGCTGTTAACTTACAAACAAATGGGATATTGAACTAACCTAAAAGTGACATAATAGAGAAACAGTCAGGGACCATATTGGTATTCAAGTGGCTATTTTTAGCTTGTATTTACTAATTGCATAGGAGTAAGAAAAGTAGGTGTAATTACAAAGACAAATGTTCTTGGTAAGTGGAATAAGCTTTTTTTCTG
Source organism: Callaeas wilsoni (assembly GCA_013398955.1). Lineage (NCBI taxonomy): Eukaryota > Metazoa > Chordata > Aves > Passeriformes > Callaeidae > Callaeas > Callaeas wilsoni. The sequence continues at coordinate 93,403 of VWPU01003969.1, forward strand.
CATGGTGTCTCCTTCAGAGGAACTCATACATTTATTTCTAGTGTTTTTCTAGAACAGAAGAGCAAGCTTACTAAATAGGTAGTAATTGGTATGAAGTGGGCAGCCAGTTAAAGCTGAAAGCACTTGTACCCGCTTCCCTCTTCATTATATTTTTTGTGTCATGTAGATGGCAGAAGTGCAGTAGCCTGACAATTTACTTGATTAAAAGTGACACTGTAAATATAGTCAAAGGTAATTTGTATTAGAAACTATTTTTGATAAGAAGGTTGTCCTCTGCAGCGTTATTAGCCTTTATGGGATGAAAGACAATGAAAGTCTAATTTCCATATAATTCCACTTCGTAATTTTTAATAAGGCTTTGTGTGTTATTCAGCCATGGGTTTTCATTTGCACAGATGGAACCAAGTGCTGGAGCATTTTCAAAAAATATAAATGTAAGGGTTGTATTTCGGGCTGGTTTCACTTTTCATTTCAACAGCAGTCATGCAGGCAGGGAGAAGTAAAGAGGAGGTCAAAAAATATTGATGGGCTATACAGTGCCCTGAGACCATGCTCAGGTCTCCCACTAGCTTCCCTAATTCCTGGCACAGCAGTTATTGAGCCAAGATGCAGAATTTATATTGTTGTCCCCAAAGTTATGTTCTTATCAATCTTGATTTCAAGAAAAAAAAAGCAGCAAATCAGATCCTAACTCACATATCCCCCAAAAAACCCAAAATGGGTCAACCAAAAGAAAATTCCCATGCATGCTTCAGAGGCTCAGTTATTCCAGGCAGTTCGGGTTCCCAGTGTCATCATGAGGAACTAAAGATTAATCATATTTCACATATTCTTGTGGAGGCTGAAACAAATAATATCATCATCTCTGAAAGTGATATTTGTGAGTCAGTACAGCAAGTGTCTTTCTGTTTCTCTTTTATCAAATTTGCTGTTTATTAGTCCAAGGACAATTTTTCCCCAAGTTCCAGCACTTCTAATCAAATTGGGAAATTTTAAAACCAAGCTAATGGACCTTACAGCTGAGAGAGGCACTGCAAAATCCCTCTCTTTCTCTTTCTGCTGTGTTAACTTGGCAGAGGTAAAAGGCTTTTTGTCCTGCCAGGAATATCAGATAATTCTGTTCCAGTTTTAAAATCTGGAATTGTACAGCATATGTATATACACTTAAGACTTTCAGCAAAGGAAGAACAATTTTCCACGGTATAGCAGGTTACTTACTCTGCCACAATTTATTGAATTTACTCATGTCATTTCTCCTCTCTCTACAAAACTGGTCAGGGAAATTAATTTATACAAATCTACAACCAAGATACAAGGGAAAAAACAACCAAATAAAGGAGATCCATCTCCATGCTTGAATACATAAATAAACACAAAAAAGATGCTTGAGCAGTAGGTCTATGAAGTAAGAGAGGACCACAGTTACACCTTTCCCAGCTGTAGTTGCCCTTCCAAGTGGCTGTTGCCATTCCTTTCACTGTTTCCTTTAAGCAGAGCCTGCCTCTCAGGACTGGCAGGGTGAGGTCAGGGTCCCTCTTACACACAACCATAGGACAGCCCTGACTCTTCTCCTTGTTGGCTGTGTCAACTCTTCTGACCTGCAGACACTCCAATCCAGCCCTCCACACAATTCCCACAGGGGATTTGCATAGGCAGCTCTTCCAGTGCTCAGGAAAAATGCTGTGGATTTTCCACAGGGCTGCAGCCCAGAGAAGCTGTTTGGATGAGGGACATGGACGGGAGGGCTCCAAACTGTTAATGAAAAATTAAACCAATTATTCCCAGAGTGCAGTACATCTATAGAAATTGGTTTGGAAAGATTTCCAATTCCACAAATTTGTCATCAATTGTCGTCCTCATTTCTTTTATTCCTCTGCTCTTTCATTCTTCATAAACCAAGCCAAGAGCTACAGCAATGCAACTGAACCTGCAGCCCATCACCCTCTGCCTACTTAGAACAAAAGATAAATGAGAGACAGAAACTCCTCATTTTCCTTGTCCCTGTCCTCTCCATGTGCTCCTTTCACGTGGGAATTGTTCTGTGCAAGTGTCAGCGGCTGGAGGGGGAATCAGGCACAAACCTCTGATGCCTTGTCGAGGCTGACCTGGAGCAGAGGCTGGACAGAGTGAAAGGATAAAGGGCAGGGATTTATGGAAAGGCCTTCACAGGGCACACCTTGGGCAGTGCAGGAGTCTCTCAGAGACTGCACCCAGGATGAACGACAGTCACATGATTTTCGGACAGATATAAGTTTTGTCCATTTGCATATCAGAGGTTAATTGTCCAATTACAGCTTCAGGCAGTGCAGTCCCATTCTCCCAATTTGCTCCCCCCCAACTCACTTTTGTTTCCATTTCTCGGGGCCTGGGACAGTGAGGTATCCTTGATTCTCAGGCCTAGAGAAGAATTGTTGTGTCTGGCCAAAATGGGAAAAGCAGTAGCTAACACTCTACATGGAGCGCAGAGTTACACACTAAAGAATTGCAGCATTACAAATATATGAAAATATAAAAGCTAAAATCCTAAGGCATCACCTCTACAAATTTAAGTGTGAGTTTGGGAGGACATAGGGCAATGGCAAATTCAGCAAGGCAGGATTAAACAAAAGAATGAGGAAATGCAGATGGCAGAGTGCAAGGGGAGGAATGCCTTGTGTTAGCTATGCACTTAAAAAGGGGGGTGGAAATACAGGTGTTACTGAGCAGCTGCTGCTGGAGGGCACGTAGGAGATCCTGTGCACAGCTCCCGCGTGCCGGCTTCAGCACCGCCACCTGCTGCGGCCAGGGAGCGGGAATGAAATCCTGAGCAAGAGGAAAAGTAACTGCTTAGCGTGCCCAGATCTCAAGGCACTGAGGAAGGATAATATCCAAGTCATGTCTGTTGGGCAGAGACAAGGAAAGAGAGTCTGTTGGCAAGACAGCATTAGTTCCTCAGTTACCATCCCAGGGGAGATGCCTGCAGCCTTTTGGTTGAGCAGAGCAGCCCCAAAATGTCATTGCCCGTGATTGCCAAAAGCTGCATGCTTCACAAGCCATCCCCTGAATTTCTGCCCTATTTTTGTCTTGGGCTGGTTGCTTGCTCCCCCTGATATGAATATTGACACTCTAATTCCAGCGTGAGCTGGAATATATGTTGGGAATGCTGAAAGGTGAGTTAGGAGCCAGGCTGTAAGGGAAAAACTGTGATCTGCAAGGGAATGTCGAAGTAACTGGGAGTGAGGATGGTGATGCAAAGAAAAACAAAGAGCAATTTCAGGCTGTTCACACCCAGAAAAGCTGATTGATAGCAAAGAGGATGGCACAGGGTGAGTTGATAATGGAACACCACTGAGGGACTGGACTAATGGCTGAGCAAGGTGGCTTATTTTGGGATTGTTGCAAACATGAGAGCATGGAAATACTTATCAATTAATGACTATTTTGAGAAGTTGTGAGGGAAGATGATATGGGAAGATTATTGATTAGAGAAGAGGGAGAATTGCAGTGGAAGATGCTGAAAGTCAGAACTCATCTGAGCAGTAGAAGTAGAAATTAAATTAGTAGGATTGGAAAGGAGAAAGATTGGAAGGAAATGGGGTAAGAGGAGGAATCAGAGACATGGGAACAACACAGTCAGGTGACCAACAGAAAAAGAACATTTGGGAGCAAAATCAGTCGTTGGCAGAATAACTAATGATGGAAGAAGGAAAAATGGTAAATGCATGAATTGGCATAAAAAATGTGGAATGTAGAAAATGGAGGATGAAGCTTAGAAGATATAATAGGGCATTTTATCCAAAGAAGATGCACTTGGAAAATGACACACACAGCTCTCTACAGAACATATTTTTCACATCCACTTGGTTTTATTTTTTAAGATAAACAACAAAGCAAAATGGGGGTGGGGGGGGGAGGGGAAGCTTTTAAATGTCCTCTCTGTTTAATAGAGTGGTTGGGACATTATGTTACGAAAATGCCATGCCTTTGTAAGCTATTTGAAGAAACCTCAAAGGGGCTTATATTCCACAGGGACAGCATCTTGACTGTCCTCATGGAGGAAAATAAACTCATAATTTTAAAAGAACGAGTTTTAAAAGGAGAAGTTGCCCCAAATTTCCAAGGGTATTACCACAGTGCAGTCTAGTATCTACTTTAAGAAGAGCTGAAAAGGTTTATTCAAGGGTTATGAAAATCATGTTCTCTTTAAAGTTATTTATATTTAAACACTCAAAAATCATTAGTCACTTTAAAAAATGTTGGCCACTTTTTTGTATACTACATTTTTCTATGAGTACTTGTGCATTATGCAAAATACACAGTGTTTCTGAGCCAAGGGCTTTTGGTATAAATTGAGTGGGTTCTAAACTAAAGCTGAATTATAAATAAATGTAATTTATTGCACATCTTAGACTTTCTCTCTTCCCTTCCAACCCTCAGTCAGAAAAATCCAAAACACTGAGGATTGTGTGCTCCAGAGTTTGTCAAAGTAGGACTTGACTTCTGCATGGAAAGAGTTCTTGCATTTCCACAATTCCCAGTTTGTACTTGCAGAAAATGGTACCAGGCATCTGGATCTCTGATCTTTGTGGAGCCAGAAACTTTGAAGGCAGTGAATTACTTCCTATCTGCTGGAAAATCATGCCCATTCTCACTTCATGAATCTGCAGCAGACAGTGAGCTCCTTCACGGCACTTCTGTTTACTCCATATATAAAAAGGCTCTGTTGATGTTTTAAGCTCCTGTTTGCGAAGCCTGAGTGTAACAAAATCTTTCTTGTGAGCTTAGATCCTCCCTCTCAAAGGAGCGTGCCGTTTGAACAGGAAACTCAGCCAAAGGAAAATGAGTGTTTCCCCAACGAGTACCTGTGCATGGGGAAGTGCTAATCCTCCATGAGCTCTGCAGCCTCCAGCCAACCCTGTGGGTGTGACAGGGACACGAGGGGGCCTCGGGTTGATGGAGGGTCTTGTGGTTTCCTTTTGTTCTTTTTCTCTCAGCAAAACTATCCTTCCGTTTTACAGGGTGCAAAGTGGCACAGAGTAAACACTATGCAGTAGTAGGAGGCATGAAATAAAACAAGGAGAAAAATCAAGAAACACAACCATTTATAAAACAGACCAAGGGGAACGTTTCACTGCGTGGTGAATCTGTACCTTTAGACCTTCTCAGCTATTAAATCACCCTCTTTCTTCTCATAATGAAGATTCAGTTCTGAGCGTTAATGTACGGCTCATGCATACACCCAGATGGAAATGCAATACATTTTGATAACCATATGGCACAACATGAAAGACAGTCAAGTATAAAGATTATAACAACCCAGAAATTAATTTAGTGCTGAGCTTGATCTAGATCCCACTAAAACCCAGTGTAAGCTTTTTCAATGACATTTGGGTCAGGTCTTTCAGGTCTTTCTGTGCTCTTTGTGTGTGACTTAAGATTATTTGTCAAAGGTCAGCATAGCTAAGCATTAATAATAGATAGCTTGAAGCATTCTCTCCCTTTAAATCTGCCCACAAATCACCTTTTGGGATTTCAAGGGGGTTTTTTACTGGTTTGCTTTCCCTAAAACAATAATTAGATAATGTTCCACTTGCAGCTGTAATTTGTGCTGGCAGTAATGAATGGTAAAGTGTTCCTCCATGAATGACCGTGTGAGAGTGATGTGAAAATACAGCATTTAAATATAAGATAAAGTACAGCAGATTATAGACTGGCTATGATTCTAGGGTAGTCTGTATTCTTTGCAACCAGGAAAATAGCACTGGCTATCTAGAAAGCAGGTAATTTTTTCCCTAGGCTTTGGAATACTAGTCATTTTCAAAAGATTTTGGATTCTTTCTAAGAGCAAGTTGTGGTGACAAAAACACAGGCCTTTAAAAACAAAAGACAGGACCATTGTACAAGTGAAAGCAATTGCCAATAAAGAGGCATTAGCTGAGTAAATAATACCACCCAGCTTCACTTAATTAAATGCTTTGCTAAACACATGCAAGTACTTTTATAGACACCCAATATGCAGGGGAATGCCAACTGACTTACTGGATTCTTATTTAGCATTTCCTGTTTTCAGGGCTGAAGTCTCTGAACAGAGCTGCTTTGTAGCACTTCCCTGAGATCTGTTGAATGCCAATGTTCAGGGGCCAGAGTGTCACTACCAAGCAGACACAGGAAAAGCACAGCAAGTGTTGAGCAAAATGTGGGTTTGCTTTCCACAAAGGCCCTCAGCAACACCTTCCACGGACTTACACAGATGGAATCCCTCTTTCTCTGTGTGCTTCTGCTCTGTTCTGAGGTCAGAGCCGTGGATGCCTGCCAGCTCTCCATCTCTAACACAACAACTCCTGTTAATAGCCTGTATCTCTCGATCACCAGCCCACCCCTCTGAGAGCTGCAGAGCAGCAGCCTTTTCCTCGCACAGGCTGAGCTTTGGTCCTGCCACGCTGTGTCTGGGGAGCACCACTCCTGTGCTGGTTGCAGTGACCCTGGACTGCCTTTTCCAGGGAATACCTTCTGGACACAGGCACCCTGTGTGCTTTTAGCTTCTCACCCTGCCCTCCCAGCCCCCTCCAGCGAGTGTAGCCACACGTTCAGAAGCGACTGCCTTGGACAGAAGCCAAGTTTTTGACTAAGAAAGATCAATTTAAATGGATGTTCATCAGAGTTTAATGATCCTTGTTAGCTGCGCGCCAGGGGCAAGATCGTCTCCTGACACCTCTGCAGGTATTATCACTCTGCAGAGGTAAAAAGACAGCAGGAGAGATGCTCATCCAAAATGGAGCTCGCAGGCTGACACGGAGTCCCTGTTAATCACATCTCACCCAGCTGCATGCAGACAGATTGCCACCTTGCACATATTTCTAACGTGAGGTGTTCAGAAGGTCATTGCTTATTCTTATCGCTGAAGGGGATTCAGGTTGTATTTTGGGTATTTATTGTTCCTGAGGATTTCTAGTTTTTATTACGGATGCTCGTAATCAACCTGCAATGTTATCTTCCAGCTCAGCGAGTAGCACAGTTTGCTCAGGCTGCTTATTTCCAGAGAGCAGGCAGTGTACCTACCACCTAAACACACAAACAAATTCATTCCCAGTAGGATCATAACCTGCAGTTCAGGGAGTCAATTTTTCTGCAGTAGCTTCAGTGTTCCGTGGAGTCTCATTAACGCACATTTTTAAAAATCTGCACAGATGCCTGAGCAGGCATTAGGAACCTCAGAAAATCCAACCTTTAGTTTTGTATTCGGTGTGACTTGACTTTTTGTCGTGTATGATAAGGTGGTGAGACTAATTGCTGTCAGAGCTGAATTCATTGGAGTTCTGCAGAACACAGATTTGTGTTAGTGTGGCCGTGGAAATGTTATGCTCCATGTGCAAACGCTCACAGATTCAAACCTTATCAAATGTGTCACAGGACCAGTGCTCCTCTTGAACCCGTAAACTTTTCAAAGCTATTAACTTTTTCTAATTTACATATCTATACGCCAGGGTCATGATCCCTACTTCTTGCCTCTCTGCATCAGGGTATGTTCAAAAGGGTAGAATATAGAAAGGGTCCGTAAGATTTAAGCAGTGAAATTGCTTTCTTTGAAATCTCTACCTCCAACCTTCTCTGGGATTTTTTTTTTTTAACATCTTTGTAAAAGAAGTATATGGGTATAAGAGTCCCTTTTTTAAAAATCAATAGTTGAAAGTGATTTGCTCTGATTAGGCTCTCAAGATTGCTCTAAGTTACAAGATTGTTGGGTTTAAAACAGCAGGTGAATTTTCTGTGACACTTAATCCCAGCAAAGTTCACATTTTGCTTTCTAATCCTGAAAGACCCTTTCTCCCTCTCGGATCTCTGCTATCATTCATGCTGCTGTGCTGGTGATCTAAGCATTGAGTGAGCATTCAGTAGTCCCCACCTTTGCAGGACTTTGCAGGACTGCAGGTGGTATTTCTTAAAAGTTAAATCAAGCCTTTATTCTTCTGAGGTGAAAACAGTGGAATCCCCCATAATTAACGGTGGATGGGACTTTCTCCTATAATTTTAAGGGCCGAGAGGATCAGGGAGGTCTGTCCTGGTGCAGGGCTGTCCATCAAAGCAGGTCAGCGTGATGGGCAGAGGGGACAGCAGAAGTCCCCAGAGCAAACCAGCTGGAGCAGTGCAGCTGGGAAGCGCAAGGGAGTCTCCCCTCGGTCTGCAGATTCATGGTTGGATATTCTCCCAGTCCTGGAAAAGTTAAGGTACTCAACAAGTTTTTTCACCCTGCCCTTCACCAGTCTCAAGTGAAGCCTGTGGGCTCTGTGTGGTCCTTCATTCAAAGGGAAGGCAGTGCCGAGCCTTGCAGTCTGCACAGTCCTCTAAGATGTGACAAGCGACAGGGTGCCAGTGCTGTCCTGAGCGATGACAGGGCTGTCCTTTGCATCCAGACTGCTCCAGGGGGTTTAATTTCTTCTGATAAATGAAAGGCATTAAGAAACGTCTCCTGCCCTTTTAAGATACACCAAGAAATTTCACTTAGCTTAAACACAATATAATGGGGTTGTTAATCCCCGAGTTTACCCTTAAAATATGGGTTTTAAATGGTTTGAAAGTGCACTGCAGAAAAGTCATCAAAATGGCTTGGCAATAAACAGACATTTCTCATCATACACCAGAAGAGAGAGGCTTCATTTCTCAGCAGTTAAATAGTAGCATTAGAGATCAGCTACTCTCTGATTTTGTTTGCAGGGTAAATGAATGTCCAAACATATTCTTACCGAGGAAGAGCTATCCCACCATTACTGAAAAATAAATGCAAATGTTGGAGTCATAATCTGCTTTAACCAAATAATGCACAACAATTAAGTATTAAATTATTGATGTTATAAAAGGCAAAACAGCCGCTAGGCACAGGAGTTTCCATGACTTCAACACTGAATAATGAAAACTTTCTCCCCGTTTTTGTCAAGAGTATTATTAAAATGTAATTCTTTTTTTTTTCTTCTTTTTCCTTTGAACTTTTAAGTCTATTTAAGCAAGGCCATTGGGGAAAAGTTAATTAAATTGGGAAAGCTAGCTGGCATATTTACCATTTCAGGGGCCATGCTGCATTTGTGCAGTGAGAGGTGAATTGGGTTTGCACTCAGAAGAGCAACCTGTCCAAAGTCAGCCCTGAACAGCAACAAACCAGAGGGGCAAAATCTGGTTATTGAAAAACAGCTATATGGCTAGTGAGGTTTACAACTTCATTTCATCTTTAAGGCTCCTGAGCCTCTTTGTGTACTGATAAATAGGTACAAGAAGGCCACCGAGGGCTGTCTCTGTGGGACAGCATTTCCTGTACAAGGAAAAGGAGAAAGTTTGGGGTGCAGTGGCCTTTTAGTTTAGCATAGAGAAACAGGGCTGAAGAACTGGAAGCTGACAGCACACAGATTCAGACCGAATTAGGTGTTTTAATTATGCAACCGAGTGCTGAGGAAAGGTCTGGACTCTCCATCTCTCAGGTCTGTAACCAGAGCCCAGACCGGGTGAGCAGATGGCCCTGAGGGACTGTGACAGGGCGCGTGTGGGATGGGAGGGATGTGGACAATCCAGAGAGGAGCTGTATTTTAAGATTTATGGCACAAACTACAGTCTGTAGCAGCTTGAGAAGGGGAGATCTGGGGCGAAGCTGGTGGCAGGGTCTCAGCAGCTGCTTTGTCACAAACCTGCAAATGTGATGCTGCGTATCCCCTAAGCACAACCCTGCCTTTGGCAGGATCAAACCTTTGGTACTAACTTCTGGATTTCAGGCAGCAAAAAGTCTCAGTACCTGGGGATAGTGGGCACAACCATAAACCCCTCACAAGAAGTAAGTAACATGTTGGAAACATTTGGCAAGTTTAGTAACTGTACCACAACCTAGATGGGGATTTTGTTTGTTGGAGACTTGTTTATTTTTTTCTTTTCTTTTTTTTCTCCATGAGTCTGCTAAATTATTTAGGGGCTGAATTTTAAAATTAGAAGACGTGACATTAAAAAAGCGATGAATATTTTATGAGGGGTTCTGGGATTTTGTGGTATCAAAATACACATCGCAGCCTTGGAGACTCCAGCACGGAGCCACATGAGCCTTCACTCCCCTCTGTGTGACCCTCAGTGCCCATCACAGCTGCAGCACAGAGCACAGGGGGCCCTCCATCCCCCAGGGCAGCAGGGAACCCCACTGCATCACCTCACATCAGGTTTCACTAGTTTTCCTCTTTGGTGATAAATAGGAACATAGTATTTTGTATCAGTGGAGTTCCTCTGTATTCTGTGAGTGATTCTTAGATGAGGAGTGTAGGGTTTGTTTTACCCAACAGGAGAGGTGAGGGGAGTTGCAAAAGCCCTTTGAGACTGCTCCCAACAGCACCATGGGATCAGCAAAGCTGCTGGGAAGTCCAGGGATGCTGGAGAAGCAGGAGTCTGTGCAGAGACCACAGGAGTGGGAAGCACAGGCTGGTAGGGATGGAATCTTGGGAGGTTTCTCTGCAAGAAGGAACAGCAAGAACAAGATTCATGAGGAGGACACCATCAGGTGTCCTAGAGGGGTGTGTTTGAGCAGGCTGCCGCACTCTGAGGTCTGTCTGTACCTCAGTGGGTCCCTTAGCAAGCTTTCAAGTCAGCCAAGATCTGCAGTAAGTACAGATGGCTACAGCCAGGCTTTCTCCAGAGTAATTTACCTGTGTCTAAATGTATGGGAAATCAGTTCCGGTGACACTTCTTCTTATGAGTTAGCAGGCCTTGCTGACACAAATCAGGAACTCGATACAATATTCAGCCAGCGCATTAAATCTCCTTCTAACACGCAGCATGCTGAGACACTCTTCATTATTAGCAGGAGTACGAGGAGCTGGAGAAATGCCAGCTGTCCCCTCTGATGGCAGCGACGATGACACAGGCAGAAATAATTAGCGCTCTGCTGCATGGCTGCCGTGGATGGTGCTGTTCTTCAAAGCTCCTCTCCCTCCAGGTGCTACGCAGAAATCCTTGATAATTAAGCAGCTCTTGGTGACACTGCAGCATTAATAATTCCTCAGGAGCTGCGTTCGATGTGACGTGCAGGCACACAGGGCTCAGTATGGTGGGAATGGCCGTGCCGTGCATGGAGCCTGAGCTGGGCTGGCGGCACAGCCCCTCTGGGTTCAGAGCACCCGCACTGACAATCTGCCCTGGCCCACAACGTCAGGGCAAGTCCTCGTCCCTAAACCTGAGAAGCAGCAGCCCTTTGGGTTTTCCCACAGCCTTCGACTGCAGTGCTGGGGAGGAAAATATGTTTTGGCAAAGAAAGCCTGATTTTGAAAGGGGCTAAATTTTCACCCCAGAATAGAAGTTGAAATTTTATCTTGTGAAGCTTACAAAAATCTGATGGTATTTATTTAATTCCTTGATTCATTTTTATACGCGTCTTTGTTTTCCAAAGCAGGAGACCCTCAGCTCTGTGCAAGGCTGATCTTGGTGGAATGTTCTGGCAAGAATTCTGGCAGTTCTCTGGGGTGCTCATCAGCAAGTGTGCCACTCTGCTATTAACCAGGCACTGAGGGCTGACTGCACACCTGGATTGTTTGAGGTTTTTCTTCAGGAATAGATTTTCAAGAATTTTAAGACCCATCCTTAAGAAAAGATCCATTTTCCTTAAGAAAAAAATTAAATTTAAAACATTAAAAACTTGAAAGATGAACGTTCTGCTCTGCAGATCTGATTCTGGAAAAGGGGAAAAATTTCTTGCTGAGAGATGACTTCACAAACTTAGAAACTTCTAGGCTTAGGGAGAGACAGCCCCTCAAGCTCCCTCAAGCATGTGTTTATTAAAGCCAAGGCTGTTTATGACTGCTTAGCACCACAAATCAAAGCATCTTTTCATAGCATCACAAAACAATTCCCTGGACCGTATCAGAAGAAGGAGTTAATTTTCTCTGACCAGATTACACTGCAATTATAATGTGCACCAGAGAATAATTTATTCCTCCATTGCAATGCTGGAGATGTTTTCTCACTTCTACAGCATCAATTTCTCCTGCTATTGGCAAATGCTGCAACAAAGAGAAGGAAGTGGTTTCCATTGTGTCCGCCCTCCTGACATGGATTGTAATGAGCATGGAAAGTGAGCCAACATTAACTCTCATAGTGTCAGTAGCATAAGCCCAAGTGCCAAGCCATTTCAATTAATTATGTGCTAATAGTCTCTGGGCTGATGCAGTGTTCAGCATGCTCTATGTGTACAAGTTATCCTCATCAGTTCTATTTTTTCCTTTTTGAACAAAAATTAGCAGTAATCCTTCAATTCTGTGGAAGCCTTCTGTTGCAGTCCAAAAGTCAATGCAGCATTCAGGCTTCATATGCACATTACCATTCCCTCAGGCCCTGGTTGAGGTGGTGTTTTTAGGAAAGTTAAACACCATCAGTATCCTGTGTCCTGCCCTGGCACAGCAAAGTTACTGCAGAGCTGCTATGGGTAAGGTTTACAGCTACTCTGGGGCACCAGGCAGCCAAAACAGCAGAAGCACAGTGGCAAATAGGATCCTAATAGCCAGAAAATCATAAGAAAGGCTTTTATTTAGGCAGATAGGTTTTCTAGTTTTGGGGTTTATTTAATCACCTCTTTCCAAGGAATGGCTGACTTGGACTCTCAGGCATAGGCTGATGGAATGTCCCGCTATGCAGTTAATGTCTCCTGTGGACCTTTTTCATTTTAGAAGAGCCTGGACTGCTCTGGAGAACTCTCAGTATGATTAAATACAGAATTGGAGGGAAAGCAAAATCTGCATGTGGTGCTGTGGTGAAGCCTCTGGAATTGTTGGTGGTTTCCTCTGGTAGAAAGCTCCTCTGGAGGAAGGAGCTCACAATTCAGGGCTGATTTAGAAGGATTTGGGAATCTGCTCTCTGGCTTCTGTTTTAATTGTTGTTTAGCTGTAAACATTCCCTCAACCCAGAGTGGATGGCAAATATCAAAATCAGAATAATTAAATGATTGCAAGTACTAATGAAGATCCTAAATAAGCAGAGACATTCAAAGCAGTCAGCTTCAGGACCACATCAGGTCTTTCTATCTATGAGACTGCAGCTTAAAAATGAGATAGACTTTTCTTCCAGCTCGCCAAATCACAGATAATAATCAGATATTTAAATATCTCTTCTGTCCAGGCAGGAGAGCACTGTAATGTTCAGTATGTAGTAATATAGTAAGTGTACAGTAGTCATGGTTATTTTGACTATTCTCTCTCCCAGTTAGTATTTATTTTGAAAAGACAGATGGTAGCATTCTGTGCTGGAAGGTAATGTGTGCTATTAACCCAATACAAATCATATTCCTATCTTTCTCGTGCAAGGTCATGTGCATACAGGCCAAGAATAAGGTCAAGCTTTTTTCTTCTGGTGGGCCTATCTTTGCCTGTGAAGAAAACAAAAAGGACTCTGGTCCAAAATCTGCACTCCTGATCCACATAGTCATTCAATATAAAATAAAATCTCTTTGATTTTTACTCCCACACCTACCTCAAAGACCTTACTTTGTGCTCTGGGTGCACAGCCCCCCAGTCCGTATGTTTTCTCACGAGCACAAGGACCTTTCCACAGAGGCAGGGACAATGTGACATCGAGACCATGAGAAGCCATCCCTGCCCCACTCCTTGATGGAGAGCTGTGATTTGGGTCAAGGCTGCTCTCTTTGCTGCTTGAAATGAAGATAAGTAGAGCAGGAGGATGACTGTGGAAGGTTCTAGTAGTAAATATCCAGAGAGTACCATCCCTGTCAGAAGGGATGGATGTTTCAACAGCCAGTCAGCCAATTTCATGCTGAAATTAAAGTTGTCAGTCATCAGGTGGCCTGCTTGGTAGATAAGTGATATTACAGTTTCACATACCCAACTTTTTCCCGTTGGCCAGAGTTTGATGCAGAATCCTTGCTGGCATGCCATTGACACACAAAATGTAGCAATTATTGCTAGCATTTTTATTCTCAAGGTTTTTTGGCACATTGAGTTCAGATTCCCATTTGCTTGCTTTGATACATGTAAACAATCCAATTTTTCATCAGTTCTGCTCAAGAGCTCATCAGTGACTGCATATGGGTGTAATCAAGTAAGCATCGTTTACTAAATCCAAAGCTTAGTTCTTCATTTTCATCAGTTCTCACTTCTTTTTATACTTCCTAGAACAGCTCCATATTTTTAAATAGCGTTAGTCAGGATTCTCTTTTGTTTGTTTGTTTTAATGTTACTGATATCATTTCAGTGGTTCTTTTTTTCACTGCTTGAAGTGTGATTCTACTTTCCCCGCATAATTTCCTCGCAAAGCCAGATGGACAGAAATGGTTCCATGCCATGCTGAAACCCTCCATCTTATTTATATAAGATAAATCTTGTTGCTAAACAATTCCGGAGAATGTGTTCACTATATAATATCTACTGAATTTGTCAATCAAGTCATTCTTATTTCATCTTTCATCATTCTGCTGTTTTCTACACACATGTAGTAGAAAGGGGAAAACACCAAAGCTGTAGAGAAGATGATAACAGGAATCTTGTGAGATGGATGAATTTGCCTACCATTGTTTTGCCCTCACAGTGAGAAATAGATTTTTTTTTTTTTTTGTCACCCTTTGTTCCTATTCTCCCTGAAGCACACAGAGCTGCCTCGGGTTAAGCAGAAAAGCTGCTGGTGCCAGTGCTCAGGGCAGAGTACAACTCCTGCTGCTCTGTGTCAGGTCTCCCAGCTGTGTGCTCAGGATTCCACGTGTCTAAATACTCCTGACGTGCATCTCTGGAAATACACCTGTGGAAAAAATACATTTATTTCATTAGGAGAGCACACTAGAGGTTTTGGGAAGAAGTACTTGTAGCAAGTTATCTGTGGTACATATCGGATATCTTTATTCAAGTACAGCTCTTCAAAGCAGTCTTTCAAAGGGGCAGAAATTCCCATTGTGGTGCTCAAAGATGGAGACTTCAAGGCAGAGGGAGTGAAAACCCTCCCAGGGCAGTCAGACATCTCAGCAGACATGAGCATTTCTCCCTCCTTCGTGCTTGCCTGTTGCTGCCCTGCTGTGCTAATCACACTTCTGAAGGCTGACTGTACTTCTCATTTAGTTCAGTGGCAAAAAGCCATTAGTACAAAGACAGAGGCTGAGGGTTTTTTTACCCGTTTGCCCCCTATGTCTTTCAGAGGTTTTTAGCTCGGCCTCCTCTGTTCTTTATGTCATCACCACTCTCAAAGACCAAGAGAAGGACAATTTGGGCTGTGCAGCACTAGCAAAGCATCGGTTTTTCTGCTCAGGCTTTCACCCCAGCTCACGTGCCCAGGAGAGAGGCTGGACACCAGAGCCTGAGGCTGGACAGGAGAAGATGTGCTCGGAAATTTCCAAGACTTTTCCTCTCTGCTACAGATATTTTCACGCATGCCTGGATCAGCTCTGTTCCTTA
Source organism: Callaeas wilsoni (assembly GCA_013398955.1). NCBI lineage: Eukaryota > Metazoa > Chordata > Aves > Passeriformes > Callaeidae > Callaeas > Callaeas wilsoni. The sequence continues at coordinate 108,786 of VWPU01003969.1, forward strand.
ATTGAAATCATCCTGTCCTCAGCATGCTTAATCCATCCTTCGTGGGAGTCCCTTCCCCTCCCTGTGCTTTCTGCTCGTGTGTTTGCAGCTGAGTGTCACTGTTATGGGAAGTGGCACATGCTGCCTTGAGTTTTTAATACCTCTTTCAACTGAAATATTAAAGCTTTTCCCCATAGGCCTTCCTATTTCTACCATTTCCTGCATAAATGCTGTATGAAATGCAGGGATCTCCCTCATCTGGACCCAAGTACTTTACGATGAGTATTAAAAGATATCTTACAACTTAAAAATTATCTGTTCTATTGCAGTGGGAAAGACTTCTGCAGTTTTGCTTCCCCCCCCGCCATTTTTACTAATCTTGATTTGAAAGCACTTGAAATTCTGCTTTCGAAACCAAAAATGGAGTCTGAAAAAGAGCACCTGTTCCTCCAGTCTTGAAGAATCAGGCTCTTCAGCTTCCCTTGATTATAGTTACTTTATTTGTTTTACCATAATTCCTTGTTCATTCTTGCTATTCACATTTTTCATTTGCTGGGCTACGGTGCAGGACTGCCGTTTCAAGGTTCACTTACTGTAGCAGTCAGGAAATCATGTTCTCTCCACAACACTCAGAATTTCCAGCTCCCAAAGGTCATCTGTAGGAAAGTCTGTGTGAGGAAGTACAAGAAAAGGTCTGGAAATGATTATCTAAATCCATGTAACTGGTTCATGGAGGCCACACAAGAATAGCCATCCCTGTTGGGTTTAAGATGGAGAAGGGAAGAGATCTAACTCATGACTTTCCGTATTAAGCAAGAAGAGTGTTGTGTCAATTAGCAGAAGTACAAACTGAGCTTCTACTTTTCAAATTACTCATTTTCACCAGTCCTAAGGCCCTGATTCAGCAAAGCAATGCAGCTGAAATCACTCCTTCCCAGCAAGTCTCACCAGCCCAGCTACAGCACAGCTCGAACCCATGCCTTCACTTGCTAACACAATTAAAGAAAATCTCCTGATTCCTTTGACTGCTTCTTCAAATAACTTCAAAGGGATTTTTATATGGAGAAATTCTTGTGAGGAAACACTACAACTAAACAGCAACGTGTTTTAAGAGTCTAGTGTCAGAGGAGTGTCTGTGTTTGCTGCATTATGACCTTGGTAGAGCCTTTATTGTAATGTTCTAGAGGTCAGGTTGAAATCCCTGATTTGCCTCTTAAATCCTATGCTTATAACCCAATAACAAAGTATTTTTTCAGCAGTTTGTCATTGCAGTGATTCATTACTCGATTGTACAGATAGTTAATATGAATAGTTAATACGATTCGAATGTTATATTGGGGAAAAATCATTCAGTTTACACAGCAATGTGGTGGAAAATCCTCTTGTAGTAAGAAACTAATGTGGCATTTATAGCGTTGGATGAGCTAGTCATGTAAAAATGGTAATGTAAATGTAGAAATCTGCCATTCTTTTATGCTACTTCCTTCCCAGACATTATTTATGCACCTGTTATCTCAGTCTGCAGTTATTTGTTTAGTAACTATAAATTAGTAACTGTAGTGGAAATGGTACCTTTACCTTTATGGACTGTTTGGCTTGGACCCAGCACAGAGTAAAAATAGAGCTTTATCTATTCATCCTATCTTATATCAATAGGCTAAGTCATAATTTCTTTCTTGTCCCCACTCATCTTTAACTATGGAAAAATGATAGTTAGTCAGAAGAGGTAGAGAACAGCACAGTGGAAAGTCCTTATGAGTAAAGTGGGGAAAAAAATGTGACCTTAATAAAGCAAAAAATAAAATAAAAAAGTTGGAAGCCTTAAGCACCCTTTAAATAGGTTGTTTTTACAGCTGCAAAAAGGCTGGAAGAGTAGATTGATTGAGGCAAGCTGGACAATGGTTAAATAACATAAAAGAGTGTTCACACATTAACACAGTGTGCGGTTCCTCTCTCAGTTTCAGGTACGAGAGCGTGCATCCCACACAGACGTGGTAAACAACCCAGAGCAGTGGCGGCTCAGGTCTCTCCATGGGTAGATCACAGCCCAAGAGCTAAGTGAGCACAACTGCGGCACTTCTGGTCTTATCAGGTGCCCATAAAGACCTGACCTCTTGCTGCTTCGTGTTTGCATTGTTCGTGGCCAAGCATGCGAGAAGGAGAGAGGTTGTTTACTCAATAGAGTTAAAATCTGTGATTGTTGTTACTGCTTTGTTCAGGGAAAATTACAGAGAATTGTTTCCCAAGACCGTGTTAGAGCTGTGTTTGATCACACTGATTGCTGGTGCTTTAACAACCATTGGTATTAACAATTACTCATAGTTGCTGGCACTGTTTGAAAAACTTCTCTTGCCTCACACAATTTGTTGACAAAGAAAGCTGTTCTCTGCTAGATCTCTTGACCTGAAAACGCTCTTCTCTTTTTAAGTTTTTTAAGTAAAATTTCAGATGCACATAAGCAAATTTGAGCAAAAAGGAACAGTGATTTATTTGGGTTTTTTTAAAATGTTGAAATTCAAGTGAAGCCTATTTTATGTACAAAATGAAATGTCTTGATAGAGATGGACCTAGATTTCTTTCATTTTTCAGATAAAGTGAGTTGACATTATAAAATTGCATCTTCTCTTTGACAGGAAAACTGTATCCTGCCCAAGCCTGGCTATTATCTCAATATGATGATAGCGTTTTCGTGTCATTCCATTCTTTGAGAAACAAGTGTTAGCTCACTTTGACTCACCACTGAGTCAAAATACAAGTTCACTTCAAAGGCAACCTGCCCAGAGCCCCAGACACGGAGGCTGTGAGCAAAGCACAGTGACCCCACCACGCTCAGTCAAGCTGTGATTTTACAACAGCAATGACATGCCCGTCTTAGTTGGCAACAGATAATTCCTGAGTATCTGAGCTGTGGCTCTAAGACGTAATTTAAGGATTTTTTTTTTCTCATAAGCAAAAAATATTAAACAGGGATGTTGAGTTCTGTGATTTTAAACAATCTGTTAAAATAACCCAACACCTCACAAACATTTGAACTGGCACTTCTCCCTGATTCTAATTAAGAGCTCAAATAACTCTCTTGAACAGGATTTTCCCAGGTCAAATCTCAAGTGAATTCCCCGCTTTATACCTCCTCACTCTCCCTGACCCTTTGCCATCACCACCTCCACGTCAAACCTCCCCCCAGCCACCCTTGCCACACTCCTGCCATTGATGTGCTTGGTGCCTTGGGCGCAGCGGTACAAAGGGAGCACAGCCCCACTGACCCATGACTGTGTTTTCCAGATCTCACTCTCTCACCAGGCACTGCCTGGTTTCACTCCTGAGAAATTGGATCAGATAAAAGTTCAATTGTTTTGCACTGAATTGCAGCGAAGCAGAGCTGTCAGTTTAATTAACTCCTAACTCGAAGCCTCTGATGAAGGTGCTTGGGAGCAGACAGTGGAAATAAAACAAATGGTGGCAGAGTTGTTCCTGTCAGGGCTGAGGTGTTCTTCACAAGGGAACGGTGTACAGAGAACATCTCTGCAGCTCACTGAGCCTGTAACCAGCTCTGTGATCCAGAGCACAGGGAGCAGGGATATAAACTGGAAAAGGTCACACATGTTGGGTTGGACCCAGCACAAATTACTTCAGAGGGAAACTTAGTCCCATACAAAAGATCAGTTTAGGCTGGAACACAACATAAAGCTAATTTTTCAAAGTTTTTAGTGAATTTTGAGAGCAGAGACCATGTTCTGGCTTGTTCAACCATGTCAGATATGATCTGTAAGGATTTTAAAGGAAAGATTCCTAGAGGCATTTCCTGGATAACAACAAATCTCTCAAGTGGGCTTGAATTTGCAAAAGAGGAATCCACTACACCCACTAAATTCACAGCTGCTTATTTATTGACCAAAGCCTGTGGGCTGTTTCAGCTCTTGCTTTAGCCTGGGAAGGTGGGGCTGAAGGTGTGAATTTAATTTCTCTGACAATCCTGTCTCTGTCTCAGGCTTTTCATGGCTGATGCAAATCTGAACTGTGGGCAGCACAAGGGTGAGGGTGACTGAGCACTGGCAGGGGTTGCCCCAGAGGGTTGTGGATTCTCCATCCTTGGAAATATTCAAAAGCTGTCTGGACACAGTCCTGGTCACTCTCTCTAGGTGACTGCCTGAGCAGGAGGGATGGACCAGATGACTTCCACAGATCACTTCCAACCTCAGCCATTCTAGGGACTGGAGAAGCATCCTCTGCAGAACAGGCTCAGAAATCCCTGTTCACTCCTGTAACAATGAGCTGCTCTGTTCAGTCCCCATTTCCTGAAATGGGTCTGCTTTTAGGTGGAAAATCTAGGAAATAAGTGACTGTCATGCTGGCAGGTGGATGGTTTAGGGAAATACAAATAAATGGTTCTCCAAAGGAAGAGAGAAGTCTTATTTGGCTTTTACCTCTCCTCTTTTGCCCTGCAGAGAATCAGTGGGGCGTATCCAGCCAATGGGTCACCTCTGTGGTTGTCAGATGAGGGCGAGAATACTTAGGGATTTGTATTTGATTAATTTTGCATCTTTTCTTCCCTTTGGCCACCTAAAATTCTACTGAGCAGAAGACAGCTTCCCTGAAATGAGTCATCCTAGCAAACCCTTCTGTGAACAGCTTTTGGGCTGCAGAGTATGGTACAGATAATTTACAGCCTTTGCTGTTCAAGACTCTAACAGTTTTTATTGGGCCTTTCAGTCTTGGGCAACACTATGATGCCCTTCCTGGAGGGACAGTAAATAAATCAGAGTTTAAAATGATGAATCAAATATTATGACTTTCAAAACTTTCGTTTCTGAAAGTATTTGCTCTCTTTGCTTGAAACATATTGTTCATGCCAACACATTTCCTAAGAAGCCTGCAAAAAAACCCAAAGACAAAACAGATACAAAGCAAGAAACATATGTTTTAAAATGGGAGATGTGTTCTTCTGAAAACATTTGTATGTCTAAGTCTCCAAATATGAGCAATTTTTTCATTTTATTGAGACAGACTTGCAGCCCAACTGGATTTGACATGAATAGTAAGAAAGACCCTCTGAAATCTGGCACTACAGGAGAAACAACATGTTTGTATCCAAAACATCCAGAGGGGAATTATGCAAAGAGATTAGTCATCACTGGAGCAAAGTCTTAATTTCAAGGGCTGATTTACGCTGGGCCACAGCATCAACTTCTCTTCCTGTGCATGTTCCCTTGTGCAATAGGAAAAGGCTTTTGCCCCCCTGCAACTGATGCTGGCTGAGACTTGACTCTGATCCAAACCATAACAAATATTTGTGCATTTGTGAGTTGCAACAGCACAGAGCTGACCTGAGGTTGGTCACGAAATACCAGCCCAGGCTGGTAACCAGCAAGGCATCGAGCCCTGGCTCAAGAGCTGAGCTGACCCACCAGCTGTGACTTGGGCTGGCCACGCTCATAACAATATCTGCTTTGCTGGATGGGAGTGAAATAAACACAGCCTGAATTCCTGCATAAACTGAGATGATTCAGGATTGCTCTGTCACAAACCTACTGTGAACTTTCAAATAATGACTGACAGCACCCATTTCTGAAACACAATAAAAGCTGTAATTATAAAACAGCTTGTGGTTGCCGAGAAAAGTCTAAAATCGTGATGCAGGGGTATATGGATGGCTGAGAAATTGAGAAATAATAAGAAAAAATCAAATTAAAGGAACCACAGGCTGTGTTAGTTTTAAAATATTCATGACTTTGAAAGAAATTTGGGAATGGCCAGATTCCTAAAGCAGAGATTACAGAGTCTGCTAGTTTGCCTTTCTGGCAGTTGGTGTTGACAACAAGCTCATAAAGTTGTTAATAATTTTAAAAACATAAGCAAAGCATAATTTAGTATGTTCTGTAACTTCTATTGATTATTTCTGGGCTGGAAAACAAGCCATAAAGGAGTTAATGCAATTACTACAGAGGCAACTCCACTGTCTGTGCTTTCTGGGCTGGAGCCATTCCCTTGTCCCTTGACAGGACAGAGCTGACTCATGCTCTATCTGGAAAAGGAGACTTTCCCATCTGAATTGCCAGCCACCTCAGTTTAACTCAGGGAATTCCCTTCTGCCTCGTGATGCTGGTGGATGGCAGGTTTTGGACTTTGTGCTTTCTTTTCCCCCTGCTCTGCCTGACCCAGGGAGCAGCGCAGGATCTGCGGGCATGGATGGCATGGGAACATCCCTGGGCATTCAGCCACACACAGGGAAGGACAAAGCAAAACGAGGGGATGTTCAGCATCCTGGGCCGTGCAAGGGCTGGAAATGATAGTGCATTAAGGAGAGGGAAAGGAAAAACTTTGGGTTTCTGAATCCCGCCCAGGAGGTTGGAAGGGGTTTCTTGTGGGCACAGACATGCTGCTCCTTCGGAAAAGGGCTCTGTGGAGCAAAGAGCCTGTCCCTGCATGCTGAGGGGGTCAACACACCGGGGCAAAACGGCTGCGGGAAGTAAAGAGAAAGAAAGTGACATATAAAAAAGCAAAAGTGAGAAAGGAAGCTCAAAGAGGGAGGAATGATGGCAGCGCTGTCAGGAGCCAGCGACCCAAAGACATCCATCTTATCTGTGCGAGCAGGAGGGGATCTGATAACACACAAGGCGATCAAAAGCGTTGTCTTTGCACTCTGTCCTGTCCCCTCCAATAGGTGTATGAGAAACCTGCAGCTCCACAGCTGGAGTTTGGGGCTGCCAGCCCCAGGAGCCTTCGCTTCTCCTTCATTACTGTCTAAGTGAGCTGCTGGGAGCCACGGAGCACAAAGCAATGCCACTCACGCTGCTGCCACTCCTGTTTTCTGCTCCATGAGCCACGGAGGAGCGAAGCAATGCAAGAGGAGGACATGGGAACCAGGCTGTCTGGGCACCTCATCATGGCTGAGGTCCTCTAAGGCAGCTGATGGAAGAGGTTATGGCTGGGTTGCTCTGTATTGGTACCATTTGGATTGGGAGAATTCACTGGTTTGGGCTTGTGTGTTTTACTGAGGAGCAAAAAAAACCAAAACAACCCTTGATTTTTCTGCTATGCTGTACAAACACTTCTGATGAGAGGTGCAGGGCTGGCAGATGCCTGCTGAGCGAGGGAGAGCCTTCCTGCACACAGTCCAGATGGGATTGGGCTGCCACATGCCTTTCTTGCCTGCATTGCTGCAATTGGCCATTTTGCCTGGTTTTGGAAAACAGCAAGAGATTCCTTTCCCCTGATTAAATGAATAATTAGCTCTATTTCAGTATTTACAAGGGACTGCTAAACACTATAATTTCCAGAAAGCCAGGAGGGCCACCTCACATGGGGTGATGCCACCACTGGGGTGTTGCCCTGTGGGTGGGAGTGAAGAGCCTGACTCAGGGCTGTACCAGGGACTTTCTCAGTCCCCTTGAGGGCAGTTAATCAGCCTTTTAAATGCTCTTCTGACTGCTCAAAGTTCAGGCCCAGCAAAAGCATCTTGTTTCTGAACCTGGCCTTTATCCAGTCAGTGTGTCCTGCCCGTGCTGCAGGCAGCTGGGCAGTGCAGGTCAGCACCTGGTACCTTCTAGAAATCATTTTCCACCTGGAACCTTCTTGCTTCAGGGGTGTGCTGCAAACAGGGTGGTTTCTGTGGAAATTAGTGTGCATCTCTTGGTTTTATGCTGCTTTCTTTTGGCCCTGTGCTTCTGAGGTTTTATACTGCAGAACTGGGTCTTTGCTCACCTGTGAGATTGAGGCATGCCTGTGCTTACAGACTTGTTGCTGCAGTATGACCTTTGGGGTTGGTTTTGAAGAGGCTTTATTGATTTGTCACTTAGGAGGGAAGTGATAAGCCATCCTTCTTGCTGGTCGAGGTCTCTCTGTGTCTGTAGCCTCAGCACAGCATCTGCTGCAGTCACATTTTCTGCAGAGAGGTGAAAGTCAAACGTCCTTTTGGAGGAGTCTCAGGGTTTCCAGGCCAAATCTCACAGCTCTTTTCAGCAGGCAGTAAAAGACAAATGTGAGCTCGGTAGGTTTGGGATTTATTTTGTTACTTGTCCTTGACTCTGGGCACAGCAGGACCTCGATCTGCACAGGGGACCTGCCACATCACCTTGGGATATCCAGGGGATCACAGGGTGGTGGAAACGCAGTCCTTATGATGCATTTATGGTGCCCTGCCAAAGGGGAAAAAAGCTTGAGTTAAAGCAAGAGATATTGTGATTGTTTGGTTTTTTTTCTTGGACAAAAACTATTAGAGGCACATTTGTGAAACAGTTTCAGACAAGAAAGCTGGTCAAAACTTGGGAAAGACAACAAAGTAATTTAGTCCTTCTTTTTTTTTCAATCCAAAATACCTCATTTTTAAGTGTGTCCGTGGTATTTTTATCATGTTTTTCTGGATCAAACAAACCAAAAGTGTTTCAGCTTGAGGCTAAGCAAGAAATCTTTGATTAGCCTCAAATGATGGTGTTTTGTTGTTCAGTATTTCATTTTCCCAAGGCCAGCAACACAATCATTTGGCACCAATCAAAAAAAAATGCTTTCAATTCTTTGCTCATTTGTGGTCTGATAGATCTCCCTGCTTTCCTACCAGTTTGGTCTGTCACGCTGTGGGACCGCCACATTTTCAGGGTTTGTGCCTCCAAGGCTACAACTGCTCCAGAGCTAGAAAAGCCAGCTTTTCCAAATGCCTGAGGTACCCCCTTCCTGTCCTGTCTGATTCCAACACACAGTTTGTTGTGACCATAGCTCCCCGTGCCCCCTCGTCCAGCATGAAGGAATCACACCCCAATACAGTAAGAATATTTCACTTCTCATTGCTGCAGGGTGCAGTAACCTTAAAAAAAAAAAAATCACTTCTGAGAAGGAATTTATTCCATTGTTATTTAGAATTGTATTAGTAAAAATAATAATGATAAAAACAAATGCTAATAGCCAGACAGGGCCAGTACCAGGGGCAGCAAAAGAGCTGTGACCCAGCTGTTCTGTGTCCTGGTTAGCAGATGTCTCCTTGCCTGTGGGAAAGCCCGGCAAAGCTCACACTGCTGCTTCAGAGAGAAAGACAAAGGCTGGGGGGCACCAGTGGCTGCCAGAAGTAAGATCCCTCTCAGCCCTCTCGCCTTAGGGGGTCAGAAACTGTTGTGTGAAGCCTTTGAGCTGCTTCCCCTCATGCAGGGTTTTACACCTAGGACTTTTATCAACTCCCCTGATAATCCCTAAATCTGAGAACAATAAAACGGGGCACACCTCACACTTACATCTCGGAGCATTTTGCAAGTATATTGGGGGGTTTTAATAATTCCCTTTAACATAGGAAATCGGGTAAAGGAAGGGTTATTTGTCTGTCCCAAATGAATCTACCAGCCAAAGCTGACTGCAACATTAGTCTTCATTTATGGAGCCATGGGAGCATCTATGAGTCCATAGCAGTGTCCATATTCCCATCCTATAGGTAAGAAATAGGATAGTCCATCAAAGTGTTTCTTTATTTGTACAGCGAGCTAAAAGCATTACCTATTTTTGCTATTATTTTTGGGTGTTGTTGTTTTCAGGATGGGGGGAAGGGGAAAGAGTTCATTTATAATAAATAATGCAAATCCTAATGTATCAGTGCAGAAGTACCCAGTCAACACTCAAAGGCTGGTTTAATCTAAGTATGTAACCTAGTGGGGGGCTTTTCTTTTTTCTTCTTCCCCCCAGGACACAACAAAATCCCAAGAGATGTCAGACATGGGCAGGGCAAACAGCTGATCTCTATTTGAATTTTGGGTGTAGCTCTACGTGGGTGGGTTTTTCAAAATGTGCCTAAAATTGCAAAGGAACACAAGTGCAGAAAGCTCCTGGGAGCTGAGCTAAACCACTTCCCTCAGCTGGGTTGACTTAACAAGATCAAATACATGTGAACAAGATGAGAACTCGCAGGTTTAAACTGCTGCTCAGGAAATTCAGCTTAAACATTAGGAAAAACTTTCTAACAGTAAGAACAGTTGCATATTAATAGAAATTGCCGTGGGAGGTTGTGTACCCAGTGCCACTGGAGGCTGTTGAGAACAGGTTAGAAAAACATCTGTCAAGAATGATGTAGGCAGAGTTGGTCCTGGCTTGGGGAAGAATTATGAATTAAACGAAGTCCCAAGTTCCCTTTCAGCCCAATTTTCTCTGCTTCTGCAGTGTTGCATACGAGTGGTTGACAGATAAATTATAATATTGCAATTTTTTTTTCTTTTCTAAAGTATATATTTTGAGTTCTCTCTTTGGTGTAGCACAAATACAGGTTTCAGCCAGGAAAGGTCCATAAGTAAATAAATCTCAAAATTATTAAACAAGCAAGCAAGAGCAGCACCCCTTTTCTCCCCCTATTTTCAAGGGAATGAATTTTCAACAGGGAAAAAAGAGGAAAAAAATGAGACCCCAAAGAAGATGCATCAACTTGGGGATGATGATTGTTAAATTAAGAAAATAAATCTAGAGCGTATCAAGAGTTCATACCAGTGAAGAGAAAGGGAAAGAAGAGAAGGAAAAGCACAGATATCATTAGAACAAAACCCTAGAAAAGGAGAAAATCCTAAACAAATTAAATTATACATCTAACGAGCACAAACAGACATCTTCTTTCAAAAGAGATTTAACCCAATTCTTCAAAGAAACAAAACCCAGCAGTAATTAGTAAGTGCTTTTATCTCTTCTGGATTACAGTACCCAATAAAGCTGAATTCCTAGAGGTGATGTTCCTCCTCCCCAAAATATGAATCATTAGAAGATGTTGTGCAAGGCTTTTCCTGCCTCAGCCCAATAGGATGCCACCAAAGTCGGATAGCTTGGGCTGTGCATATTCTGCATATCAAAAAATCAGCTGTGGCCAGACCCTAAATGCAGAGATGAGAAAAAGAAACTCGGGAAACTGGGACTTTGCCTTTGATGTTCTGTGAGTTATGAATCAGGCCTGAAAATCCTGCTGGTCTCCAGTGTTTTGACACAATACTAAAGTTTTGTAACTTCAGCAGAGTGAAGCTGGAGGGTAATGAGGGAAGGAAATGTGGTAAGTAATAAAATTTATATTCTGTTTCTTTGCTCGGGTGCAAGTGCCCCGGCCACATAAAGTGACTACAAGCCCTTGTTTATAAAGTGCACGTTGTGCTGTGGCCCAGACAGGTAACTCCATGGGGCTCCAGAGTGCAGACCTGTGTTTCACATTGCTTGAAAATGCAAGTGCAGCGCTCTCAGGCAGAGGAGGATGCAGATCCCTGTCATAACCCGAGGCCTGGGAAAAGCTCTTATTTACTCTTTGTGGAAATTTCATGCCAGGACTAGCCCACAAGTGACTTCTGCTTGCCACCGAGCAGCTTTTTTAATGACATGAATAAATACGCCATAAACCCCTGATGGAAAATTCGTCATGTCTCACACAGAGATGTGCTCAGGCAACAATTATTTCAATGTGTATTTGACTTTTCTTTATGCCTTTGAAGTTTCCAGAGCATCCCCTGATCCTGTGAGATGGGAGCCTGGTGGTCCAGGAGGGATTTGCCCCCAAGTGTGGCCATGGCTTTACCATGCAGAGATGAGGGCAATGAGGGTGGGAAATCCCAGCCGAGGCAAAGCTTGTGCTGTCTGCCATCCTTTGGAAACAAAGAAGAGAAAAAGGAATCATCACAGAAATATAGGGCAGGGTGGAAAAACACAACTCAGGAAGGTTTTCAAACCACTTCAGAAAAAATGAAGATCAATTCCTGTGCTACTGCCTTTTGACTTTTCAGCCAGGAGACCGGTAACCCAAAATCTGCATGCTGAGCTGAGCGGATGTTAAGCGCTCAGATAAAGAGTGGCAGCCGTTGCCAAAAATTTTCTCCAGCCAATTCTTTCAGCCCAAACATTCTCATTACTCTTCTATGGATTTAGACATTTCCCAGTGGGTAGCTTCTCTTCCTTTAGTTCCCATGTTTCAGGAGACAAAGATAATCTGTCTCAGCAGAGGTGCCCAGGCTCTGCGCTGTCAGCAGGGTTCATATCGGTGCCATTAATCATCTGGTAGTTGCTGTTCTTTCATTTCCTTTTGCTAACTCGTGTTCTCAGCCATTCTCCTCTGCTCTGAGGCACAGATCTCAGCCTGACCTGCACGGGCACAGTGAGAGCAGCTCCAGGCTCTGCGTGGGAAGGGAGACCTGCCGGTCCTGGGGGTTTAGCTGTGCCTGGGATGCGGGGCAGCTCCAGCCATCACAAACTCCTCTCCAGGAAATCAGCTCCTGCCGTCTTGGAGCCTCTGCAGCACAGGACCTCTCCAGCAGTGGGATGACATTTCGGAACAGAGAAACTGTCCCTTGCCCAAGCTGACAGACGTGTCCCTGTTGTTGCTGTGCCGTGTTGCAGCCTCCTGCCGCCTCCAGCTGGGGAGCTCACTGTTCCTGTAAAGCCCAGGAATATCCTCACCCTTGTAGCTTTTCTCCTTGCATAAGTACATCCTATATAACTTAAGGTTTGGGGTGTTTTTAATCATATATATCAGAGTAAGAAGGCACATTTATTTCATTCACCACAGTTATGACACAGTTTCCCTGTAGTCTTTGCGTACATCTTCCTATTTATACTCCTATTTTTCCTTATTATTGAGATAAATTCTTGAGCTTAAATGGGATGAAGTCATCTTGAACAAGCTTATTATTCTTATTAATATTGAGATAAGTCCCTGTCATTAGTAACACGGGTAATTATTAATAATATTGCCACTTGCTCTTCATACGCTGTTGTGAGCACAGTTCTTTCCAAACAGGTAGAAACTATTGCTGTTATTTTATTGTGATAAAACTCACAAACTCAGCAGCTGTGATCGCTGCCCTCTGCTTAAAGATGAAGTAGCACTGGTGTAAAACAGCATCCTCTTCCTAGCTAAAATGAAGCATCATGCCACTTGCCAAACCAAAGACTCGTGTAAGGCAGGCTATGAATTCAGGAGTCCTGGAAGCACACGCTTGATCACAGAGAGTTTGAGAAGATACAGGAGAAAGAAGGAATGCTTAATGAAGCACAGGTTGGTCTCCATCGCAACTGGAGATGTTACAGCCTGGCTGCACCCACCACAGCGAGCACAGCCTGAAGCCCTGGATCTCCATCCCCCCTTTGGTCTGCCAGCACTGCTCCTTTCTCTCCTTCTCTGGCTCTTCTCAGGAGGTTTGGCCCCATCAGGCAGTGCCATAGGTGACAGCAACCTGAGGAGAGGTGGGGTGAGGATGTCCTGGTGACAGCTTGAGCAGCAAAATGGGAAGCATAACTAAAAACACCCCACAACACACATAAAATAATGCTCTTTGTGTATTGCAGGTGCATCTCTACAGGGAGGCACCTTCCAGCCAGAGGAGCCCATATACATAAAATTTATGTTCTTCACTGTCAGAAACTATTTGAGCCATTATTAGGGTTTGTTCTGTGCCCTGGGCTGCGCATGGAGGCAGCCAGGACAACCACAGCACTTGGTCCTGCAATTACTGTGTCTGGTATGGAGGGGTTGTCTCAAGCACCTGGGATTCTGAAAATTATTTATTTATATTGCTACTTTATTTAAGCATTGTGGTATCACTGATACACTTATCGACCCAAGTAGCACTACTTTTGCAACAGAAATAAACCCCAGGTCTCATTTAACTTTGTCTAAAAAGTAAGATGGGTAAAACAGAATAAAGGCCATGAAGGCAAAGGCAGAGTGTTGAGGTTTAGTGGCAGGATGTGTCTGTCTGTTGTAACTACTTCAACTATGCTTCAAAATTAAAAAGTAGAGTGCCTAAAAATAGATTACTAAAAGCCTTTTCTTATTCCTAGGCCAACTTCAGAGAGGCAGGAATTTTGCTCAGACTACAGGCAGTGCCATGTTCCTGAAGGGTACCAGAGCTCCCTCGTTCTGAGTCCAAAACTGATCTCAGAAGCTCAGACCAAGCTGGGTTAAGCCTCCCCAAGTCCGGTGTTTCTCTGAGCCAAGCTGAAGTCCCGGTGAGTGGTCACTTCCTGGGCAGTGAGATGCTGAGCACTGGGACCGGGTGCTGTCTCTCTTTGCCACACTGTCACACTTGTTCTGCTGTCTGCAGAAGGCAGCGCTCCTGACACTGCTGCAGCACGGATAATGCTCAGTGGCTGCTGCTGCTGCTCTCCCCTAATTACCAGGAACATTGCTTTGAGAAGTTACAACTTCCCGGAATGATGTGGAAAACGAACCGTTTAGAGCACAGGTGAGTAAGAGGCAATTGCAGGCTGGAGCATCTTTAATCACTTTCAATTTTAAGTACATTTTTGAAGAGCGTAGTTCATTATTACCTGGCAGATCATGATGGAGTTCTACATTTCTGGTAGCCTAGATTACAAATGAAAACAATAATTTTGTCTACAGGGTGTACTCATTGGCAATTTCGACACAGCCTGGCTTAATTCCCTGCCCTGCTCTGGGCTTTTGTGTGACTGTGGAAAAGCCATGGAGATATTCGTGTGCACAGGGACAGTAGTGCTGCAGATCCTGCTGTTTTAGACCCCCTGAACTCCAAGTCCTGTGAAGCTGATCCCTAAGGCAGATAAATTTGTGATGAGAGTAGGAGTTGCCCATGAGGGGCTGTGTGTAGACAGAGAGGTGTGGATGTCAGCCAGCAGAAAGGTGACACATCAGCTTCATCATTGCCCAGAGAAAAGTGCTGAACTTCTAGGACCTCCAGCCAAACTAGGTCCAGTTATTTTAGCTCTGCATTTCCTGCAGAACAGTTCCTGCTCTAGAAAATGAAGATAAGGCTTCTCGTGCACTTAGGAAAATCACTTAGTGGGAGCTAAGCTCTGTCTTTCAGAAGGTTGTATGTAGACATTTGATAGAAAAAGAGTGAAATGCATATTTTCATGTCAATCACTGCCCACACAGCAGTTTTGGGCCCTTATCTTCTTCCATCTACTAGCTGCTCCTCTTCCAACAGCACAACCATTGGCCAACAGGTTCTCAGCCAAGAGGATATTTCTGCCTCAAACTTTGGAAGGGAAGAAGCCACACCACCTGTCTGGAGTGGGGAGGAGGGATGAACCACGCTCCAGCCACAGGCAGATGCCATCACCCTGCACTGCAGTTTCCTGGGAGGAATGTCTGGAGCAGCAAGACATGCACAGTCATGAGTACTGCACTCCAACTGGCCCAAAATATCTGAAGCTGTGTTATTATCCCCATTCTTACTATGCATCTGCAAATGCCCTAAATTCATTACCAGCATGTTGATGGAAACAGTTTTCCTCCCAATTAAAATATTTCCAAATACATTTTCCCATTGTATGCTCAAGATATTTCTTGCCAGCAAATGGAGTTTTCTTCTCCCTGCTCTCGTGGCAGTGGAAGCCTGGAGGGGAAGGGCAAGCCCTGGCCTTGGCAGGGCACAGGGATGTGCATCTCACCCTCCACATCCTGCCTGTCCAGGCATTATACACTGCAGTGACCTTTAGGGGAGCAAAGGAAGGGATAGCAGCCTGAGAACTGGACAAATTCAATGTTTTAAAATAGGATTTATACTTCTGGAGCAGGGAAGAAGGACAGTGTTAAAGGACTCCCTGCACCATCAGGAACCTGGCCACATATATGATTGGCATTTGCACTGCTAATGAGACCATTTCTATTATAATGAGCTCATTACTGCTTTTATTACTATTGTATTTTGCATGTTTCACAAATCATGCAGGGAGCTGCTTTTTATTTCTACTTTCTCTTTCTACCTTGGAAACTCTCAGGGCAATCCCAGGGGCTGCATAACACAGAAGAATGAATTAACCCCTGTGGAGAGACCGAGAGGGAGTGGCTGCTCCCAACTGGTCATAGCAGGAGAGGGAGAGAAAGGAGAGGATTGAGTCTTGGCTGGAAACTAATTCAGTGAGGAGTTCCCATGCCGTGCTGAAACCCAGCGACAAGACGTTTTTATGAATGTATCTCCTATTCAGGAATGTCTGCACAAAATTAGTCTGCTCCTGAGGGAACACTTGGCATATAGATTATGCTCTTTGTCAACATTTTCTTCCAAATATTGATTTGGGTCAGACTTTGTTTCTCTGCTATTTTGCAGTATTTTGCTTTAATAAATTTTGGATATGCTAAAACAAAGACATTTTGGCTTTGTAGCAATGTTCAAATTTCCAGTGTTGCTCAACTGGTCTGATTCATGTCCCTAGAGATGCTCCTTTCCTTTTTCAAGTTCCAAACATATGTTCAGTAGGACAGACCCCAGAGACAGGTCTCGCTGGCTTCCAATGATTCTGTTGGCTTGGACTGCTTTGGCTTCAGCTCCTTACCATTAGCAATTCCAGTTGGCTCCTCAGTAGCCACTGCCTCAGCCCTAACTCTCAGTGAATGGCCAACACCCTGGAAATCTTCCTCTGCTAAATTTCAGGCTACTTGGCTTCAACAGTGCACCACGAGGTGCAGCTCAGAGAGAGGATTAAAAGGGGAAACTCTGCCCCTTTGGAAGCTTCCAGAAACCTCTGGGAGTGAAAATGAATCATCGCTGCAAATCAGCTGCTGGAGAATCCCATTGCTCCATCATATGGCTGCCACTAATGGGTGTAAGCACACCAGTTCCTGAAGGAGCAGAGAAGACATCAGGATCCAAAGATATGGAGGAGCTTTAGCACTCTGGACTTGTGCTAAAGGCTGTAATTCCATTGATTGCACTAAGAGAGGATAAACCCATGGATTTGTATCACCTTGGATGTCATTGACTGCAGGATCAGGGTGGTTTAACCTCACCAGACAGGTGAGAGGTATCCAGAGTGGCAATGGCCATCTGCCAGCCTGCATTCCTCATCTACATATCATACCTTTGCCTTGGTCACCACCAAGGAAGAAGACTGTGCTTGGATTTTTCTGTTCATGATGACTCCATACCCAATTTTTTTCTTTTCTAGACAATTCAGACCAATTCTGCAGTCATGTGTGAAGTCCAAGAATTGTTCAAGAAAATTAATTTCCACCAAAGGACAAAAAAAAGTAAATGTGTGAGTACATCTGCCTGCTGTTGGAGCTACCAAGCTGCATTTTGAATTTCAGGTCTCTTAGTTTGTTAGTTTGACGTTGTAGCTCTCTGACAAGCTCCTTCTGTCTCATTCATTTCCTCTGTGTCCTCTGGCTGCTGAGACATCATCACTCTTTCAAACCCAGGGTTAGGGCTGGCCTGCTTTTAATACTCTGTGGACTTTGGTGGCATCTGGCAGTAGTACTGCCAGCTGTTGCAGAGAAGATAAAGAAGAAAGGAAGACATCAACATTTAAAAAAAAAAAAAAAAACAGGCAACTAGGTGTGTTCAAAGACTCAGTTTCACAAATTTATATTGAAGAAAAATTTGGATGAAAAACTTCTGTCCTTTCAGATGAACCTTCTCCCACCTTGTTTGAATAGCTCACCAAGAGCAGAGGTGAAAGAAATAATAAATATGTAGAAAGACAGAAAACATGCTGCCACTCCTTCAGGAATTTAGTAATTACCAAAGTGAACCTAAAGTCTGTTTTTCTCAGCATCTTAGAAATGTCTCTGCATCATTCTTTTGTGAGCTTTGTACTGCACTGATATTTTATGTTTAATAACATGTGGAGTGAAATAGGAAAATTAACAAGAATTTTGCTTCTGGCAAATTATCTACAGAATCTGCCTTTGGCTGGATTTAACAAGTCTTTTCTGCAGGTGTCCGTGGGTGATTTGGAGTCTGTGACAAACAGCTCTGGGATTTGAGATCCTGCTGCACAAACCAGCAGGAGTCAGTTAAGACTGGTCCCTTCCTTAGAAAATTGTGCAAAGAGAGGGCAGCAAACTGGCACCCTTTAAACTGGTCCCAGCCAACCACATCCCAAGGAAATTCCTCCAAAACTAATGCAAATCATCATCCATCAGTCTCTCCATGGAGCTGCTACAAGCTTCAAAAAGGAACTTTTCCCTTTCAGCTGCTCTCAGCTTCCACTTTTGTTCCCTGAGTCTGACACCTCTTGGCAGGGTCCCATCAACTCCTTAGTCCTTTGCAAGCCAGTGGTGGATACCAAGGTCATTGGAAAATATTCATACAACTTATCTCTCACTGCAGGTTGATAATAGCTATAATTAAGGAAAAAAAAAAAGAAGAAACTAAAAAACCACCCACCTTTTATCCAGGCTGTTTTTTGGTTGGTTTTTGGGTTTGTTTTTGGTTTTATTTTCAGAAACTGCAAGTGTTTACACATGACTGCTATACTGAGAACTTCAGTGTGTGACCCTGGAATCTTGAAGGATGGAGTTAAAATGTAAAGTACACCTTTTGCAAACCACAAGAGGGTTTTGGCAAAGGACATGTCAAAGCAGGAAACCAGTATGGAAAAAATCCCACATTAGCAGACGCTGGTTAAATCTTTCTTTCCACTATTTCTTTGTATATTTATTATAGTTGTTACCAAAACCCCCTCAGTTATCCTGTCCCTGGGGTTTAATACATCTCACACTGTAAATTATCTGAAATGCTAGTATCACACAGGAGACTAGAGTGATGCTGGGGATTAAAGTTGCAGGGTGTCCAGCATATAAACTAGTCAAGAATTCCAAAAACTGCATGATGGGATAACTTCATTTCTAGAACGTGATTGTCAGGTGATGACTGAGTTGTGCTGTGTCCAGTTAGCTCTTTTGGACCCAGTAACACAATGGTGAAGACTGAAAAATTGATGTCATTGCTGACTGAAGACAATATTCTGGTCCTATATGGCACTTCTGACATGCAATGATCCAAGTGTCATCTTTTGCACGTTTTTTTCATGTCTCATTTCTCTTTTTTCTGGTTCTTCTGCCTCTTGGCTCCTGACAGAAGGAGGATAAAATGTCACCCCAGGATATGACTGTAACAGTCCCAATTGTGATTTTCTTTTGCCTTCGAAAGAATGAAAATTAAACAGAAGTAAGGTGTTACTCCCTGAGGGCAATAAGGACTATCCCAAGAACCAGGCTAAGCACCAAGAGCAGTGATTGTGAGAAGCTGATTCTAAGATTCTCTAGAACATATCTAAGGATGATTTATCAAAATTGAAGTTTGCCTCTTACAGGTCAGTTTTCTAAACACGGCCCCATGCATATCTACATTTTGATTGCTTCATTCAGCTGCCAAAGTCAAACATATCTTGAGCTCCCCTAGACAGACCCACCTCACTAAATTGACTCATACTCCGATATTGAGTAACAATGTTGAATTTCCTAGCTAGCCAACTGTGCTATTTAATTAGGGTGCCTTTCCAAATCATCTTCAGCAGCACTGTTGTAACATATGGGTAGAGGTTTCGCCATAAGGTGCAAACACAGAAACAAAGCCCATCTCTGATTTTCTGAACACACAGACAGCCACAGCACACAGGCAGGGTGATCACACAGCAAGACAGGTCGTGTTTTGTAGCAACAGAGTATCCATTAATTTTCTATATAATTTATAGCTTTATAAGGAACAGCAGAGTTTTACTGCTGGAGAGAGAGATTCAGAGTTTAAAATTCCCCTGCATTGCTCACTTGACTTGGGCTACCCTGGGAAATGCAGTGCTGACTCTGAACCAGGCTCCAAAACACTGAAGGAAGGATGGACACACGGCAAAGGTTTAACCTTGGGTGGTTCTTTTCTAGAAGATGCAGTTCCCTTCTACTTAGAGCTTCAACTGACTGAACTGCTGGGCTGCAAACAACTCTTGCCTTTTCCTGTGGTCATGGCAGACCAAAGTCTGCAACCCTCTGCAAAGCACAGTCTGCACTGATTCGTGAACACACCTCAAAAAGGGTCAGGTAAAAATAATCCTCAAGCATTTCCTTTCCTTCTTTATGTACAGACAACCATTTATTTTCTTCCAATATGTGAGACCAAGAGACTGCACTCCAGTCAGTCAGTTTGATGGGATAACACTATGAACAGGGAGTGATGTCAGAAACTGTTACTTCAGTTAAATTAATAGCAGTTTTATAAAGAACATGGACCTGTATGAACCGCTAAGGTACGTAGATCAAAAATCACATTAATCTGAGTAGATACCAGTGCAGTTTCAGGGATGATTTGTGTGCAATATAAAATCAGCTTTGAGATTAAGAAAATGTGTAATATTTATTTGTGCTATGGTTATCAAAGCAGTCTGAGGGTGATTGAGTGAGCCTGTGTGTCACTAAATACCTACGAAAATCTTTTCCTGATTTATTAATTCAAATAGTGTGCATGTCGAGGAGTCATCCTTGTTAAGCATTTCTAGAGCTCCCTGGTTATGATGTTAAGAACAAATATCTCCTTAATGTTACTTAATTTTTACTATGGCAACATAAACTGTTCTTCCCTAGACAGGAAGAGCTAATCAGAGTTTCAACATCAAAGAGTTAAATTAACCTCAGAGTTGTTCATTAGACTCCTTCACTTTAAACTTGAATTGGAAAGGCATATGGAGCACTTGCCATACCTCGCAAAATCTGACTCTGAGTAAAAATCCGCAGTTGCGCTTCAGATGTTTGCTTTGGCGATCCCTTTGTATCCATCAAAGATTTTCCCCTGTTTTAACATTGGCATCTTTATCTGGAATAAGCTGAAGACAGTAAAAGTGCTCCAATTTCAAATTCTTCCAATAACTCGCTCTCTTTGTTTTCACTTTGCTATTAAACACAGACAGAAGTAGAGTACGGGCAAAGAAAGCAATCCAAGTTGGAAGGTTTGGCCTTTCAAGGAAGATTAAATTTTGTTTACCTGCAAGCCTGCCAACTGATCCACATTCAAAGGTCTGTGGGAATCACTGAGACTTTGGGGCTAGAAAGCTCAAATTCCCTTTACCAGGAAAACAGATGGCATCATAGGCAGATCCCTTGCATGAGAAGTTTGCTTTAGCCTTCATTCGCCTGGGACAGGCAAGGAAAGGGTTTTGCAAAGGCCCCAGGGAAGCCCAGCAGGAACAGAGACTACAGGGACCGAGATTCTCCTCCCATCCAGGCAAGAGGGAAGCTTCTGTTCAGTTTTATGGGGGGGATGGAGGGGTGGAACCCCATGAAAATCTCTTTTTCTCTCCTTGTTGCCCTAGAATGGAGAACTTCCTACTCTTTTCACAGGTATTTTTTATAGGTAAACAACCCATTTTTCTCCCTCCTGCAATCCCATTGGTGATCTTCATTTGTCCAAGCGGGAGTTCAAGGTGTACCATGGGGCTCTGAGGGAGGAAAAGTGCAAGAAACCCTTCCAGGATATAGAAAGCAAGCAACAGGACCTCATCCAAGGATTCCCTGAATCCAGAAAACAGATGGTCGTTGAGTTCTGTAGCAGCTCTTTGGAAGGACATAAAAATGAAATTTTTTTCCAGGAAAATCTTCATGCCAGCAGCATGGAACTTCAAGGTAGGATACACCAATATATTTGACTGGCTATTTACTTGTGACTCAATCCCAGATTCTTTCAAAAGTAACTGATGTGGAGTGCACATGAAACCATATTTGTTTCCTGCCATGACACACACAGGGCGAGCTTTTCGTCCTTCAGCTCCTTGGCCACAGGAATTCTGCAGTCCTCACGGATGTGAGTCTTAACTTCACATTTCAGTCTCTTCATTACCCTTTCCCTGCCTTCCCAATCCACAAGAGCCAGGAAAGCCCTGTGGAATGTGACTAACATTTAAAACTTAGCTGGGTGTTTCACACGCTTCCTCCTCACTGTGAGCAGGATTTCAGTTCAATTAAGAATAGATCCCCTCCCACTGGCTTGGTTCCGCAACCTAATTCAAGTTTTAACCCTGTAATGCTGATGCTGTGTATTTTCTGGCTGATTTGGGGGTTTTGTGGTAATGTATTTCTTCAAAGAGAGTAGATTTAATCTATAGATCCAAACTGGGATTACTGAAAAAGGTCACACACACACCCCCTCAACCCTGCTCATCCTCAGAGTCTCTCATTTAATTTCAACGTCAGTAAAGCCTGAATTTTAATATTAGTTGTTATATTTAGGGCGGATGACCTACCCAGTCAGAATAAGAGATTAGAAATTCATCTTTTAAGGCATTATGCAAAAACACAGAAGAAATTTGACCTTGGCTCAAGTACTCTGAGACCACTTGTGTGTAATTTAAAAACCAGGACAAGAATCTGAAGAGAAGAAAATGAAATAATGCTAGTAAAGATCTTTGGGGTTTAATTTTTTTTTTTTCCCTGCATGAGAGCTTCTGTACACAGAAACCTTGAGACAGTGGCTGGCTCCTTTGTAAATTGGTGTATTTGTACCAAACAAGATTACTCAGGAGTAATAAGAATGACCCCAGCTGTTGTATGCTGCTAGAAACCTTTCAAATAGGTAAGGACATAGTCAGTAATTACAAGGGAGGAAGACCACATGGCTTAAAGTGACCAGTTAGGAATCAAATCCTGCTGTGAAAATTTTTGTCTTTGTTTTATGGTATATGTGAAAAAATGAAAAGCGTGTGTATAAAAATCAGCATTTTCGTAAACAGAAAAAAATGAAAGTTCTTTCAAAAATGAATAATGTAGTCAGCATGGTGTGAAATCCCACTCCTTTAAAATAATACCTAATTTAATTGTATCAATCTTCTAAAATAATTAGGAGTGTGAGAATAATCAGGTTTCCTTTCATTGCAGACCTTTTTGTGTGCATTCTGAAAACATTTTTTATCTGGTTTGCTCCCTCAGCTTCAGCTTTAAAGGTCGTGTTTTATCAAGATATCATTTTGTGATGACTTTTTTATTATTCTCAGTGGCACTAACAGCATGCAGTGGCTGATCTTTCTTCAGAAACAGTAAAGGAAGTAAGTGATTTATCCATATAACCTAAAAATAAGGGATATTCCTCTTGCATTTTAATTTAGCACTAATTAGTTGAGAGTTTTTGAATATGTATTTAGAACACAAGGAACAGCTCTGGCCTTCTGTGTTGATTTCGTTACTGAATTTCAGGAAATTAAACAACTCAACCTCAGAAAAAGAAGAAAGCTGAATGTAATAAATGCTGTAGCAACTGAAACTGTGATTTTAGAATTCAGTGATACAGAGAATGACACTGACACACCTCTGAGGAGCTGGAGCCCAGATTGCTCCTCGACAGCTGCACACCTGAAAAGACAACACAGAAAGCAAGTATAAAAATACTGAAACGTTCTGGATTAGGGGAAACAAATCAGCCCTTGAGAAGAGGCAGGCAGCACTTCCTCATGCTCTCGTGGCTGCCCACGTGCCGTGGATGGAACTGGTGCTGCAGGCAGGGCACAATCTGCAGTATTTCAAAAGGACATTGGTGTCAGGTCTTCTGTGTAAGTAGTGACGGATCTCAGGTTTCTCAGCAGCGCTTTCAGATGTGAAACTCAACCTTTTTCTTGCTTAAATGCACCTGCAACAGCATTGTCCCTGCTTATAGCCAGTTTTTCTCATCCAGTACCAAAAGAATTGGCTACAAGAAGGAGCAAGGCTGAAAAGAGAGCCAAGAGGATGGTGTCCCAGGGCACGTGCACTGGCTGTTTGCTGTCCTCGTGCCTTCAACGGGGCAAATTCAGGAGTAAATGCTGCAGAGCACTGGAAAAGTTACCAAAGCACTCGTATGGAAACTGCGCTGTCGTCACAGATGCCCTGTCGGGCCCAGGTTTTGAAGCAGGGATGGCAGGACTGAATAGAGGCTGTGGAATTCTTGAGTCAGTTCACAATGCCAGCAAGGGCCCTGTGATTCACAGGGAAAAAAATGCAGCCTGTCTCTGTTCAGTTCCCCATGCATAAACCACATAAAACTCTCTGGAGTGACCTCCTATGATTTTGTTTTGATTTTTGAAGAAGATTTCTCCTTGCTTGAGCCTCTGTTATGACTGCAGTATGAAATAGTTTACTCCAGAGCAGTTCATAGACCCAGGTGCTTGTGTTTTCTTTGTTCTTAAGATACTTTGAGCATTTTGCTTTTCTTCAAAGGGTGTTTCTTCTTTGAGATGAAGCCATTTGTTTCATGTTTTAGAGTATTTAATATCCTCTGTTTTCTCCCCAGAAAATATCTTTTTTAAAATGAAACATAGGCCTGGATCAATACCCTTCTCCTTGCTGCAGGGTAGCATAATAACTGAAAGATGTTTTTATAATTGTTATGAGGACACGGGGATTGTTTCATTTATGCAAGGAAAATGTGTTGTTAAGTCATCTGATGATATGAGTTGAGTGTGAGCTTTCTTTACTTGTGGCGAAATGTCAATATTCCTAAAGCATCTTACAGTCAGCAGTTTCAGAGGGCAGGTTATTTGCAAAACAGCCTCACCGCTATAATCTAGTGGCACATAAATCTGCTGCTCCCTAACTTCCAGCACTGTCCCTTCCAAATCCAAAGTTAAATGGATTCTACTCCAAGAGCTGAATCGTCACCTAAACTGCAGTGCTTGAAAAAGATTTGCTGTTACTGAGGAAATTGGTCTCCTACATATTTCTATTGAATAATTTCCCAAGGACCTATCTTCAGTGCATGGTAATACCATATATTGCAGTGTTGTAGCTTCTGGATAGTCTAATAGACATGTAATCTTATTTTAGCAGAAACCCACATGCTCGTAGGCTTGTAGAGAGCAGTAACTGGCTGTACAAATAGTCCCTCTGAAATCAACAGGAATCCTTGGCCAGGTATTGTTTCACATATTAAAGTATATTCACAGCTCATTAGTTCACACCAATGACTTCAGCAGAGTTACTTCTCAATTTCTATTACAGTAAAGCTTAGGCTCTTTTCTGGTGGGCAAAGTATTTTCTACTTTGTGTAATAGGAAAATGTGAAAATTGCATTTGAACACAGTAACTTTCCAATGCATTTCAGGCCTCCTTCAGTCATGTTCATGAAATCCCGGTTGCTCAAAGGATCTTATTCACAGTTACTTAATTCTAGAGTTATTTTTACTTTCAGTGACTCCCCTTGGTACATATGATAATACTGCTGCTCCTGCAAAGGGAGCTGTTGGCCAATTTTTGTGGATGATTTTGGGTAGGAGGGAAAATACAGTAAATCACATCTATTGCTTAATAGAACCATGTTAATTTCTTGGACCATGCTGCCCATTCCACTTCTCTGAGCAAACTGGAAACCAGCAGCAGACACCATTTCCCATGCTCGTTCTCTCACCAGCTTGCTTTTCATCTCACATAATTGCTTTTTTCCTCTCTAAAACTTCTGCAAATTTATGGGTAGAGAGTGCACTTTGCTCCTGAGCAAGATCAACATAGATATCTCAAAAAGACACAACAGCAACTTGTCACTGGCTTTCCTTTGTGGTGGAGGATGAGAAGCGGGGCAGTGACACGTGCTAGCCTTGGCAGGCGCAGAGAGGATCACCCCTGCTCTGATGTTCCCCTCACGCTCTGCACAGGAGCTGTGAATTTGAGTGGCTTTTCCTCAGCACCGCTGTTGTCTGTGCCCACAGCTGCCATGTCCAAGGGTTGTCACAAGGAGCCTTCTTGCCATCCCTGGACGGCCCACTGCTGTCACAAAGGCTTTTCGGCACGGATCTGCGGTCGGCCTCGGGCTGGGCCCGTCCCTGCCTGGACAAGCGAGGGCACACATCCCCTGTCGCCTGCCAGGGCTGCCCTTGCCTGGGGTGTGATGCCCCGGGATCACCCTGGCCTGTCAAGGAGAGCAGTTTTCCAGCCGTTTCTCTCTGCTGAGCGGGGCCAGGGAGCTGTCTGGCAGCCTGTTTGTAGATGCACCGCTGGACCCAAACCCTGCGTACGCCGCGCTCTCACCCAGCTGAAACAGCCTGTGATGAATGCCGCAGTAAGAGCAGCGAAGAGAAGCGCTGTGAAGAGGATTTGGAGGACCTGATCAAATGGCTCTGGAGAGCACTTGAAGCAGCCTGTCAGGAAAACGTGGCCGTGCATGCGTTCCAGAGCGTTCTGAGGGCTCCCTGGCCTGTCTGCTGCTCCTTGGAGCAAGCTGCTCGCTCCCACGAGCAGGGCTCTGCAGGCCTGGTGCCAGAGCAGGGCAGGTGCCAAAATCAACCCCCACTCCTTTTGTTCACATTGCCAGACACAGCTAAATAATGAACTGCATTCATTTAGTAGGAGTCTCTCTCACCTCCTGTTGATTTGATGTAATAGATGTACTACAGATAAAATAGGTGCAAATAGTACTTCATTGTGAGCCAATGGCACAGAGAACTTTAAACAACACACTAACAATGAAAGCAGTTTTAGCTTTGTACAGATTCAAACCCACCTGAGGAAACTGGGTATAAATCTCCTTTTGCTTGCATTTCTATGTGTATTTTACTCTTGTTATTAGGTAAGACCCATGCTTGTTTTAGCTGTCCCTCTTTAATTTATTGTGATTTAGATCCTTTACCAGAGCCCCAGAGTCTATCTTACGGAAAGAACTATTAGACTCTTTCTCATTCAGGGAAAGTAGAACACGGTAGGATTTTTGGATTTTAGCAGTCCCAGTAAGTTGACACAATATTAACTCTCAGCCCCCAGCGTATATAATATCACCTAACATTCACAAATTTAAACAAAGGACTTTCACCATCTACTGCATAGCAAACGCTGCTGTGATATTTTCTGCCACCATATGTGAGACAGAGAAAAACAAAGAAATATACATACAAAATGCATATTTTGTATATATGTATACAAAATATTACATATAATAATATCTTTCAAGGAAGATATAAAGAAGCAAGAAAGCTTATCTTGGGACACAACTTGACTAAATAGTGGCATTGTGGTCTTGCTTAAAGCCTAAACAGAGAGCCTTTTTGGCTGAGTGCTGGCTCATGGAGGCTTGGTGTTGGATATAAAAGTATTTTCTCGTATTACTTGATTTCTATTCTAAGAATTAGGATTTTATGTTATTTTCAGATAAACAGAACTACATCAAAGATACCTGAGTATCATCATTCTTTTTCTTCTAAGGGAAACAACAAAGTTTTGTCTATCCCTTAGGGACAAAAAGAAGCTGTGTTATTGAATACCTCACCACATCAGTTTCCTGGTCTGTTTGATGGGATGACTATGATTTACAGGATTTCTTTATGAGACTCAATTAAATATAGAATTTATAATATTCATGCAGTTTCTGTGCCAAATATACATAGTGCTGATACAGCAGGGATCTCAAAATATCAACCACCTGCTTGGAAGGAACGGAATTATGAATACATCTCCTTAAACAATAATTCATCATACTCAGAAGCCTAAAGTTAAGCTGCTCTAGAGCCAACACAGCTGCTTTATCAACTTATTTGGGGGATACTGCTGACTTACAGTGCTGGCTATCATTCTTGCATCTCATAGCTAAGGTTAAATTCAAGAATTTAGAACCTTAGGAAGCAACACTGAATGAAGGATCCCAGTTTCCAGAGGTGGAACCATTCTGAGATAAAATATTCACAGTGTCTGTGGGAAACCAGGAGAATCTTTGCACACCTCACTGAGGACTGTAGGGAAAGATTCCCTCTCCTCAAGGATCCTCATCCTTAATCCCCAGCCCCTCCAAAAGATGGTTATGGGGTAGAGTTTTTCCCTGTCTGAGGGCAGCTGAGGTACCAACTCAACAGAGCCAAAAAGACAACTTTTTCTCTAGGGAAAGCTGCTCTACCCACAGCAATGAAATTAATTTTAATCCTCATGACTTCTTCGTGAGAAGACTTTGATCTCACATACTTCAGCTTTATGATTTTTTTTTTCCCAGACAGGTTGGAGCTACAGCAGTGAGACAGACTGAAGGCCCTCAGAGCTGAGCTTGGAGGACTTGCATACAGTCTAGGGAGATATATGTGTGTAGCAAAAATGGAATCAAAGGACTTGAATGGGGTTCTGGAGGATAAAAACCAGCACCACAGCGTGAGAGTGGCTTTAAGTCCATTTTCACTGCATGGATGCAGAATCCTGCTGTGCCCATTCCAGACAGGTGTTAGTCTAATTGGTCTTTTCTAACTTACATTTTACAGCTTGCCTTAGCAGTCAGGTTCATTGTTTAAATATCCTTCATTAGGAAGCTTTTCCAAATCTCTAATTTAAAATTTTGCTCTGTGTGGAGCCAGGAACCCTTTTTGCTCCTTTGGTGACCAGGATAGCATTTCAGAAGCACCTTCTTTGCAGACTTTTTGAGAACTAGAAGACTATTATCATGTCTTTTTATTTCAAAGCTCTACAAATTCCCCACTTTAAGTTTCATCCTTATGAAAAGGAACTTTTTAAAAACTTCTTTATAATGCCTGTTGCTCTCCTGGAACCAGGGGTACTTTAGCCCTTTCTCACCAACTAAATGTATTTCTGGATGACCACTTCTGGGAAGGGGGCATCAAAAACTCTCTTAGTAACTGGGATGTCATCCTGCCTAACGAATGTTGTTACAATCTTCAGACATACTGGGACAAAAGCCTCCTGAGGAGTTTTAAGAAGTCAGAGTAGGGAGAAGTCTGACACTGCAAATACAATCTGCTGGGAAATACCTCTTTTACCAGTAGTATCCATGCTTCAGCACAGCTGCTTACAACAAAATGCGAAGCAGCCCAAAACATACACTCCCGCTCACTTTACCTCCAGCAGGATTGCACTGTTACTCTGTCTCCGAGTCTTCCTTTTGGGAGCGTGTTCCTGACCAAGAGGTTTTCCAGGCAAGTGATGGATTTGTAATCCAGCTCTGAAAGACACAGACACCTTTGAGGAGATGATTACTACCTGGCCTTTGAAAATCACTCCAGACCAAATAGACCAGGCCTATTTATATTAAAGAAAACCTGTGCTGCTGTAAAGACAGAAACCACCCTCTTATTTAGCTCTAGGAAATAACCTTTAGGGTTTTAACAAATAAAGAAAAGGAGTAGTCTTTTCAACCAGACTGCCACTGCCTGAAGGATCCAAATAGACTGAGGGCTCTTTTCAGGAACAAAATGCACAACAAACTCGGGATGGGATGAGAACACAGCAAGAAAACGTCAGATTTATTTGAGATTGCAAGGAGATTTGCCTATTTTATCTAAAATCCTCTTCTAATTAGCATTTTCATCTCATCTACTGTCTCATTTTACCTTTTGCTCCCAAATAGTGCTGGAGGCTTGGTCCTAGGACAGCTCTCTGACATCCACAATGTGTGCCTTCCCCATTTGACTGAAGATCCATTTCAGTGATGCAGAAAATTAATTAGGGCATTTTATTTCCTTCGTAAGCAGACCTATATAGTGTTTCCAAGGCTGCGAATCTGTTAACTCTGTGAATGAATAAACACAAAATTAGGTTCCTATTCCATGATTTCTGAAAGCTGATAGCAACAACAGCCGTGAAGGAATCTCAATACAGAATCTGCTGTTTTAACCATACTGGAAAAAATTCTCTGTACCAATTAGAGAGATTACTTTGCTCCCAGTGATGCAGAGAACTGAATAATCAGGCAAATAAATATACTAACCAGATGTCACTTTATCAGACAAGAGGAAGGAGTATTCCATGCTGAATGGAAGACAGTCTGTGGGATGCCCATTGGCTCATGCAAACATTTCCTTATTCCCATAATCGCTTTTTCTGTGGTCTTTCCCCAGCCTTTGCTCATGAGCAGCATGAATAGGTGAAAGGGCTCCTGTTTGTGTATCTGTGGCTCAGCTGGGCCAGTGGCCACGTGTCCTGAGGAGGTGATGGCTTTGTACAGGTGATCCTGGCCTCACCTGTGCTGCTGGTGCACTACAGTGAAGCATTAAAATTGTCAGGAGGCAAAAACGTGGATTCGTGTCTTCAGCTTCACTCATCCCAAACCTCTACAGGGCTTGTCATGGCAGAACTGACAAACCACTAAAGATACAGAAGGAAATAAAAACACAAAAGGGATTCACGGTGACAGCAACCAGGTATCACCCCCGTGCTCAGATGTTTTTATTCAACAAGCCTTTGGAAATATTAGTCATGTTCAGGTTTTCAAAAGTCATATATTTCACTGGATTAAAACCTTTGTGATATTAGGGCTCCATGAGTGAAAAATAGTTCTTTCTATCCATATCTAAAAATATATGTTTGAAGCTCAAGTTGATTTAATGTGAATTCATGCTCAACTGTGCGTGTGATGTTTGGATATAAACAACATTTTCACATTGCACAGTATCACCCTACTGCTGTTGTGTCTTTTCTCAGACTTAGTTATGTATCTTTAAGGTATTTTCTTCTTGAGGCTGATTAGATGACTTAAAATGCGTGCACTAAAATTCACTGTCTTTAAATTGGGCTAAAGACATCATAGTTTAGTTATGTATAGTGCAGTTAAATTACTCTGACTGAGCTAACTTGCTGTAAAATGTCATCTTTTATTCCAAAATAGGCTAAAAGGTTTTCCACCATGTACTGTTGGTGAGGTTAAAACAGCCAGACACCAGACCCAGCACCTGCTCACCTGGAAACCCTCTGTGTGATCTCAGCAAGCAATTCAAGGTAGAGCACGAAAGAAAAAGTCATCCTACTCAGAAATCGAGCATAAAGCCCCTTTCTGCTCAACTCCAAACATGTGCTGAATGCTCCCCAATCATTTTAGCTGTTATTTTGTCCTTGGCTGCTTCAAGACAAGGGAGCGAATCTCAGCGTATTTGAATCACAACAGCTGCGATGAGGAGTGATGAGCATTTATTCCAGCAGGAAGTCTTACCCAGAATCTTTCCTAACTGTAAGATCCCTCTTACTGCTAAACAGGATATTCCATGCCACATTATGCTAATGTAGTGGCATGTTTCCAGCAAGCACAATTTGTCAACAGCCCCACAGTGACAGCGATGACCACGATCCCCTAACTCAGCCACCCATTGCACCTAATAATTGTTACTGCATTTTGAAATCCTCCATAGGTTTTCCTCCTTAGTGGCCACAGAACTAACAGATCTGTTAAACTCCATGAATAAGAACCATATTCTTAAAAAGGTAAAATATCAGTTGTTTGGGGACAGCTTAATCTATGGAGGCTCATTGCGGTGTGAATATTGTCCTGGATCATAAAGTGCTTTTGAATAAGAAAAGGTTAGGTAGGGCAAGAAGACATTTTTGCATTGTGTCTTTATATTCTTTTTGTTAAAGATATTTAAAAACACCCAAGCTGAAAACAGTTTTTATAAAGCAACATGCCATATTAAGGCAATGGAGGATTAAGCAAAGCAGTATTTTTAAAAACTGAAAAGGACAGGTTTTATTTAGGGGTGGAAGCCCTGTGTCCAATAGGAAGGTTCTTGGACTCCAAATCACCTTACATTTCCACCACCCAGTCCACGCCCCAGCTCTCAGCTCCCCTGTCCACTAACAGCTCCTCTCCTTGATTTGTGCAAAGGCAGATCAGGCAGAGGGGTGAGAGCTGAGAGGAAACGCTTCTCTGCAGAAACACAGCCTGCGGACACCGCTTCCCCCAGCCCTGGGTAGCAATTATTTCTGTGTAATAGGCAGTCACCCCCTGACCCTCCCCTTCAGCATGCAACGCTTCCCCCGTCAAGCGCTAATCCCTTTCTGAGCTACTCAGCTGCACATTCATTTAGGAGGGCTAACGACTTCCACTGTTCCATCTCTGCAGGACTTCGATGGACATGTAATTAGAGGTGAATGGAGTCTTCAGAGGTACAGCAACCACGAAAGCCAGCGGCAAAGTCAAAGTGTTTGTCTAATTTCTCAATCGGCTGTTTCAGTGAATGAAACCATGTGGTCAGCTGCACATAGAGGAGAAGAAAGTAGAAAAGGAGAAGCAAAAAAAAGGTTAAAAATCAGCCTTTACATTAAAAAAAAAAGTGAGTTGCCTGGCATGCACAAAGCTCTGAGATGAAAAGGAACGTGTTTCAAAATATTTTTGTTCGGGGTGCCAGAGAGCACGTTGGAAGATAAATGCCAGCAAGGAATCTGTTCTTCTCATATAGAGGGAAAAAATATCTAAAGGTGTAAAACTATGGTTTAAAGTGCTTGAGATGCTTAATCATTAGCAGAATAAGTGTGAGAGCTGGAAAGCTATAGAAAAATACATGAAGGTGAACTGAAGAACTTTTTCTGTGCCATGACACTGGCATAGAGTCGAGTATTTTTTTATGTAAGTCATCCACATCTGCAACACCTCAGGAAACATCCTCCAGCTCTTACACCAGGTGAGTATGGCCTTTTGAAGTCCAAGGATTTTTGCATATGTATTAATATCACTGGATGAAGTGGAAAAGTAAAACAGAGAGCCATAGTCTTGGTAGATTTTAGATGAAATAAAACCTCTCAGCTCTGATTTCTGGACAAACTACAGAGAAGGTCCCATTTTGCTGCAAGCTGTCACTCCCTCTCCATCACACAGGCGTTTGTGGATGATCCCAGAAGAAGGGCTGGCTGCCAGCTGGCCGGGTATGTCACTTTTGACACTGTGGCACATCATCACCGGGTCTGGAGGTGCTGGCTGAAGGCACGGCGGAGCAGGGAGGTGCTGCAATGGCCTCGAAACTCCCTCCCAGCACAGAAGCACAGATTCCAGCTACTGGGTGATACCTGCCCTCTGCCTCCCCGTGTGGTGCTTCCTGCTGTTTTCTCACACCTCCTGAGGCTGCAGATTGTTTTCTGCTTCCCATAATTTTTTGCAGCGTTTGGGGTTTTTTAAATTACTTTTTTTTTAAACTCTTCCTATGTTTTTGGTCTCCTCATCACTGGTTTCCCTGTACACTGTGTGGCCACCCCGTTATTGAGGCTGTGCCATCTCCCTGCCATTGACCATTTGTCCATTTTGGAGCAGGGAATCTCCATTCTCCTCGCAGATTACACAGAGTGCACCCTTGGATGAAACAGTGTTTGCATTAAATAACACCCCCTATTATTTTCTCAGTTACACAATAGCCAGTCAAAGTGATATCTTTAGGAATTAAAGTAAGACACCTTCACTAGTGCTCTGAATTCAGAAGCATAATTTCATTAAAAATGAAAAAACAGAGTAATAATTAATAATTGTTTTAATTCAGTCTGGGCTTATGAGCTAATATCTCTCACAAGGTTGTCTAATACAATTATAAACATAATTTTATGCTTAATGAAATATAAATGATGCAATTCAATGGCGCACTTCAAAGATGTCTCCCTATCAATCAGTTGTCCTCCCAACACTTCCATCTTTCCCGTGTGCTTTAGGTAGCAATTTTATTTGAAATGTGGCTCCTGTTTTGGTTTGATTTGCAGACAGCACGCAGCAGGTATTCCATCCTGTCCCTAAGGACATCAGTCTGATGGTGAGGTGTCATCACAATTTAAACTGGGTGTCTTACTGCTAGTGTGGAGCTGTTTTATCTCCTGAGATCTGGATTCAGAGCACTGCCTCTTGAGCGAGCGCAGCACAGCCTGTCCTCACCCCTGCAGCAGCAAAGCCCCACGTCCGTCCTCTGCAAGAAGAAAACAAAGCCATGAATGTCTCTGCTTTCACTGCAGCCTGTTTCCTACCACACCAGCAGAGACAGCATGATTTGCTGCTGACAACATCAAAGGATCACCGTGGGAAGCTGATGAGGATGTTGGATTTTCTGAGTGATCTGGGATCTGCTAATAATCAAAGACATAAATGTACACTTCTCACTATTTTTTAAATTATCATCTTTATCACTAATAACGCTATTCACTTTTCAAATTGTATCAGTAAATTCTCTCCCACTTTGACCAGCTGGCTCACAACACCCAGTGGTGTCATCGTGGAAAATCTTGTGTATACTTGCATGACTTGCAGCTACAAATGGGTAAAACTCTGTAACACTTGCTCATTAATTTCTTGTATTTGCGTTCCAAGAGCCACAGTGATGCCCATCCTCACTGTGTGCCTACAACATGGGAGGGAGAAAGAAGATTAATTCCTTTGGATCAGGGGTGAAATCCTGATCCTGACAGAAGGACAGGGTGAGGGCAAAATCAACCAAACTCCAAACTGAGTAATGCTTGCTGTGGTTTGGGCCTGTGCAGTAAATATATGTTTTATCTTGCTGCGGCTTGGATATAATTGACTCAAAGTTTGTTGGAAAGTTAGCCCAGACATGCTGAAAGCTTCACACAACTCAAAACCAGGCAGTTTTGCTTGGTTCAGGTTTAATTATGAATGGTTCACTCAGCCCTGGTAATGACTCATATTCACTAACTAGCCTGTATATGAGATGTGACAAAAGTGTGGTTCAGATACACAAAGCATAATTATTTAATGATGAAGTAAAGTTGATTAGGAAGCCTTTAAGCTATTACACTCTTAGCAGGGTATTTTGCAGTCAGTGAATAAATGAACATAATTTGATTCTTAAAAGCTGTATAGTTCCTGCTGCTTTTGAAAATGATATGTAGCTAACACGATAGGTTTTTCCCATTATAGAATTCTATATGCTACAAAAAACAGCATACAGAATGCAGTGCAATGCCACTAAGAATAAGGAAAACTATTCTTAGTGACTATCCAGGCTAAAAATGATAGAACTCACATATCCACTAACAATCATGAACCTGACAAATCAAGCTTGTATGCCTGTGGTGTGATCTGAAAACCTAATAAGCTTCCAGGAAGAATCTCCGTTTTAAAAATATATTCTTTCTCCCTGGATTTTTTCTTTTTCCTCATGATATGTGCAAGACTGAACAGCCTGAGAATGGCTGTACCACTGAAGGGATATATTTATATATTATGGAGCTGTGTTCCAATTATGAAATTGATCCACGGATAAAAATCCCTTAAGGGTGGCTATTAATGAGATTGTCTGCTCTGAGTGCATCCAGTAATAAGATTAGGTATGCACTTATCCTGAGCAGAGATAAACCAAAGACAAGTTCGTGCCAAGATAAGACAGTTTTGAAAGGCAATTAAACATGGGACATAATGTGCGTGCTTATGTCTGTGGGAGACTGCAGGATGGAAAGTTGGTTTTCATCTGCAGAAGTGCTCCTGAGCGTAACAGGTAGGCAGAAACAGGCTTTTCACAGTAGTGAGATTAAACTCAATCTCAAAAATCAAAATATTTGAATTTTGAATTTACAAACCAGTATTATAAAACGTGCACCCTGGCCTTTTTTGGCTTTTTTTCTCCACTTATGAAAGGCTTGTAAACACCCTTGACAATTACCAGCTGCTCAGTGAGACAAGAGTCAAACAACACTCTTGGAGTTCAGAGAATACAGCACCTTCACAGCACCCAGGCATAGCCTTGCACACTGCCTGATGCAGGCAGATCACACAGTGATGCTCTGAGAAAAATGATCTCAAGCATTTCCTACAGGATTTGCAGCAGAAATACCCCTGCCATAGTTGTGCCATCGTGGGACAAAAAATCTTGCACCAGGAATCAATCAGGGGCAGTTTGGGTAGTGCTGGAGGAGCAGCCCGAGTAGCTGAGGATTCAGCACATGCAGAAATGCACACAAAGCCAATGGCTCTCACCACATCACAGCCAGGACCTTTCTGTCCCCACTTCACGGCCACTGGAACCAGTTGGTTACTCATCACACTCCTGCAGAATACCTGGAATACCTCCTAAAACTTTCCCTTATTTTTACAGCACAGGAAAAAGTTTCTCCTTCTCACGCTGCCATTGCTGCTGCTGCTCAGGACGTGGCTTGGCTGTAGCACCTTCAATAATTGGGGTACACAGGGTGCAAGAGGCCAGAAAGCCTCTGGAAGCAGAATCCTGTCTTGCACACGAACAACTCAAGCTCAAATCAATTTTTGAGTTACTGGAATTATTAAAAAGGCCTTAAAATGCTGCCTGTGCTTGCTACCCTCCGTCAGTGTGACCCAGAGACAACTGCTCAGTGCAGGTGGAACCCCTGGGTATCGCTCTGGGCACTTCCAGGCATCAGGGGAAAAGGTGAAGGGGGAGGAAAACTACAACTGAGTTTCTGGAGTAGTCTCTGGGGAGATAATGGACAATAACTGGAGTACAAAGGGTAGGAATGAAGGCATGATTTGTGCTCCCTCCATTTTTCACCTGACCACTTCAAGGTCACTCCTCCAGCACGAACAGGAGCAGCCTGGAGGCTTCGGCAAACCACATCCACTGAAAAAATCTTTAAACAGAAAGCTATGAGGAGATGGGGAAGTCCTTCCAATAATGAACGTGAGCACCTCTCAGGACATTTGGGAAGAATTCTTAATAATAATAATTTGTAATAACAGAGCATCTTAAAAATCCCATAGTCAGAAATACTGGCATCTCAATGATTTGTGAATGCAAAGGAAATTCCCTTCCTCCTATTTTAAAATAAAAAAGCCTCCTGTTCAACTGTCAAATACCCATTTTTCATAAACTAAATTACTTAAAAAATTTTGATGTTTGACACTTCAGATAGGTGTATTTGAAAGGAATAAACAGAGTTCTGCTATCTATTCACAGACCTTGAAGGAATGATTTTAAGTTTTTAAAATATCCACTAAATGAGTATTCTATTAATTGGTGACTGCACAGAGTATGTGCAGAAAATGTGTGTGACTGGGGAGTTCTTGAATACAGCTGTGTACTGTAATGAGTCTTCTGTTAAAAAGTGCAAAAATCATATGTATGTATTATTATACTTAGCATTTTTCTCCCTGAGTAGTTTATTCACAGGTAATTATTTGCTTAACTTACTTAAAGTGGCACAGAATCAAATCCTTATGTGCTGCTTGGATTCCCACCTCTCTCAGGTAAAACACCAGGATCCTTTCACACCCCATCTCATTTGACAGAATTACAAGGTCAAGCAAAGCCACCCTATCATTTTTCACTCAAAAATAATTCATAGACCTGCCTTTTTGTTAAAAACCATATTAAAAAGCACTAGAGAAATTCAGTAATTTAGTAAGAAATACTCGATTTAGCAGCTTCTCCCATTAGAATGTCTGTTCCCTACCAGGAGAGCCTGATTCTTCCAAAGCCTGTCCTTCGTGTCACGTATGGTCACACAGTGCTGAGCACTGACATTCATTCTCCTGACTGATACTTTGAATCATCAACTTTGTTTTGCCTCTTGGGTTCCCTCCTTCAGAATTCTTAAAAATCAGCTCTCTTCTAAATTAGCATCAAAAATTTACTGGTTGAGTACAAGATCTCTAAGCTGTTTTTGAAAACTCTGCTAATTTTGCTTTTCTGTGTCCTTCCTTCACTGCCCCCTCCTGTAATCAGAATCCCAAAGTGTGCTTTCTGATGAGGATTAAGCCATGACCCATGCATGATTGCAGGAAATAAGCCTTTAAAGTATGCCTAAGTGCTCTGCTTGTTTGAAGCTACTGATCCTTAACATAGATGTCTGTAAAAATGTGTAATTTCAAGTGTTTCTGCAGATATTGTTCCAGTATGTGTAACAAAGAGACACATCAAGCCAAGTTATATCAGTTATGCTCCATTATATCATGAACTGAGGCAAAGGAATCAAAATACACAGTAATACTTCAAATGAAAATTCAACCCTTGTACAGATTCTCTCCCTAGTTACCACTTGCAAAGCATCAAAATATTCCGCTTGATTTGGAGGGTTTATTTTAGCTATTCGCCAAAAATCTTTTCAGTGTAAAAAGTATTTCATGTACTGCCAGAAAGGATGAACAATTATTCCCTGTTAATGTTCTCAATATCTGTCCTGATTTGAAGGTCCAGAGGGTGTGATGTTCATTCCTGTATGGATCATCTCTTCCTTCTAGACCCACCCTATTTTCTTGCTCACCATCCTTTTTTGTTCCTTTCTCATCTTTTCCAGAGAAGAGGATCACGAGTGGGGTTTAGGAGCTGGTCCACCACAGACTGATATAATGGTAAGTAAGAAATGCCATTATTTTCTTCTCCAGCACTTTCCACATTATTCCCATCACTGTGCCCCTGGCTGATCACCTCTCAACTTTGAATGGCTTTTGCAGGAACTACACACAAGGACTCAGAGATTTTTCTGCTAAATAAGTTTTTATAACAAAGCTGTGTGGACTGAGAAATCAACCAAATCAGCACAAGCACGTGGGGCAGAGTTGTTTCTTTCTATCCAGTGGCTTCATGCAGAGAGCACTTCTGGGAAGCTCCAGAAATCTGGGATAATAGAGCAAGACCAGGACTTCTCCAGGAAACCCCATTTGCTGTTTTTCGTGACCTTTCTGCTCAAAGATGGTGTGAAAAGAAGAAAGAATAGACTTCTCTCTTTCTCTCTTTCTTTCTCAGGGACCTTTTGTCCCTTTGGGAATATTAGGTATCAAGTGCCACCACTGGAAGCTCAGTGTAACAAGATGCCTTAGAAATCCTCAGGTGCTGTCTGACATTTTTAAATCCCCGACACTCACGAAGCTTAGTGGCAAAGCTCTTTAAGGTATTGACTATATTGAGAGAAGTAGAATACTGTTGCTCCCTCCTCATCAGAATCTCAAGCTACTTAGTACATAATTTTGGCCTATTTAATGTTACTTTACTCTTAACCAAGTCAAGATAAGGTCAGATATTTCACCTTCACTGAAGTTCCCAGCCCTCTTACGCCTGTGTGCATAGAAACCTGTGAGAAAAACATTTCCATCATTTCCACAGCAATGATCAAAGAAAATCACAAATGCAACGGACTTCAAAGAAAAGGGCAATGGCCCAGACCTAGGTCTAAGGCAGTGTGCACAAAATTGGTGAGATCTGAACTAAATTGCTTAAAAACAGCCTCCAGTTTGCAGTGCTGGCTATTTAAGGGAGCACAGAATCGAGGTCTGTGGGTACCTGTGACTCACTGGGATGGCAGAGACCAGGCTGCAGAGCTGCACTCGCCTCTGGACAGGGAAGCTTCAGCAGGAGGGAATTTTAAACAGTCTGCGAGCTGCAAAGCTTTGACTTCTCATGTGTGGGAATTGAGAGTCAGTGGGAAAAAGAAAAAACAACGACAAAATAAAAACCACAGGCCAAAGAAGAAAAACAGAGAAAAGGAGATGCCACTCAGTGCAGCATCTATCCCACTATGATGGGTAGAAAACCAAGGAACTGTCACCTCTGGGGCTGTAAAATCCCCTCGTCACCTTCACCAAGAACATTTCTGTTCCTGCCAGTGCTACAGGCGGAGGGAATATGGACATTAACTACTCTACAGGGCACTGGGAAGGCAATCTGTGCTTTCCCTCCCTTCCTCAAGCTCTGCCAAGTTCAGCTCTAGTAGTCTCACCACAGATGGGAGAGGAATGGGGCTGTGCTGCAGCCTGGCTTGTATCAGACATTGTCTACCAAGGGGGAATGGTCGTAGCCTTGGAAAGCTGCAGCTACGTTCTGCTGGGGCCAAGGCAACCCTCTCCAGCAGCAGTTCCAATGCTTTGAGCTATTTATTTGCCAGGGTATGCTATTTAAATCCACCTTACTAATGTGCATCGCTGCTGCCAAAGGCAACTTTCTGTAGGAGCTTGGGGAAGAGGGGAGATGGGAGAAAAGGTTGCATTTCCCACCCCCCTCCCCCGGGCCAGGAATGCAAAGCTGGGAGGTGAAAACTCAAGGGTTTCATTTAACAGAGTTAAAGCCTCCATTTCTGCACATTGTGGTGCCTGCACAATCATAGAGAAATATATCTTGGTTAAATTTTTGATGAGCTTTCGGCTGCTCTAAATAATTAACCAGGACCTCTCTCATTCCAACACGGGTGCAACTTTTCATGTTTCAAACGCTTCCCGCCTTAATCACAAGGGAATCACTAGAGTTATTCAGGTCACTCCATATATTTATATATTTTCAACATCACTAGTCAAAACAAATTTTGAACCTTTATGCAGGGAAGGGAGAAAGCAGTTTCATTTTGATCTCGCTCCAGGTAAATCCCCAGGAGAAGTATGGGTCTTGTTTCCAGTAGCTGAGTAATAGAGATTGATAGGTTAATCAGTTCCAATACAACTTACAGAGCAACAGTGTGCACGCAAATCCTAAGTTTTGACATTCCCCAAGTCCAGGATGTTTCAAAGATGTTAGTGCAGGATATCACAGCACAGTTTTTGAAAGACAGATGCATTAATAAGGATACTTCTGTATCCCCTCATGGAAAGCAGAGGAGACTGATCCTGCTTTTGACAGGCTGCTTGTATGACAGTCTAACAACTGAAGTCAGCCCTGCTCCACCACCATGTAACAGCATGGAAAATGAGGGCTTAAAAACACTCCTTCTGTCCCTTCCTTAAATGTCACAAGGAGCTTGGATGTTGTTTTATGCGGAAACCTATCTTGTGAGTATATAAAGTGGCATTAAGTGTATTAAATATTGGATTCAGTCCCCTAATGAGGCACTTTGATCTCCTATCATAAGACTCAGACGTGAAAATTGGACTCTAAAAGCAGATTAGTAAAAAAGCTCCTTCCTAACTATTCCATTCTAGTGGTGCTCAGTAAGTCACAGACTGAGCCTTGAATTCATGTAAAAAACCTGCAATACAAAATTAGCTGTGTCCACTCTGCAAGTGCAGTTGTCTGCAAAGGGGGAAGAAGGGGCATGGAGGTGAGCTGGTGAAAATTCGGCTTCAAGTCACTTCTCAGCATATCTGCCTGTGAGCTTCAATATCCCATCCCCAAAAATGGGATCCACATCACCCTGTCTCAAAGACATCATGGAAAACAAACATATCTAAAATTGCAGAAGGCTTCAAAATACCATAGACAAAGGTGCAGGCTGCACTGTCAGCTGAATTTCTAACAAATGTCTACCCAGGGCTTTCAAACTTGTCAATAAATTCAGGATTAATGATCTCAGCTTGTGGCATTTTGTAACTCATTACTCTAGGCATAAAGCTGGTGAGCTTGTTTAGTCCTACATGACTTTCCTTTCTTCCTGTGGACGGTCACTGCAAAAATCCAAGCCAGTTATTTCCCAGGAGCAGGTTACTGTTGTTTAGCTGTTACTGTAACCGAGTTTCTATATATGCTGCTAATTTGTCCCCTTTTTCAGTGAAAACTGTCATAACTGCTCAATTTAAAATGCAGGCTGCCTGAGAAAGCGCCTCCTGAGAAGTGACAGGTTTGGAGAAGTACTTTGTGTGCAGGAGAGCATTTTAAATTGAAAGCTCTCAGGTTTCTGCAATGAGACTGGCAGAGCTACATGCTATTAAAACAGGAATCTTACAGGATTTTCCTCAAGAAATGTCCTTTGGTGCTGGTCATGTCTTCAAACAGTTTCTGCAAATTGTAGACATAGGTCAAAATTCACTTTTTTTTTCATTTGATGGTATTGTTGTCAATGCTTATTTTTGGCCATAGGTGCCAAAAGCATCAGCCAAAATGAAGAAGATCAAAAGCAACAGAACTGGGTATAAAGTGCTGTGGTTTCACTGTCTAAACGGTTTCTTTGCTCCAGCTGGGCATCCAGACATTAAAAGCTAACTCAGAATCATCATCTTACAACAGAGGCAGGGTAAGATTTTCTTCTTTTATGAGAGCACTGCACAAACAAACCGTGTTTGTGAGCCATTCCCGTGGCACATGAGGCAGGGAGGGATGCTAATTGCAAAGTGAGACGGAGCTGCTTTTCTTCTCCAGCGATTTCAGCTGATCCCAGCTGTGTCCAGCTCAGTCAGGTGGCCACACACTAAGGACACGAATTTGGCCTCAGGCCTACACACTTGCTTTTCATCTTCGTGTCATCTTTGTGTGACCCCAGCAGGTAACAAAGGCCATCTGAGACTCCTCCAAGGTTTCCGTCTCCCTCATCAGGATGCACCAAATAGATTTGGAAACCTGGCCTTTAACCTGCCTGTGCCGCAGTTCCTGCTCCTCTTTGCCTCTTCTTCCTAGAGCAGTGTGAATGCAATCCTCCCAGCAGCTGCTGCCCCCGAGCCCTGTGCTCGTGGCAGGATAGGACCCCCACTGTCATTTAGGAGCCCCTTTAATCTGAATTAGAAAAACAAAGTCCCCCATTATCTCAGCATCTACTTGGCAGTGCTGACTTAATGGATGGACTCCATAATCTTAAGGGCTTTTTTCAAACTAAATGATTTCATGATCTTATTCTGTCTTTTTCCAGCTTAATTTTTATATATCTACATGTGTTAGGTCACTTACCATTTCTGTGGGCTAATGCATTGTCATATGTTCTATTTCAGTAACAACTGAGTGTGCTTTATTAAAATGACAGGCCACACTACAGTCTTCAACACTGGGCTAATTTGTTCTTACTTTTTAATACAGTTCCTCACATAATTTCCAGCATTCAAGAGAATAAGTATTTATTTTAATCACCGTGCACTGCATATATAATTTTTTTTCCTAGGTGAAATTTCTTTTTAATGGAGGCTGGGTCATGAGAGAGCAATTATATAAGTTATGGGCACGTTACAGAATAATTTAAAATCAGCTTTAGGTCAATCTATTTTAATTATCTATTTTATCAACTGTTTTTGACTAGCAATTTAAATAATTGTGTTTGCCTAATACCTGGAAGTGTAATTGCTTTTAGATGGCCTTTATTCTGATCTCAGTATCAGTGCCTACTGCGCATGTTTGCATCTGTCTGCGTGGTGACAGATTTGTG
The DNA here is from genome assembly GCA_013398955.1 of Callaeas wilsoni. Taxonomy (NCBI): domain Eukaryota; kingdom Metazoa; phylum Chordata; class Aves; order Passeriformes; family Callaeidae; genus Callaeas; species Callaeas wilsoni. The sequence goes on from VWPU01003969.1 coordinate 151,105, forward strand.
GTGACAGCTTGTATAACTTATTTATAAAATGACAAATTATTTTAGGATTTCTTGAAGTTCACAGACTGGAAATGCGGAGAAACACCTGCTTTCTGCAGAAAGCTGAAGAGGATCTGCTAAGTCGAAGGGAAACTGCGTGAATTGGTGAAGAGCGCGTTGCAAATGTGACAAAATCCCATGGGCCGTGCTTATGCTGGTCCAGGCTGCAGGCAGGGCTTCATGGATGTCATTTTTTAGCTACAAAGTCCCTGTTGCTGAAGTCAGATATGACCAGGAGGGTTCCCAAAGCCTCACCTGGAATCCACGGGGAGAAGCAGCCTCCTCCTGGGGTCGGTTCAGAGCAGGAGCCAAGGGGAAGTGTTTTGAGTGGCATCTGGCAAAGCCCAAAGCACACATGTCCTTCTGTGCCGTGCAAGGACAAAACCTCGCTGTCCTTCACTTTGGGCTTCCTCGAGCAAAGACTGCAGCAAGTGGCCCAGGGCTGTTTCCATCCCAGTCCTGGACGTGCCAAGGCTGCCAGTGCAATTGCAGCAGTGTCACTCTGAAGGCAGCTCGTAAAAGGTTAACAGAAAAGGATGAGTCCATCAGCAGGAGGCTTCGCTAGTGTGGAGTCTGGGGTGTCCAGCTGATGGGATATAGAAAGAGCAACAAGAGCCTCTGGCAGAAATGAGTCCCTGGTAGAAGTTCCCAGCAGCAGGAGCAGGAGTAAAGAGGTGAATTGCCTCTCAGGACCCGAAGCGGGCAGAGCAGTACTACAGGCAGGGCTGAATTGCACAGCCAGGCACTGAGCACACAGAGCCCACGGTGCATCCCTGCAGCACCAGCAATGGTCAGTGGGTGTGTACTGGGAGGAAAGACAATGAAAATCACCCACTACACCCCAGATGATGGAGGTTCTCCATTTAAAAATAAGTTATCACGTGTGCCTGAATGAAGCCTACCTAGACAAAGCCTTCTAATAGATAAATAAAGCACCTTTCTCAGAAGACTACTCTCACAGTCACTTTCATACATAATAAAGATACTAATCGGTATCATTCAAAAAAGAAGATATTGGCTTAAATTAAGCATCCTGAAATCTCACTCATAAAAACATCCAGTTATCAGCTACTTAATGGCCTCTTGCTTGAGGGGCAGCTTCTTTTCTAATCTGATGGACGGTTTCATACTGTCCAGGTCAGTTCTTGGTCTCATTAAGCAGCCCTGTGTAAGTTAGGATTTTTGGCCCATAATATTCTGAACTGTATTCAGCCACCAGTGAACATCAATGTTTAAGCTCTGTGCCAGCTCTGATTACTGTTGTGTACTGGTCAGCCTGCTGGGTACAGCCTGCAGGGTACATGGCAAATGACCACTTTGGTGTCAGGCCAGCTCTGGCCTGGACAGGAATGTTTACAGCTTCAACGCTCATAATAAAGCAATATAGCAGCATATCAATTCCTAAGAAATTAGTTTCAGAATTGCTGCTGGATGCAAATGTAAATAGCATTGACATTTATTTTCCTACCAAGAAAGACTTCATTTTGTTTTTGAGAGTGACTAAGGTATTGGCACAGTGCTTTGTGTTTTTCAAATTGTCTCTATTTGAAAAATGAACTATCCCTCAAGGTAAATTAAATGAACCTTTTTCTTTGTTCTTTCAATCCTTCTGCTGGAAGCCTAGTGCTGTTCAGCTGGAACTGCATGTAAGCCAGAGATAGACAGGTTGCTCCTTTGAGCATTGACTTCCCAAGATGCATCTAGACAAAAAAAATCCCTAGCAGGAATAAAACGAAACTATTCAGAGTACCCTCATTGTCAGAAGAAATGCAGGAACTTACTGTGCACATGAGGGGATGGAACCTGGCCAGACCATGTGAGGTTGCACAGGACACAATTTCAGGAACAAAAAGAGAGAAGGGGAAAAAGTGAACTGGCAGAAAGAATAGTGGCAGGGAGACACAAACCCTAGAGATCACCCCCACATCTGGTATTACCCCTTAGAAAATTTCTATCTCCATTTAGACCTTTTCATCCTGCTTGCAGCATCAATTTCACTGAACATAGCAGAGTTTCTGAGTAGCTCGTTCCTTTTAGAATGTGCAAATACTGTGGGGTGTTTCTCCATGGACACAAACTCTTCCTCCTGGCTTTACCTGTCTCAGTAAAAAGAGTGCACAGCACACAGGGTGTGTGCAGCTTCCCCCCAGCCCAGCCCCAGAAGTGCTGGAGCAGACTCACCCTCACATCCCTGTGCTCAGCCCTGGAACAGACAGGCTGCTGCCATCACTTCTGCCCTGCAGACACACACCTTGTCCTCTGCTCCCACCTGGTTTTGTATCCTGCCTCTTTGGTCACATTTTCTACCTGCAAACACATTTTGTGCTTGTTCCCTTTGGCATCCTCTTTATCTGAGTGTGAACACCCACGTGTGTGTACACGTCTGTGCTTTTTCCATGTATTTTTGCGTGTGGCTGCATGTTTGTGTTTCACTTGCAATTGTTTCCTTCCTGCTGCGCTGAAAAGCTGTAAACATTCCACTTTCTTCTGGCACACAGAAGCAGCTATGATTACTACCGTGCGAGTTTGGTGATAACAGCTGACACATCCATTTCTGATCACAACTTCTGTGGGCAGCCTGCCTCTCACTCTCTATTTGGCAAGGAAAAATAAGGGTTCTTCACAAAAGATAAAACTGTGTCAGCTTGCACTCACCTAGGGAGATGCTGAGCTCTGAGACAGGTGAGCTTAATGCTAGGATTGAAGTCACACAGTGCTAAGCTGAAAGCTGCAAACACATTTTTAGGTATATTAGGATCAGGTAGTTACAAGACTCTTAAATTCCAGAAGTTCTGCTTATATAGTAAAATGATATAGTTAAAATGAAAATGGATTGAAGTGGCATAAAAAAGTATATACTTATGTGGAAAAGACTTTTTCTGTAATTACCCTCTGTCTTCACATAAACAGATGCTCACAGCACTTAGTCCTGAAATGGTGCAAATCTGAAGAGCACCAAAGACTTCAGATTTCTTCAGCTGGATGAATATTACAGTTACCTCTATGTTTTCATATCAAAAGCAGCACTGTGATTAGAGACAGGTCACTTATGACCTGTATATGAATGCATTGCAGTATATAAGAATCTAACTCTAGCTTCATTAAAAAAAAAAACGCAGCTAAAAAAATACCAGAACTCAGAAACTGATATTGAAAATTTGACACTTGAACTCGACTGGGAGGGTGTACTGTGACACTGACTCTCCAGTGCTAAGGAATGGATGGATACATTAAAAGGAGATAACAGAGATGGTGGAGATTTGAAAGCCAACGGTTTCTCTGACATTGAAAAGGATTTCCCCTTGCACAGGCAGTTGCACTGCCAGGACTGCAAAAGGGAAGCTGTTCCCTGCCTGCTCTGCATTTCAACAGTGCTTAATTTAGCTTAACTTCAGCCACTGGACCTGAAACTGTCTCAGGCACTCTAGAGGTTCTGTAAGATCAAGTATAGATTTTCATATCTATTTGCTTTAGAGATTTTGCATAATATAATTAAAATCCATGATTGAAATCGAGCTTTACTAGCTGAGAATACTCACAGTTTGTCAAGTGCTCTGCATTTATTGTCCAGCGTGACATCAAAATGCAGGACAGTGACATCTCCATCAGCAGTGAACTCACGCCTTGGCTGCAGGGGTTGAGGATCTAGGGCAGGATAAACCAGAGATTATTACAGAGACATCCCAGCCAGGCCTGTTCCAACAGGAGGGCTGAGGTGGCAGTAGGTCTGGCTCACCCCCTTGCCTCTGCAAGGACACATAGCTGCAACAGAAACCTCTGTCCCTGTGGGCAGAGACGTGGATCCAGGAGCCGTCAAGGAATGGCCCAGCCAGAACCAGCAAATGAACAGCACCAGCACGGTGCTGTGAGCTGCTTTTGACCACAGAGCTCCCCTTTGGCTTTTAAAACCACTTGCCCGCACGGTTTCCGGCAGAGCCCCAGTCTCCAGTGCTGTTTGCTGGGGCTGGTCCCCTGGGTTTTGTTCCAGCAGACACACTGCAGGGCTGTCCTTGCTGCAGGACCAAAAGCTGCGCCGTGCAACTGTGGCGTGCTCCAAACCTGGAGGAGGAACAGCCCAACCCAGCCCAGCAGAGGCATCAGGGTCTGAATCCACGCAGCAGAGTCCTGCTCAATTCCATCCCCACCCCAGCCATTAATTGCACTTGGAGCAGCTCCAGGGGCCCTGCACACTAAACACGAGCCCAGAGACCTGTGAGAGCTCTTTCTTGGAAAGGACCACCAGGACTGCAGGGCGGGCAAGCAGGGTGAGATGCCATTTGGACAAACTGCGTGGCCAGCAGTGGAGAGGGACTTGCAGGCTGTGGTGAAAGCAGCGTGTGGGGCAGCACGCAGAGACCAGCCCTTCTGAAACCCTTCCAGACCTGCTGGCTCCTCTGCACTGTTTGAGTTAGGACTTAAAAGTAGCAGGGAACACGATGGAGGTTAGTAACCAGTCCTGTCCTACCACTGTGCTGCTCAGAATCAGGTACTCCATCTCCACAGAATTACCACAAATAGCTACCACCCCTTCTTGGGGATTCAATATTCAAGCACAAATAACTCACATAAGGTGAAATTTTGATCTTTTTTTAGTTGTATCAGAATGCACTGGCACTGCTTAATCTTTTGCTGATTGAATTTACTGTTTGGCTTTTAAAAATAAGGGCACGCTCAAGTTCTTAAATTCCAGGAGCACAAACAGCAAGTGAAGTGCTTGCAAAGCAGCTTTGCTGACTGCACCTGCTGGGGTTTGCTGGGATGCATCACTCCTGGGGAGCGTGTGCAGGAACAAAAACACCCAAGTACTGGGGAAAATTCTGTCTGCATCATCACAGCTTTTCATATTTTTGTAATTTTATTTTTATGAATATGAAAACACGTTTATAGTATGTTTACAAACACGTGTGGATAATTTTCACGTGCTGCCTTTGAAGAGGCGTGAAGGAGGTTAACATGGAAAGGCTGAACAACACCTGGTGGATGCTGAAGGTGATGTTTCTTGCATAACAAATCGCCTGTAAGAAACTGAATGAGGCCCTGAGATGATTTCGAGGCTTTAAATGAAACAAGGTTAAAACCATGCAGTGTTAGCTTTGTCATGTTAAACATGTTTTCCATCTCTGCATACACTTATAGTTCTTTTCATTTTCACAAACACAACTTTGAACAACAGACATGCTCTAGGACCACAGCAAGGACAATAGAAATAATATTTTAAAAATTCTCTATACAGAAAAGATAAAGACACGATTAGTTTTTACTTCCATCTAAAACTTACCTGGCTGTCCTTTAAATACTTTACAGGACACAAAGAGCCATAAAATTGACACCTTTCTGAACTTGACAAATGCAGAATGGGTGCACAACTTTGTGAAGCACAGAAGGATCTGAGTTCAGATGATGCTGTTCCCATCTCTGCCGTAGAGCTGCAATATAATGAACGGTTCAAAGGGGTCAGAATCTGTAGTGAGAATAAAGGCCAAGAGCAGTACATACAGCTTGTAAAAAAGAGAAGGAACAGACAAAGCTGCTTCCTATCACCTGTTGGGTCTGGTAGTTTTACAGCCCTGTTTTCTGTACAATTTTAGCTCACAAGAACAATTTAATAATTTATTCTGCATCTGATATCCAAATCTGGAGTTCCTATAAACAGCCTCTCTGACTGTTTCAGAAGGAGCAGATTTCCCAGCACTGGAGGGCTGGATACACTTCAGACTGGGCACCCATCATTACAGAGGCTGGTATTTAAAAAATGAGACGCCAAGAATTTTCAGATTTGATCAACAGCCAACAGACTCCTTTGTTTGAATCTTTAATCCCACCATTAGGCACAAAAGTCTATTCAAATAATGGGGCTTTGGACATTCCACCTTTTAAATTATCTTTATAAATCATACAAAGGGTTACTCTCTGAGGGTAACCTGGCTTACACCAGCCTGGATGCGGCACCTAGTCCTCTGCAGGTACCACTTGCACAGGTTGGTTCTGTGCTACTCAGTTGGCAATTTGTCAAATATCTTTCCCTAACAATATATTAAATATCAATATAAAGATCACAAACTGTCTCGCTTCTCTGCACTCTCAGTACCTAAAGTCATGCTGATTTCTTCTGGAGGAGGCAATGCTCCTTGGAGAGCAAGAGCATGGATACAGGGTGTGGCATGGCTGGATGACCCCAGCCTGCAGAGGCATGGTGGCATTAAAGTGTATTTTGTCATTTCCCCCCCCCCAGGACGTTATCTTTGCTAAGCCAGGCTAGTGGGTGACAGCCTTATGTAGACACAAATTAACTGCTGATTTGGGTACTTACGGTCCTGGCACAGATGCTTTTTCTGCGTTGTTTAGTGCAAATAAAGCAAATCTAAAGGAAGAAGGAAAGGCAGGAATACTCCATTGCAATGGGAAGCAGAGTTTACTGAACTATTATTGCCCCAGGCACGGCTGGCACAGATTCACTCGTGCCACGCTGAGTCTGTCCTGCGCCCCCAGGTCACACCTTGTCATCCTGCCACCAATTCCTGTCAGACGTGACTTAGCAAATGGCCACGAGCAATCTACTGCCCCCAGGGCCAAGGGGGTCAGGAGAGGGTGCTGACACTTGGGCACAGTGCCCTGTGTGGCTGTGGCTGCTCCCAGAGCTGCACCCGAGTCTTTGGCTGAGTTCACAGGTGGGAAGGGAGTGCAGGCTGCTCCAGCTTCTCCCAGCCTCAGCGCTCCATCGCCACAGCCCACCACTGCTGGCAGCTGCCAGGCACAATCCAATCTCTTTTGCAGGAGCTAATCTCTTTACAGCAGCATTTGTACATAAATTAATGAAAGATCAGAATATAAAGATGTTCATTTTTGATTACTTGCCCATTTACAGGAAATTCAGTTAAAACTGTTTAGTTTTATCATCACTAGACAAAAGAAGCATGACAGGATATTTTAGCCTCTGGATTATGTAGATAACACACAGAAATGTCATTTACATTTTCATTCTTTTCACAGAGCAACAAACCCATGCTTGCAAGCAAATTAAAATTCAGAACTTAATTGGATTTTTATATTATCTTTAAACAGGTAATATTGTTTTTCTTCTTTTTATTATTGTATCTGAACACTGGATTTCATTTTGAGAGTGTGCCACTGAAGGTGAGAGGCCCTCTGTGCTAAATGGTTCATTTAACACCATTAAAATCTACGTTTACCCAACACGTTTGAGGATTTAGATTGTTGAATGCCAGCATTTCAGTATTGTTAAACAACAGAAAGGCTATGGATAATTACTTTCTTGGGTGTATGCATGTACATATTTATGTGTGTATATATCCACACAAACGCATGCACATACATTATTTATCTGCTTGTATGTGCACAAATACACTTATACACATGTTTATATACATATGCATGTATATCTATGCATGCAAATGCAGACAAAATGTTCCAATAATTTATCTCTGCACACTCACAATCTGACAGAACTTGACAAGCTATTTGAGAAAAAACAAAACAAAACACATATTTTGTTTGAATATTTCTGAAAACTTACTGTGGTATGAAAACAATGGAAATAATTCACTATTTTCCTCTTTAATTTTTTTTCTTCTTTCTGCTTATCATGATCTTTACCAAGATGGCACTTTCTGATCCTGTATAGAAGACCTGATCTCTGATGGTGACAGTAAAGACCGGTCTCTGCAAGTGCAGACTGCAAAGCCCAGGTCTCCTGTATCCCACTGAGGGGAAAGTCTTCTTAAAGCAGAGTAAGAAATATCTGTGAGAAAACCTTGCTTCATATTTTCATTGAAGAATTTACTGAGAATGGGACTCTGGCAGGAAACAGCATTTTTAAGGGTGAGCAGGGGGAAAAGTCACCTTGATGAAGTTACCTCCTGGTTATGTGGCCACAACTTACTCTCTGTGTTGGAGAGGAGCAACACAGCGCCAACAAATGGCACTTTAGATCTCACAACACAGTTCTGCTCTGTGGCACTGGAATGGAAGGCTTCACTCCAGACAAGTCATTTGCTTTCAGGAAAATATCTGAAATAATGAAAATGTTAAATGATGAGAACATTTCTTGGCCGGCAGTTCTGGCTTCTCCCCTGAGCGCTCTTGGCGCAGAGGGAATCAGGGAGGCCATTCCCGCTGTGTCCCCAGGAAACGTGCTCCTGCTTTATCCCAGGGTGACAAAAGACTTCTTGCAAACACACATCTTCCCACTCATGTAATGAACAGTTCATGACCCTGAGGAACCCGCTGAAGTGGAAGCATGATTCAAAAATCCTCAGTGCTAAACAAACAGGCTCACGCCAGTCCTTTACTTCGATTCCTTCTGCTCAGCGCGAGTCAAACATCACACCCTCACCTGAAAACCTCACCACTGCAGACCTGTGTGGGGTGAGGCAGCAGCAGAAAGGCATTGCTAACTGAGGGCCTAATTATAAAACTGCCAGTACCTTTGGGAAATAACTGACCGCAAATGTCAGCTCATAGCAGGGCTGGAGCATTCTTGCTGAAGTATAAAATTCTCGGCATTAGAACTCTGCACTTCACATTGTATCATTTTCAAGTGCATGACTTAAAACTGATCATGCCAGACATCTTCCCATATCTTTTGTGTTTTCCCTCCTGAAGCTGGTGATGCCAGCTTTAACACCTGCCACGAGCACATAGGTGTGTAAATTAAAAATGTGCTTTGCCTCCTCTGTGCTGACCTTCCTCACAGATTATTACTGCTCCCACATCCACCTGAGGCAGAACCTCCACACATTCAGTGCAACAATTGTATGCATAAATATGGAACAAATCCCTTGCATCATTTGAAGATTTGGCCCTCGTTTTATAAGTTGTGTTTATTACAGGTTGCAACATGAGTAAGGACTAGGAATTACTTTTCAAAAATTAACCTTTTCCACACCAACAGATGCCTAAGTAATAAAGAAGTAATGAAGGAAAAAAGTCCTACTTCTTCTTTGGGATTTTGTCTGGCTAGTTCTCTGCATTCCTTGGGAGTTCAGAATCAAGCATATGAGTCTGTCAAAAAGCTATTTTTTCCTTAATTCTGCCCAGAGTAAAAAAAATTATTAAATGAACATATAACAGGAAAATCTGCTCCCACTGGGATATCAAGTCCAGCTTTGTAGTCATCAAAGCTTTGTCTAATTCAAATTACTTTAACACAACTGTCAGTATTTGCTCTTCCCTGCTGATTCATCTCAGATGTGTGGCATTTTTCCCTTCTGATTAGCCCAGAGATGGACCTGGCCAGCCTCACTCACACGTGGTTCCAGCACAGCTCTGTGCAAGGTGGGGCAGAACCACAAACTGCTCTCCCATCCTCCTTGCAAGCCTCACACTCTGCTGAGACATCCAGAGAACATGGACATGGAAAGAGGCCCACAGAAACAGTCACAGAGAAAGTAATTTGTCATTTTGAAAGAGTTTTCTAAGCATTTTTCCCCCTCTCCTTTTTTTTGTTTTTGCTTTTAATTAAAAAAAAATCTGATATAGCAATAAGTCAAAGTTCTCTTTAAAGCACAACCTCCTCTGAAGCCAAAAAGTACAACACAGCTGGAAAGAGACTTTTTCATTTGTATCTCCAATGTGCCAGTTGGAAATCCCCAGTGACAATGCTGATCCATGTCATGATTAAAAACCCCAAAACCAGTGATGGGTACTGGGATTCAAAGGTCTGTTAAAATTAAATAGAAACCACAGATGTACTTCTCTTGCATTTGTAGTTTTCCTTGCATTTTTTTTTTAAAAATAAAGGCTTTCTGAGTATACCCAGTATCTGTTTCTCTGGCTGTGGTGTAAGCAGTTAAAACCAGCTCTTTTTGTTCTGTCCAGGTGACTGGAGTGACCTGCAGAGTGCTCAGCACCACCAAGCCACATAATTTTATTAGAGCAAGGGATACCCATCAGCTTTTGACTAGGCACTTTAGCTAATTGTATTAATAAGACTAAGTGAAATTCAAGTGCTCTCCAAAAGGAAGTGACATTTATCAGCAACCCTCTGTAGGGCTGGAGGATGGAATTATTTCTGTTTTCCAAGTGACAGGGAGGGCTGGTAAGGGACTTACCCAAAGTCACACCGCAGTCCGTGGTTCTGGCCAGCCCCTCCTTGCCTTGCAGGGTTGGGGCAGCTCCTAACCCCAGTGCACATTTACCCCTATAAATGTGGGGTCTGCAAGGAGCCAGTGGCTTTCAATCCTGCAGGGAGCTGTTACTGATCACTAAAATCCAACTCCCAAAAAGATTCATGGAGGTGTAGAATTGTGCAGAAAGCAGCTCGTCAACAGCACCAGCAGAGAGGAGAATTCACTGTGAGACTGCAGAGCTAAAACACTTCAAAATGTCACGGCAGGATGACAACCCACAGGCAGAGTTGTCTCTGCAGAGTTAGGACGCTCCATGGAGAGCACATCCCACGCAGTTATCCTGGTGGTTTGACTGCAAACACGCTCCTCACTGGCACAGCCAAGGCAGGGCTCGGGCTCCCGGCCGTGGGGTGATCCCCGTGGGGACACAGGGCTGGGTGGGTGAGCACCCAGGGCCTTCGTGCTGCCCAGAAGGGATTTGTGTTGTAATCCTGGACACTCTGGCTCTCACACGGTGTCTCTTAACCCCTGGGTGAACCCGCTGTGGAATAAACTTCTGCAAAGCTCAGATACATTTAAAGAAAATCATGTTTCTGAAGTGTCATCAGCAATACTGGGGAGAAAAAAAACCCACATCTTTTCCTGATTTTAGAAAACTTTGTGTTGTTGAAATGGTTTTCTTCTTGAGCATCTAATATTAATGCTTAGGGGAAAAGCAGCAGCAGGAAAAGGGTGCCAAGAAATACCATTTCAAGTCATGGGTCATAATCACTAGGAAACAGCAAGCTGGTGCTATCCTTTACACTAAAAGGAAAACAGAGGGAATACATTCCTTACTTTCTTGCACTAGTTACAAACTAATTTTATTTAATTAAATTATACTTCAAACCAGATGTCAATGGAGTGATCATAAATCTAACTCCTTGAAGACAGACAACTGAGTAAGGCTGGTTTAAAATCAGAGAGGTTTTTTGTATGTCAATGTCCTAAAGGACTTCATTCAGCTGTGTGATTTTATAGTTTTAAGGTTACTGCAGCAAGAAGTTTATGGCCTTTATATTACCCCTAGACAAGCCCAGTATACATCAACACAGCTATACATTCTGAAGTTCCCCAAGTATATGTATTCTGCATACTTCTTCTTCCCTCCCCCGCCACATCCCCCAAACCAGAAAATTCTACACAATACTCATAACCTCAACACCTCTGGCTCTAAACCCCTCAGAAATATGCTGCAGGAGACACCAATGTTCCTTGCACTTACAGGACTGTGGCCAGGTACATTAATGAGCCATTAAAATTTGCCACCTGCCCGTGGCTGCTGCAGGGAGCTGGCAGAGGCACGGTGCGCTGGGACTCTGCTCTCGCTCGCACAGACCCGTGTGATGCCTCAACACTGAACCCACTTTAAAACTTCCTGCCTGGTGCATGGATTAATTTGTAGCAAGATCTGAAAGTCATGGATTTTCCATACCTTATCTCCAGTCTAAAATGTAAGCTCAATATCTCTAACGCTGCAGAGACAGGGAACAGAGGCGGAACGTGCCCCGGACGGGTTTGTGTGCGCTCCTCCTGCCGCTCCCGTTCGTTGTTTCGCCACCTCCCTGCCCCACGCAGCATCTCAGCACCAGCGCTGGCAGCTCGCTGCGGGGACATCATCCTAATCAGAGTTATCAAGCCCATCTCGAATTGGACATGATGCTGCGCACCAGCACGCAGGCCGAGGACCGTACATCGGCCCCCCTGCGTCCCCCAGACACAGCCCAGCCACCACTGCTCAGCTCACATCGAGCTCTGAAGGAAAGCAGAAGGTCACCAGCAGCTTACAGCAAATCCCCTCCTGATTCTGTGCCAAAACACTACTGCTTCTCCCCAGAAGTCCAGCTCTCTGGTAGATTTGCCAGCTTCTACCTCTTTTCTTAAACTGGATCTCAGTAAAGTAGTCACGTATCCACAGTTTAGAAACTGAGTGCATTTTCTTTTGGACCAACTCTAAAAGCTTTGTCAGGAAGCAGTGAATGAGCCCAAAATTAAGCTGTGAAATACACTATATTACAGCACAGGAATCGACAGGTAACAATAAATACACTCACAAGTGTTATAACAATAAATATAGCCTAAATGGGAAGAAAGACTTTTTTTTTTTTCTGGTCCCTGGACTTAGACATAGCCTTGCTTTGAAAATGTTGGTTTAGAATTCATTAAGAAACAAGAGCCAACAATATCAAAATTTATCCTCTTTCTTCTTGAAAACCCAATCACAAGTACCACATGATTTTAAGGCACAAGAGATTTTGATTTTTCCAGTAATTCTGCTATCTAGTTGTGCTGCTTTAATTAGCTATCAGCAGCACTTAATTTATTTCTAGTGTATTATTGCCAGCTTTTTACATATCTCTCCCAACCTGTGAAAAAAATCACAAAAATAGACCTACAAAAATTAATCTTCCTGTTCCCTGTGCAGAGATATTAAAATGGTAATTGCATTCTTTATACCTCTAAAACCTGGTTCTACTTCTAGATACTTATCTGAAAGCCCAATGAAATTGTGTGATAGCAATTGTTGATGCTACTTACACATTACTGGAAGTTATTGAGATCTGATACTAATCATGATATTGTAAAATCCTCACACAGTGAGGCCACAGTTCATCAGTGCCTTTGATTTTTATACTGAAGGGTGATTGCCTGGACAAATAAACTCCACTTATTAATTCTTAGCATCATATTACCTTTATTTATTATAGCACAAGAAAAACACCTTGTAATTTCAAAGGTACTATACTAAGCTGGCAACGCAGCAATTTCTTAAAACCCCATACGTAAACCACAGACCGCTTCCCCCCGAGCACAGAGGTCGAGTGGTCAGGTCCCACTTTACTCCTGGAATTCACTTCCCACAGAAATCCCTTCTGCTCAAAAGCCCCCCGACTGCCAGCACGTGGTTGCAGTTGTTTGCTCGCCCCTTGGAAAGATCAGACCCACTCTGAGACTGATTTCAGCCTTAGGAGGTTTCTCAGAGGAATCTGTGATGTGGGGTCTGGCAAAAGCAGCCTCCCTCATTGCTTGGATGTGTCACCTTCACACACCAAACACTCCTCCAACAGGAAGGGTGGTGAGGTTTTGCCTTTTGATATCAAGTTATCTGAATATTTTTTCCACAGAGCCACGCCTAGAAAAGCTAAGCAGGAATTATAAATAGCTCAGCTGGAGGCACCTTCCTTACTTGTGACCCAGACAGGCTCTCCAGCAAATGGACATCTTCTGGAAATTCAGTATTTTCTATTCCACAGAAAGTGGTATCAAAAAAAGAAAGTGAACAGGCTACACTCTCAAAAACTTCTCTAATATTTGGATTCATTTCAGTATTGTTTGGCAACCTCTCACAATAAGCAGTTTCAAATGCCCTAAAGTAATGCCCTATTAAGAGACCCTGATGAGGGAAACTATTAAAATTGAATATACAGTTTGCTCTGATGAATCTCACTACTTCACTTTTGCAGCAAATAATATAGTTCCATGTTGTTTTTTCCTTTCACCAGAAGTGTGAATTATAGTCCTATAAATTCACCCTCACTGTCAATTAAATTGAATAAACATTGTGTGAGTGAATTAGGAAGAGATACAAAACAATTCAATACCAAGGTTAGTTATGGAGAAGACTTTTTAATCAACATAAATTGATATAATTAAAATAAATTTGCTTTTATATTCCTGAAGTATATGCCCTGCAAAACAAATGCTGGGTTAAAGCTACCATCTTTCCTCAGATTAAATGGGAGCTTCCTGCTCTCTGGGATTTCAGAGATTTCTAAGGCTGGAAGATGCAGCCTACATTGTTAGAGGAATGCAACAGAGGAGATAAAAATTCAGCTTTTTGTTAAATTTAGTTTTTCTCCCTAGCATCGCCTTCTTTTTGCAGAAGGAAAGGAGTAAATAAAAAAGCCTTTCAACTTTATTCTTTCTAGGCTGGCAGTAACCCGTCAGTTGCTTCTCTTGCATTCTCGTTTTTGCAAGCTGGGATAGTCATGTCAAGGCCACATGTAAAATCACCATGCAAGGTGGGAAAAGCATTTTTACTGTTACAAAATCTCCCTCTCCCTTTTCTTTGTGTCCCTAGAATAAAGGCAATAGGCTCAGCACCATTTTTGGCTGTGTAAGGATAGGAGGGATGCATCATGTGGACCAGTCTCCTGTCTGACAGCACACCATGCTTTTCCTCACCTTCTCTTGGGCTTCTCTGCATTCCCAAGCTGAAGCTCCGTTGTCTCAGACAAATTCTCCAGATCAGCTTCCATTTCAGGAGTTCTCCTTCACATGGCAAAATCATTCCGGCTGGAAAACAGAGAAAGGATTTTTTTGTGTGTGTGCGACAGCACCATTGACAATTAGTGCCTTTGGTGTCTCCTCTACAGAGAGAGGAATAAATAGAGAGCTTAGGTTTCCAGGGCTGTCAGCCCTTAACAAACAATAAATGCGTCCACCAGTGTAGAAAGGAATATAAATCAGAACAGCAACTTGAAGGTTCTTTCTTAATAACACAAAGCATGTTTATCTCCAAGAAAAGAAGGCCCAGCAGTCAGCAAACACCACAAAATTCCCACACAACATGGCATTGTCTCTGGCTCTTAGAAAGGTAAAACATGCTTGAATAGATGTTAATGTTCCTTACACCAGACACCTGCGTGCTTAGAGAAAGGCAATCACAGCACACTATTCCTCCCGAGGCACTACAAACTATTGTTCCTTATAATTGCAAGCGTAACACTTAAAAACCTTTTTCATTGCCTTGATGAGTTGGTTTGCAAGCTGGCAGCATACCAGCCACCGGCTTAGGCTGTGTGACACCAGCTGGACAGTCCTGGAATCCCAAAGCACACATCTCTCCACCCTTAGAGGATGATGCTTTGAAGAAGGCAGCTCGCCGGGAAGCCTGATTCCATGATTTACAGAATGCTTTTAGGGTAAAGCAGTTTTGTTCCTTTCAGGGAATACATTTTTTCTTTTCCCTCCCCTTCTCTCCTCTGATTTTTCAAGGTTATTATCTCAATGCTTTTTCCTTGGTACCAATTCCTGTGAACTTGAGTTCACAATGACTCACAGCAGGGAGGCACAGAGAGATACCACCAGAAGCTTTCTCCCTGGAGGAGCTTCACAATGCTGCCTATTATGTAGCAACTTGAAGTGCTGGTTTAATGGCATACATCTCTTAAACATCCCTTTCTCTCATTTGTCCACCCCAGGGATGCCAGCCATGGAGATGGATGGATCTCCACTCTCCCTATCCCACCCTGCCCACTGCAGAGGTGTGGAAAGTGTGGAGGGCTGCCCATCTCCAGACTGCAGCTGGGACTCCCAGCACTGGTGCTTGGAGGGTTGAGTTGGTGGGCTCCAAGCCTCAGGTCAGCCTTGTGTTCACCCACCAGTGAAAGCCCTTAGAAAAAAACAACCCATCTTAATGAGGTGTTAAATTTGGGGATGTTTTCCTCAGTCATACTCATCCCACAACCCCCAGATTCAGAGGTGCAATGCAGTGGAGAAGACAATACAGAGGCTTTGGCTGTGCTGCAGTGTGGATTCAAAGCTTCTCTTCTGAAGCTTGGTAGAAGGACCTCCTTGTAGAAACAAACCCTCCTGAGCAGAAGATCCCTCCTTATTACAGATTCAGGTCGGCCATCCCTCCTTGTGCTCCCACACAGGAGAGCACAGGTACTAAGGATAGACAACCATAAAATACTGGAAGGAAATCCACTCCCCCAGTCTCATTAGTGGTGACAAGAGTACAAGCATCCTGCCTCCAGCTAGGCTGTAGCCCTGCAAGCTTGGACACAGAGCAGGCTGACAACAAGTTACAGGACCATTACATGGGACTGGCAAGTCCTCAAACTAATCCACCAGTCATTTAAATCTATTGTTCCTTCTAAATTTCTCTCTTCCAAAACCCACGGCAGGTGAAATCCAATACCATGCACTGACTCACAAATAGCTATTCATTTCAAGAAATCTTTCACCTGAATCGTTTGTTAGAAGCTTCTAAGGAAAACACTGGGTAATAGAAAGTGTAGGTGAAATGACAAGTTGAACTGATTGCACACAATAAACAAAGCACCTGGGGCTTCAGTATGCCACAGCTTTGTTTGGATGAACAGGATAATGATGTAAGCCTAGCAGTGGTCCAAGATTACAGGCTACTACTCAGTTCTTCTATTAAATTCACCATTGTGATGCTGAGCCTTGACTCTCAGCTTCTTTTCCCCTTGACACGTTTGCTTCTGTGTTATTCATTTGTAAGAGAAGGACCTCAGGAGAAGGTCTGTCTTCCTCCATAGATTCTCTGTCTCTGTTCTGACCCCAGCACCATAATCCCTTGATGGCATGTCTTGTAATTCTCTTAACATGTATACAATTATTACTAATAGCAGCTATAGGAATAGAAATAGTTTTGCATTTTACAAACTTGTGGCCCATATAACACACTTTGTCGCAGTTCAGACATGAGTCACATTAAGTCCAAGATCGTAATGGTGACATTCAACCCCTGTGATGACTAGACACAGGGTGCTGGTTGACTGCTTACAGCAAAAATTGTTGTTTACAAGGTACTGTAGAGATGGCAGCACTGCACTATTAAAAACATATTAAATTAATTGAATTCAAACAACCAGCCACAAGAACAGAAAGGAGAACAATATGGAGCTGCCTTTACAGTTAGCATTTAAAGACAAATCCTCCTCATGAAGTACAGCACACACACACACGGATGGGGCAGGTCCTTCTCTGGCTTTCTCTGTAACCTTTATGGGAGGAGACAAGTGGAAGCGCAGAAAATGGAGATCTTTTCTCTTCTACCCTCACCAACTTTAGCAATCTAAGAATAGCACAGATTAGTTTCACCACTTTCCAGCGTGGATTGCTCCCCTGAGGGATAAATGCCTGCAGAATGTGTCAGCTGGAAACGCATCTGTCCAGACTGACAGGGGAAAGGTGAGCTACATCCATGAACACCACACACCCAGGAGCTCTGAGACAAGTGAGGGCTTGGGGCATATGAATGAAACCCAAAAAGGGTGCAGCAGTTTGGCAAAACTCCAAGCCAATTCACCACAATATTGAAAAACCTATACAAAAAAAAAAAAAAAAACCAACTGCTTGGTGGAGGAAGTCGAGGCGTTACTGTGGAACTTTCTCCTTCGTGCCACAGACTGTCCTTTCCTTCAGGATGAGGGATGTGATCACATGGCAGTATGAAGTGAAGCTTTCTGCAAAACAACAGAAATTTCAAGCCTGCCTGCATGGCAGAGTAGAGGAACACGTGCCCTGGCACAGCACGAGCAGCACTCTATTGGCAACAGGCAGCTGGATTAGGCATAAACCAAATTAACAGAGGGTGGAGAAAGAATGCACTGCTTGCACTGCCTTCTCCCAGGGCACGCTCAAAAGGCTTCAGAGCAAAAGGGATGAGCTCAGCCACCAGCTGCTAAACTGTGCCCTGTCCTGGGCCAGATGCAGGGATATCCCTCAGATCTCCTGGGCACTGCTCCAGTATCCTGTCCTGCTGCTGTGCAGAAAGAGAAAGGTTCGTTAGGAATTTCTGCCTTCCCTCTGTCAGACCCTTCTTGAAACTACTACAGCCCTGAGCTGGCCTGACACTGCTCACGTCTCTTCTGCTCAGCTTAATCCCTCAGCTAATTGCTGTATGGGAGAGGCACCTCTTCCCAGGCATGAGGCAGTGCTTGGAACATGAATATTTCATAAATGAATACAGACTTTTCAAAAATTATTAACACATTTCTGCAATCCATGTTCAAGGATTGCTGTAAAATAAGGCAGAGCTGTGCTTTCAGGGTCTCGCTTTCCACTCTCAGACCAATCCTGACAGTATTTAAAACATGCAGCTACAGGCTTATTATGCAGTATTAATACAACAGATCTCAAGGATATTTATCGACTGCTGCTGCTAAGAAGCATTTTGAAATGCTTCCTTGACTCCCATTAGATCCCACACTAAGGTAACATTTCCTGGGAGTTTATTTGTATTTCAGAGAAGAACACACTGACCATGTTCACCCTTTCCAATATTTCTTCCAGACACAAGGGATTATTTACCCACGCTTGCATGCAAATATCTCATCTAATTCATTTTGTTCTTTTAAAATGCTGGTTAAATAAAGCTTTTCGGGGAAACAGAGTCTGTTTCAATTTATCTTAGTTGAAACTGGGACTATAAATCTCTTCAGTTTCCTTTATTGATCTTAGACAAAATTACAAATATAAATTACAGCTGCTGCAAATTAAATGTTCTAATGACTGTGTTTGAAAGCAAATGCAATGGCGTCAATAACACATTAGATAAAACATTGTGAGAATAGCATAGAGTTACCATTCCCCGCTGAAAGCAAAAGGATTTCTGTGGAAACTCACAGCCAGGGGCTCCCTTCTCCCACAGCCAGAGTTCTCCTATCTCCGATTAATTTATAAAATTAGCTACACCAGATCTACAGGACTTGCAGATGGTTTGATGCAGCCATCAAGAAAATTCAGCAACTGGTTTGATAGACATCCTCATTTCAGAGCCAACAGCCACAAAGAGGGCTGCTCCTGAAAGTCTTTCTTATGGAAAATAGCAGGCTTTGGCTGAAATTGTATTGAGACTCAGAAAGTTTGTACACTGGACCAGGACAAGAATCCAATACTGGCAGGCGATGCTGAATCACTGCATTCAAAAAGGCAACACATATTCCATATAGGCCATGCTGCAGGAGATAAACATATCTCCAGCTCAGCTGTCCCACAGGTTCCCTCCACTCTTTATCTCACTGAAAGCACTGGTCACAAGGTCATGCTTTACAAGGGCAAATATCAAGTGATGCTGCTTCAGGTGCAATACGTTTCTCATGAAGAAGCTTCTATTTCACAAAGCAGCATAATCATCTGTTTTCTACACTGCTGGCATTTAGACCCTTAAGTACAAAGGTATCTGTTTACCGGGTCATGAAATTGCAAGTATAATATCAGTGGCTGTGCTGTGCTTGATAAAACTGTAAAACATTTCATTTTGCTGCCTAGTGAGCTTTCAAAAACCCCGACACTGGAGAGGAGACAACATTCGTGTAACTATCAAAGTATTTCAAAATACCTGCTTTTCTGTCTGTGATCTGTGGACATACATTCTTCCTTCACTCCAGCTCTGCCACTCCTTTCTGATACAGACAGCACTGCAAATATCCAAGAAAACCGATTCCTTTTATGCTTGCTTAAGTTTTATGTGATCACAAAGCCTCTCTGAATAAGTATAACCGTGTGTAGTCAAGGTATTAACATTCCTACAAATTTTATGAAATAGGCACCTTGGTAAGCAGATGAATGAGCTCTCCGTTTACCCAGAGATAAATGCAGGACACAGGCTCTGGAAATCCTGTTGTCTTTGCAGCTCACAGAACTAACTGCTTCTAAGCAGAATTCAGCTGATTTGACAGACACCATTGATTCAGGGCCTCATAGCCATTAAAAGTGTTGCTACTGAAGGTCTTGCTTGTAAACGTACCATAAATGACCGAAACGGCATTGACTGTGAAACCACAAAGACTTTGCACTCTGGACCAAGCAGGAATTCAATACTGGCATGAACTGCTGGTCAGCAGGGCAAGTCTGACAGACCCTCCCAGCTTGTCCACAGGTGGAATTTCTCCTCTGTGCTTAAAACAGGCAATAGACCCTGATTTTGTCTTCCCTAGTCATGTAACCTAACAAACAAAACAACAACTGGAGCAGCAATCTTTGTCTACTGCTCGTTCTCTGGTGTCAGCCAAGCTGCTGCTGAACACAAGCATCCCCAGATACCTGGTACCACTGGCATCTCTGCGTTTTTGGAGGAAGAAGTTGGATTTTTTTTTTTTTTCTTAAAATAAAAGCATTCAGAAAAGCTTTCCAAATCCTTGCAATGATTTAGGTACCACCTTCTGTTTGAATGGTGAAATTAGTGGGCATCCCAATCATGTTCTAAACTTCTTGTCTTGCCTAGTAGACCTGCATCTCCAAGAGGGAAGCACAGGGGCTCCTCTGGAGGGCATGGATGGACTCTGATCTAGGGAGAGCATATATGAAAACTAGAATTAGCCTCTGACATTACTTTTTGTCCTTTCCAGAATACCAGTTTGCAGGAATTTCATTCATTATTTACTCTGACCTTTAGCTGCACTTGATATTTTCTTATACCAAAACTTGACACTTCATAAAGAAAAATTCAAGAAAACATCAGCTAAACATCCACAGGAAGGGAGGCTCTCATAGTGAACTGATAAGAATGATCCTCTTGCTGACAGCCCGGAAGGATCCTCCCTACTTCAACCTCAAGCTGCCCAAAGCAGGATCTTCTCCCTTTACACCACTGTTTATGCTGATTCCGTCTCAAAATCCTCAGGCCTTTTGGGTAATAGCGCTTTACAAACCTGCCTTTGGGGAGATTTTTCTCCTCTCCATTAACATGAGTGAGCCCAAGCTACTCTGCATGTATGCATTCATGCATGTACAAATTTCAGTAAGCATCTTCCACAGGAATATTCTGCAAAAATCGCTTGCTGGATGCAAACGTTCAGCTGAGAGAATTATCAACATCCAGCAGTAAATGCAGTAATCTCAGTGTTAAATGGCAAGGAGGCAATTACAAAGATCAGGTTAAATACTTTCACAATCCCTACAAGCTGTAAGGCTTGAAATGTTTGCCCTTAGATTTGTAACTCGGTAGCACAGGGTCTGGGTAATAGTGAACCAGAGAGGAAAGAACTGGTCCCTTACCTGGGATCCCTGGCCCCTCACCTCCTGTGATTTGCAGAAGGTAAAGGCACATCCTTTTTGTTCAAGACTCCCATGGAGTTTTGCCCACAAAAGAAATGTGAAAATGTCTTTGATTATATTTAAATATTTCAGAGAGGTGACCAGACTTTGGAAGTTTAATTACCTAAAGCCAGGAGAGGGCAGAGAATTGAGGGCAGCGACAAAGAGAATGAAAAGGAGAGAAATGAACCTTTTTCCAGGACAATGGAACGTTACTATTTATGAACCTGCAAGAGAATTAGAGCTGAAATAATTAGACAGAAAAAGAGATTTTAATTAATGATGGTAATTCTTACGAAAGGAACCAGATTGCCAGTCCTGGAAACTGCCACTTCATTTATCCACAATGTCCATACAATCTCAATGAGACTATTTCAAAGATCCCCAGCCCAGGACATTATCCTGAGCTGAGAAGTTCAGCGTCTGATTGCTCATACATCTTCTCTTTTGCTGCAGCTGAACATTGCAACATGAATAGTTGTTCACTAAATCAATCCCACGGTACAAGCAGATCCTTTGACATGGGCCAATTGATCTCTAATGGCTTGAATCAGATTATAGCGGTGACCAAGAATCACAAAACCTACTGAAATAAATATAAAGCCACTCAGGTTCAAATGACTTCTGCATCAGGGTCTCAGCCTGAGGAATTCACAGCAAATTGAGCACCAGCTTCCTCCAATACCTAAGTAACCCTTAAAAAAACCCCAAACCACAGCAACAACAGCAGAAGGGGGAAAAAAAGGAACCTTTCATTCAGATCATGCCATTTTGGTTAACTTCTGATCGTTCTGTTTAGGTACATCAGTCCCTCCATCCCAGCCCTGATGAGTGTCATAGCTGTGGGAGACAGGAGACATCACATTTTGCAAAGAGCAGCAGCTGCAGAATTTGCTTCCAAACCAGAAGGTAAGGAGGAAGTTGGGGTTTTTTAGTAGTTGATAATAAAATCCTGGAGTAATGAAACATTAGCAGAAGCCTTTCACCATCTACCTTTGCATCCTGTTCTCCATGCTTTTGCAGCTGGGTGGAGAATTCCATCTCCCAGAAGTGCTGAGCAGACTAACAGATTTGGGCTACAAGTTCCCTGGTAGAAGGACAACTAGGCTGGCTTGTCCCTGAAATTTGATTTCTAGTCCCCACTGGCTTAGCAACACAGCTGCCTTAAGCTAAACACCTTGCTGTGGTTCTTATAACATCCTGTGGCAAAGCAAGCAATGATTTTCACTACTTGAGCCTAATATGAAATAGATTAAGTCACATGTATCAAATTCACTTTAACATGAGTATTTCTATTACCTGGGTCAGAGAGTCTGTGCAGTCACTCTTCAAAACCTGCTGTTATTAATTCAGCAATTACAGCTTTATGGTGGCAGGAAATCCTCGGTGTTTGAGCTGGGGCTGGAAAGCTGTAATTCCGAATGGGACATGACATGAATTACTGGATTGCTGTAATTTTTCAGCCTTTCATGCATTTTCACTGCATATATTAAAAATATAGCAAGTAATTCACTTTTAATTATGCAAATTCAAAGACAGTAAGACAAGAGATGGATGAGTTTTTAAATGCCTGCTCTGCCTGGCCACCTGGGGTTAGCACAGAAAATCCACCGGCTAATCAGGTAACCTGGCCCACCACACTCCTGCTTGCCTGAGTTTACAAAAATTACCTCTTTTTAGTATTCTGCACCACCACAAGAGCACAGAGCACGGGAAAGAAATTGCCAAACAATGGGAAAGCTGGGTAAAGGCAAACCTTCTCAACCTGCCTTTCCCCTTTCCTTGGGTGTTTAAGGACAGCAGATACACAGCTGCCCTCACCTCTATCATCCCATAAAACCTCAGAGGCTTTCAGGCTTTCAACATGCTTTCTAATTTGGCCATTCTCATCCTCAGCCACCACTTCTCAATGAAAGGAAAAATTTGCCCAATACAGATATTAAAAATAACTTTTAACTAGAGTATTCAAATCAGGGCCATAGCGTGCATCAGCTTCCACGTTCTGCAGCTCTACCCTTGGCTTCTTTTCTGTTTCTTGGCAAAATCTATGGCTGCAACCAGCTTTTACATGCAGGAGTCCATACACAGGTCTGTGAGTCTCTTACACTGGTCTCAAAGATGTTGTTAAATTGTAAGATAGCAATCGCAAGTAATGATGTCTTGTTAAAAGTCTAGTAGCTGTATCTAATAGCTAAAGTGTTCAGTGTGGTAATTACAGAGGCGAGAGACTGCTGAACATGTGTAAAAAAAGGAAATAATTGGAGTAGCAGTAATGCAAAAGCGTCTCCAAGCCTAGAGCAATTGTTATTTTGCCCTCCTACTGATGTGCTACTTATCGAGGATACAGTGGTTAGAAACCACCTCTTTTTAATGATTGCTAAGTTCAGGTGTTTTCCATCCAGAAACCCCAGGGCTTCACAGCCAGTGCATCCAGTTTAGGATGCAGAGGTAAAATTACTCAAGCACCTTATTGCCTTGCCCTGAAAGATTACATCTGCCTCTTCTCCCTGCAAGCCTGGGAGAACTTTCATGCAAGCACATTAGCAATGCAAATCTCCAGCAACCTACTGAAAAGAGGGTGCTAAAGAAGGTGCTCACAAGACGCTGCTATGCTGAGTTCTTCACATTAATGTTTATAAACCAGGTGGAAATTTTTCATTTTCCCTAATCTCCATCCTGCTTTCCCCACCCAGAGATCTCACTGCTAGTTTCAGTCTTGCTTCTTTAATGGTGATTTCTTGCAGCTTCCTCAGCAGCTATTCCATGTGCTGAATTCTTTCAGTGCTTGCCTGGGTGCCTATTACATAGAGCTTCAAAAGCAGAAATCTTCCTGAAGGGGAGTGGGTGGTGCAAGTGGTTTTTTTCTGTCATGTCCTTGGCATTGCTATTACAAATCTCACTCAGATATAGTATCTGCCCTGGAGCCCTGGAATTCAGCCTTTTTCTCAAGCTTTTTGAAACTCAGTGCTCCATTTTGGCATACCTGCTGATCACAGCCTTCATAAATCTAAGCAGAACTGAGCATTACCTTCACCTTACAGCTTCTGTAGAAACCTTAGTCATGCATTAGTCACTTGTGGTCTCAGCCATTGCTGCTACTTTTAACGTTGTGTTAAATTCCTGCTCTTCACCGAGTGAAGCACAGAATCAGCTCACTTACCTGTTTACCTGCTCCACTTTGACAAAGGTGTGTTTTGTTGGGCAGGGGAAAGTCACAATTTCAGTCACTTACCAATGCGCATCCCCAGCCTGCTCCTGACTGCAAAGCCATGGGGGGACTTCTCCCTCGCCTCAGCACGGAGCACTGCTGGCTGATGTGACACAGCCTCTGAACGCTCTCTGTCTTTATGAACTCACCATCAAAGCAGTCTCAGTCCAGGGAGCTAAAGATCTGAAACACTGCCTTCTCACTGCAGTGGGAAAAGCAGCTCTTGCTCGCTGCGAACAGAAGAGTTTGAACTCCTCTGCCTCCCAGTCCTGCTACAGGGAAACCTGATTTTTATTTATAATCAGGAGGAAATGAAGACCACAAAATGAGATGATGACAGTGTCATTAAGGATTTCTTTTAAATTACAGAACAAAGCACAGACAAAATCTTGGCTTGATGGAGATTAAAGACTTGTGTGGATTCTCCCATTCTCGCCTGATCTCTCCATTATGTAGCGATGGTTCTCATAACTCTCGATTTTAATTCTGCAATACACATCTGCTGCCAGTTCTACCAACCAAAGACTGTACAGAGATCAGCTTGTAATGAGAGTCAGTTTAACCCCATCTACTTTTTTCATGTCAGTGGTATCATGGACATCACTTATAAACTTGCATGTTAAGTAAAGCAGTTAATTGTGCTGCTGTACCGGGTTTAGACATAAAAGGCAGAATTAATAACAGGTTTAAAGAAAAGGCTTAGAATAGGAGTCCTGTATGCAGAAAAAGGGTTAGTGTGAGTTAATGTCAGCTTGTAAATAGAAAGCATGGCTAATATTTGGTTAAAAGATAAGATCAGGAGTGTTTGCTATTGATCTGAATGACTTATACCTTTGACAGATAGAAAATAAACATTTTGATGAAAAGAAGTGACAGAAACACCAAGGCTGACCCTTTGTGTAAAGTATGGTTCTCCTGAGCAAATATGGCTATCAGACTGGAAATACCCATTTCTGTGCTTGTCCCAAAGGAATTCTCATACAGTCCACAGAGACCAAACAGGCACTTCAGGAGCAGTACCTGGCTCCAGGTTGGGTATCTGCATCCAAACACTCAGCTGGAGCTATGGGATGGCCACCCATGCCTGGACACGCCTGGGGATGGAGCCAGGGTTTGACTGAAGCAGTAGCATCCAGGTCTGTAGAAGTACTGGGGGAATTTATGGGTACCATAGGGCATATAGCAGTTTTGCAGAGGGCTGGGGGGGGTCTCCTGTTCATTTCTGGGGAGAAAACAACAAGCACACCAAAAAAACCCAACCAGAACAACCAAACAAGCCACAAAAACAAAGCAGAAAACATTGTGAACATATTTTCATCTTTAGGCACCTGAATACCTTTCCTCAATACCTGATTAGAGCAAGCAGGAGTGTGGGTTGGCAGGCAAAGATTAGAGACTTTCAACTCACAATTCATTTCTCAGCAATTATGTTCTTTCCTTTACCCCGGACAGACTGTAAAATGACTGTATTGTCCTAAGATTAAACCAAGTAAGCAAAAAGGTAAGTAAATGTTTTCTACATGACTGCTGCCATTTCATTAAAAACCCTATTGAACAAAAATGAAAGGTATCCATAGGTACAAAACCAATTTTTAAATTTTTTTTGTTTGTTTAGGTTTTAATGATCCAAGGTATTGTTTAAACAGCAAAGCTATTAGAGATTTACTCAGCTGATTTCTTTCTGAGTACACCAAGACCCTGATCCTTCTGACAATGAACGCTACAGAAACCAGCATTAGGCACAAGTTACTGTGAAACCGAAGTGTATTTGTGCAGCAATAAAAAAGAAAGAATTGGGACAATAATGAGCAACCAAATAGTAACACAGTTAAGGGTGCAGCTTTGCAGGAGACAAGTGACTGTTCTGAACTCTGAAGTGCCAATGTAATGAATCACAAGAGCCCACTGAAATGAGAGCAAACATAGAAATTCTTCTTATTTCAATATGTACAAATAGCAAGGCAATTTGGGGCTGTTAACCTCCACAGCTTGAGGACAATATGTTCATCATTATTGTATAGCACTTCCCTCTTCAGAAATTCTCTGTTGATTGGTTTTGGTGTTCCACTGAAGCATAATGTATACCTGAGAGGAAGCTCAATATCAGACAACGCTGAGTAGCTCATAAAAAAGTGGACAATTTAAAATAGAAATAACTAGAAAAGGAAGCAAACTGTTACAATACATTATTGCAGACAATGCAGATTATGAAAACACACTAAAAATATTTTGATTTTTGCTTTTGCATGGATTTCATACCTCTTCCTTTTCTAAAGAGCGTAACATTTATGAGCTTTTCTTCTTCATCTGCACTCCAGATTCATTTCTACATCCCCTACCTCCACGGCTCCACCCTAAGTGCACCTATTTCCATCTTCTCTGCTCTGTTCTGAGTCATAACCAAATCTTCTGTCAAAGACATCCAACTGCCATCAGCTAAATTTGACTGGGAACTCGTTTGAGGAGCAGGTGCAGGTGGCCAGTGTGAGTTTGGAGAGGTTGGCCAGGCACACGCCACTCCAGGTGCCCACGGTGACCACTGCTATGTCCTCTCTCCTGGGCAAGCCAAGTCATCTTTACTCAGGGCTGGAAAAAGAACAGTTTTCCCTACACATCCCTGAAGGACGACAGGCTGCAGTAGCTTCCTGCTGCCGCCCCTGTGGGGACGGTCAGCCACCAAGAGAGGCAAGGCAAGGTACGTCAGTGCTATCCTTGTAGAAGCCGCGCCATAAATACGTCCTGCATTAGAAAATCCCCTTCTCATTGCACCTCTGAGTGCACACGAACTGCAGCCACACTTTGCCTCTCAGGACTGTGATTCTGAGCCTCCCCTGTGCAGAACTCACCCCTCAGCATTCCCCACGAGAGGCACGTTCCACGAGCCGAGGTAAAAGCTCAGGCCCTGGACAGAGCTATACAAATGGCAAGAACATTCCTCCTAGAAAGTGATTTCTCAGTGGGCTGAACGTTTGGGGAAACAAATATATTATAATCTGGGTATGGAAGTGCAGATGGTAAAAAATACCTTTCATTTTAGATCTGGTAATAGCCAAAGGAGAGGCAGGAAACACGGAAAATGCCCAGAATCCTTCAACAGGCAATTGAGTCTTTTAGGAGATACCCCAACACACAGCCACCTGTTTAGTTAGAGGAGGAGAAAATACCATAAAGCTTAAGAAGCATTTTGCTCAGGAAATCACATCTTTCCCCATTTTCCAGCTGACACACTGCATTGCAAGTCTGTCACAGCACATTACCTTGGTGATGTGATGTAATGCAACACTGCTGATGCAACCCAATCTGATGTGTCTAATGCGATACATCAGGTACAATATTTGGGAAGATTCTTCTGAAAACAGCATCCACAGAAGAGCATCTTTCCCCATCTTTGCCAATTAAAAGAGCCTTTCCAAAGAGTTGTATCACTTGCAGATAATTGCTTTTTCACAGCTAATTAGCAAATACAATTAGTTGTGGGAAAGGTTTGCTTTTCAGCAACTCACACACACACAAAAAAAATGGGAAAACGTGATCATAGCTGACATATAACTGTGTTCCACAGGAGCAGGACCTGAGTAGGTGTTATTTACAGGGCTAGATTGTGCCACCATTAGGCTGATATTTTTTCTCCCCCATTGACAAGTGAGAATTGAGGTTTGGAGTTCTGTGTTTACAGATTTAGGGCCCCAAACTGGAGTTGTGATCTGAGGGAAAATAACAGTAAAGTCACTCATTTGTCCAGAGATGCATCAAAATTCACCAAAAAAAATGTGAAATATCTATGAACCTTATGAACTCTTCAGTTTATAAGCAGACTGGCAGATAAGTTTGCTAATGTCTGCAGTAGGTAAATATCACCAAAAGTAAAATCAAACAATGATACATCTCTCAGCAGACATTGGGGGACACTGTAGTGTATCCAGAGTGATTTATTCCAGCGTAAGCACTGGGCACTGCAGGCAAATTCAAGACCACCTGAAATCCTCTCCTCTTGTTTCCAAACCCAGCTGCAGCTATGGAAAACTGGATGTTCACACACAGAAGGGACACTGCCCATGACCCAGACTCCAGGCAGTCCACCAGAGCGAGGATGTTTGTGAGCAGAGGAGGCTGCAGGATTAGCCATGAGCAGTGGCACCACACTGAGACCCTGGCAGCAGGAGAAACCCGCTGTGAACAGAAGAGTTTGAACCCCTCTGCCTCCCAGTCCTGCTAAAGGGAAACCTGATTCTTATTTATAATCAGGAGGAAATGAAGACCACAAAATGAGATGATGACAGTGTCATTAAGGATTTCTTTTAAATTACAGAACAAAGCACAGACAAAATCTTGGCTTGATGGAGATTAAAGACTTGTGTGGATTCTCCCATTCTCGCCTGATCTCACCATTATGTAGCGATGGTCCTCATAACTCGATTTTAATTCTGCAATACACAATCTGCTGCCTGTGGGCAGGAGAAACCCACATCTCTGCTGGGTCACTTGACCGAGATGGGGCAAACGAGAGCTAAAATCCACACAGGCTTTCAAAACTGATTTAAAGGAGGCCTTCACAGGAGGAGTCAGCATCAGCTCTGAATGTTTTCTTTCCGTTTTGCACCTTACCTGGCCTGCCACAGCCAGGCAGGGCTCCAGGTGCCCTGGGAGTGTGACCTGCTGTGGCCAGGGGACTGCCACAGAGACCGATTCACTCTCTGCTCGGGCTGATTTTTCAAGTGTAAAATGTAATTCAAATCTCCATAAAAAGCTATTTGCTCCCTAGTCTCAGGGTTCTTACACCCAGTTTCAACCGTGAAATCCAATTGAGAAAAAAAAACCAAAAAATAGAAGAAGCCTTGTGCTCAAAGTCTGAAAATCCTGAAAGAGCATTCCAGTCTCAGGCTCAGCTGTATCTTAAGAGGCATCTGACCAGTTGTGGTTCTCTTCTCTGAAGGTGTGGCAGAGTGCCTTAGCACCAAAAAGCCACATTTTCAAAGCCCAGCACACACCCCTTGAAATTCCAGATATTTATTGGCTATTTCTACATCCATGGAGCTCTTCTAACAAAATGATGAAAGGCAAGCTCTCAGAGTTTTGAAAGTATGACCTGAAATGCACATGCCAAGTGTACAAATTCATCTCTGAAATGCTGAGTCCATGCAGCCCCTCAGGGTTTCTTCTCAGCTCCAGCCACCGATGATATCACAAGCCCCTATTTACAGCTGCCAACCCAAAAGATTATTATTATTCTCATTATTCCATAGGAATAATGCCACCCTTCCTAATCCACCAGTGCTNGTTATTCCGTAGGAGCAAAAATATTTCACACCCTTCCTAATCCACCAGTGCTTTCCTTGCTGATTCAGATTAGCTGATAGCACGGATCCTGAAAGATTTCTTTTACTATTTGGACTTTCTTTTTCACTGTTTAATTTTCTCTTCGAGCACATGTGAAGTTTTTTCTCTTTTATGGAGGCTTGTATTTAAAATTATCTTAAATCAATGAAGGATTAGCCATGAGCAGAGAGATTTTCAAAGGTTTGAAATCTGGTCTCCTTTCAGGATAAAAAGTTGGATCTATATCTAAATTTTCCAAATTGCTTGAATGTGAAAATTTATCAAAACAGTTTAGAATACAGATTGCAATTTTTGACACCAGTTTCTAGTGAGCTATTTCAGGAACAGCTTTTCTCATGTTCTAATATTTTCTAAATTAGGAACTCTAAGTGGAGTAAAAATACAATATTTTCGAGTATTCTAATCCAGAAGTAGGTAAAACATTCCATTTCCACAATTTCTAACCCCTCAACTAATATCTTTTACGAGAAAACATGCAATAACAATTTGTATTTCCTCCTCTGTCCCACTGCATTGCCATAAGTCCCACAGGCATAGGATTAGCTGAAAAAAAATCATCTCTTCTTAATTACAAAAGAAGTTTTTAACTGTTATGGTTATGATTATGATGTAAAGCTTGAAAATATGATCTCTATATCTTCTGAAGCTTTAGAAATGAGACTTATCTATTCTATCATTTCCTACATTTCATCCTTTCTTTTCTGAAAGACGGTAGATGTTTTTGGAGGCTTGAGATCACTCTGAAGAGCCAAGAGTGATTTATGTGTTACACCTGTGAATTGCTCCGTGCACCCAACACGCTGCTCTGCATCACCTGCCAGCTCCTGTACCAACCATTTTATCAATGCACAAGGCAGGACTTAAAAGAGCTTTTCCCAACCAAAATGCCCCTTTAGATTTTTCAAATTTTCTCTCCTGGCTTATGATATTATCAAATGTGACAGCATGCTGCTCATGAAAGAGAAAAAAAACACCCCACTTTAAAATCTTTCAGCTATCCCTTACAGCAATCATTTTTTGGTTTTGTTAAATTCAGGCCACATGTCTGTGTCAGTGAAATCAGCCACTCCACGTGAAGAGCACGGTGTGGCTGCATTTATTTCTCTAAACAACAAAGTTCTCCTGATATTCTACTTTATGTTGGGAGAAATGATGGCATGGCCATCTGCCTCCCAATTAAGAAGATTATTGTATCTCAGGGACCAGGAAACCTCCCCTGTATCCATTCACTGTCACATCGGTGGCTGGGGAAGGGGGAAAGAAAATCTCTTTGCTACCCAGGGACTCGGTTTAGCAGAAGTTCACTGACATAAGAGTCAGTTATCTGCTTCAATATCAGGTAACAGCACCACCTTCTGCCAACAAGTTACCATCTCTTTAGCAAATTATTAGGTCCATTTTCTCTCTATGATTTCAGGAGCTTTCTCAAACGTTTCTGATGTAGACAGAAAACTTTAGACCAAAATCCTTAAGGCTATTTTAAAACACATCAAGCTGTCCAGAAGAGACATAGATGAAATTACTGAAATTTACTTGCAAAAATACAATAAAGCTAAATGTTCTAAAGCTAAAAATGGTCTGGTTCAGCAAAACGCTTAAATACATGCTTAACTGCACAATACCTAAATAAATCCTCAAACATTCTTTTGCTGAAGCAGGGCTTGAAGTACCATTGCAAGATTACCAGTCCTGCTCCTGAACACTTCCATGGCATTTTCAACAAGCTTTGGGAGGCCAGGCAGGGCCACAGCACCTGGCTTAGTCTGAAAATAACATACAGCTCCTATTTTAGCTTTCATCGTGTGCCAAAGGAGAAATGACAGAAGCAACAGGAGAGAAAAATGGAGCTCCCAGTAAGAGAGGCACGAAAGGGACAGGTCTCTCCTGCCCAGGTGGGAGTTCAGCTTTTCCACCCAGGAGCCCAGGGGGGTAGGGGAGAAGGTCCCAGGCTGCAGGTGAGACCCTGTGTGCCCAGATCTCATTCCTGTGGCACACACCAGGCGTGTTTGCCCAAAGAGCTGCTGCCAGCAGCCCACAGGTCCACACACACCGAGAGGGAGCTGCTGACAAGGCCGTGGGATGATAAGACAAGAGGGAATGGCTTTAAGCTGAAGGAGGGAAGATTTAGATCAGGTATTAGGAGGAAATGCCTTCTGGAAGGGTGATAGGGCCCTGGCACAGGCTGTTCCATACCTGAAGGTGTTCCATGCCAGGTCAGACAGGGCTTGGAGCATCCTGGGGTAGTGGCAGGTGTCCCTGCCCATGGCAGAGAGGTTGGAATAAGATGATCTCTCAGGTTCCTTCCAAACCAAACCATTCTATGATTCTATATGGGTAAGACACACAGGCAGACACCCCCCCTGCAGTACATGCTCCCATGATGTACTGTCAGGTCCAGCGCTTGCGTATCGGCCGGACGCGTCGGTGGGTTCACACAGCAGTCTTTCAGCTAGAGCAGCCTCACACTAAAGTGAACCAGAGCAGGCTACTACATCACCAGGCTGCCTCTGACCCTTCTTTGGCCTCATCAGAGTCCAAAAGCCCCAGCCTGGGGCAATGGCTGAGGCAAAGAAAGGGTGGATGGGCAGTGGGCAATGCTGAAGAAAGACTGCAGGCTGGCTTGCCTCAAACCCAGCAGCTGTTTCCTCAAGCCTGCATGACCAGAGAGCAAAAACAGGAGCAATACATCTTCCTGTCTCTTCATTTTTCCCTGATTTCCCTTCCCATGACAGGAATGGCAAACACACCTGACCATGCTGGGGATGGAGCATTCAACTTTGGGGAATGAGCGATACTGCTGGGAAGCCTTGGACAAACTCTGCCTGCTGACATCGCAGCAATCCGTAACGCTCCAACCACCCAGTGTGAAACGTGTCTTCTCAACCACTTTCATTGGAATAACCAACTCCTTCCAGTGCTATCAGTGGAATCACAGGAAAGAATTAGCAGCAGGCAGACTCCTGCACCTGCCAGCCATGCAGATGGGTGTACTGAGAGGTGGGAAGCAGCACATTAAGCAAAGTAACATCTGCCATGTGCTGCTCTCATATCCGCTCTCCCAAGGGAAAAGGGAGAGTAGGGAGGGTTTGGTTATGGATTTTGATCATCTAGGGTTGTTTATCACATGAGCTGCAAAGTTTTTTTTCCATGAATTCTTGCATCATATTTGTAACTGCTCACTGCACAGGCAGATATAATTTGGAAATGCAAACAGGGCCTGTCAGCAGGGAGAAGGCTGGCGCTGGGAAATACAGCACATTTCCAGGCAAACTGCTGTAACTACTCCTTAAAGCCAATTCTTGGTTTCTAATAATGCTGAGGGGATTTTTAATTGGATTCTAGTGTTTTCCCTAACATTCAGCAGCAGCAATGCCTGAACACTTTGTGGCACTAAGCTGGGTGACAGAACTGGGTAATGAGACTTACAGTGCTAAATGGGGGCATTAGTTCGTGGGAAGGTAATTGAACAGCCTCTGACTGAGCCTTCAGAGAAAACTCATTTCCCTTTTGCTCCATGTTTTACATCGTGTTTTCCATGTATCCTCTTGAGCCCCATGCCTCTGTGAGTTATCATCCAGGATGCTGAGGGGGTTCCACATCTGGTGTAAAACTATTTGCACTTCCACGCAGTGAGGACACGTGGAGTTCAGTAGATGTACACCAGTCCCCAGAGGAGGTGCTCCTACATCTCCTGCAAGATATTCTCATCTAATTTTCAGGGAAAATACTCCAAACTGTGTGCAGAAAGTCAGAGCAGGGTCTTCTAGTAGCAGAAAACCTGCCAGGGAGGAAGCAACCTCCTACCTTAACTTTAGATAAATCAAGACTATTTAATATATCTTAAGGTCTCCATCTACGTTCTCTTTGTACTTTACAGTCAGTGATTGTCTTGCTTTCAGCTTAAGTTAAATGTTTAATATTTAGAATGCTAAGTTTCAGGGGGTGAACCTTACACAATGTGTAATATAGTTCCCTTTGAGAGCAGTACTGTGATTTAACTGTAGGAAACATCCCATTTCCTGACAAGATGGTCCCTCCGTGTGGGAAGCACACCTAGCTGCCACTGGAGCCAAGGGATCTGGGAGAGATTGTGTCAGCAGACACGAAGATAAAGAATAAAGCACTGATTAGCCAATCAATAAACCAGTAATTAGAGTTGTTTGGCAGGTTGGGGGTGTTTTGGTACTTTACTTGTGGGTTTTTTTTCCTACGGATTTGAAAGAAGTTTGCTTATCTAAGTTTTAGAACCATTTAAATGAATCCCAGTTCTGTTCAAATCAATGAAAGTCTTGGTGAGACAGCTGTAATTTTATGTGCATGTGTTTTAGTAAATTAGAGGGTTTAGCCTTAAGGATTCACTTTAGTGTAATCTACTAAAAAGATAAGTAGAGCCAGATGTAGTGTCTTATAAACTGCTGGACAGTTGCAACTGGAATGACAGCCTTGAAAGCAACTTTATAGCATAGGCAGCAGATTTTCTGACTCAAAAAAAGTAGTATTTTACATAAATCGTTGTAAATATTTTATTTTTACAATTCAAGAAGGAAGGGTGCAAGTAGGTTAAAAAAAAAAAAGCCTGAGTAATTGGTAACGGTTTTATCTTGTTGTGTTGGTGTATATCCATGGAGAAATACAAGCTGTATTAAAAACCATTTAACTAAATTAAATTCTAGTTAGCATCTGGGATCCCATCAATAAGCATCTATATTTCTGAGGAGCCACAGACTGGTGGCAGTAATAGACACATAAAGATTTTAATAGGTAAGTAAATTTGTTTTGCATTTCTCCTGCTACCAGAACACACTTTAGCAGAGTAATTAGTGGTTAGATATCTGACTATAATTAAGAAAATTCTCTAATCATTAAAAATTCTCAAGAAAGAACATTCATCCCATCAGTAATGTTTACTTATTCTGAGGCACATTCACTTAGCACCAGAAATAGTTGTCACCTGGTTCCTTGCGCCACATAAATCTTTAATAAGATATTTTCATCACAATTAGAAAGTGATTTTCAGGGTCACCATCAATTTGTGATCATTTCATATGTCCTTAGACACTCAAATTGAAAAAAATAAAAGGAATAAAAATCAGTGCAGTTTAGCTATAAATCCCCAAGAGCTGGGCTGTGTCATAGTGGCTTTATCTAGTAGTCCCAACTCCTTATTTATAAATCTCCTGACTCTTCTGAGTCCTCATGAAGGCTGTGCATAGAATAAGTGACTACAGTAAATCCTGAGAGATAAGCATTTACCCCAGCCTAACCAGGCTTTTGATGTCCAGGTTTTTTACGTCGGGATAACCGCGAGTGTGACTGTCTTGTCCTAATTCCACAGATGCACACGCTCCCAGGGCTGAGCTCAGCAAGATGCTGAGCACGTGGACCTAAGGCTTGTACATGCCTGCTCATCCTCCATGGATGAGGTGCAGCTGGATCAAAAGCTGGGGCTTGTCAGCACACCCAAAAACTGAACGCGGATCTCCCGACATCAAACCTACCGCCTTATTTACGCCAGCCCATTCACTTCTGGCCTGCAGTTTGCCACTTCTGAACTGCTTGGGGACCAAATTCTCCTTGAAG
Source organism: Callaeas wilsoni (assembly GCA_013398955.1). NCBI lineage: Eukaryota > Metazoa > Chordata > Aves > Passeriformes > Callaeidae > Callaeas > Callaeas wilsoni. The sequence goes on from VWPU01003969.1 coordinate 186,190, forward strand.
TCAGTGGAAGTTAAACATGAGCATGGACTGATGACATTGCAATTGTATTTTGGAAACTACCAAGCAAAATAAATCTGGTAGTGCGTGACATTTCAATTCGAATGGCTGTACCTCCAGCTTTCTCATCGCCACTAGGTCTGCATCTTCCCAAATGCTAACTTGCCAAGTTCAACAAAAAATCTGTAAATATATTAGGGCCATTTCTTTCTGATTATAAATAATCACCAGCAATAAACATTTTTCAGGGTGGAAGAAAGGATTGCAAAGTCACTGCAAAGATACAGAGCAAAGCTGATTCCTCCCCCTCAGAGCATCCAGCATCAGAGAGCAGGTGATGGGGAGAGACTGAAGAGAAGAGGAAAATAAAAAAAACAAATTACAGCACTGAATCCAGGGGATGTGCAGGCTACAAGAGATTAATTTTGTCAATAAGGCATGGAGCTGTAATTTGGAACACCCTGGAAAGAAGAGATTTCAATTGAAAAAAAACACATCTTTGCTGCTCATAGCCAGATGGTGAGAGCTATAGGATTTCACATTTTTGGCTGTCAGGGAACAGAGCTAATGGTATGGGATTTGTTTCATACCAACAATGAAGAACTCAAAGGCTAACTCAAACAGCAGAGACTAGACACAGAGCCTGAGCTCAAGAGCAGCTCTGGATCTAGAGGAACATGCATTCTCCCCACACAGGCTGACATCTGGCAAACACCTGAATGGAAAACCTACCAGCAGTTATACATTTGCTGAAATGCTTCTCTCGTCCTCTTTTTTATTTCTCTATTTTTATTTTTTTCCTGAATCGGCAATAAGATTACATCCTTATTGCCCTCCCATTGATTTCTTCCTCAGAGGCAAATGACAGCATTTCTGAGAAATAAATAAATAACCAAATAAAATAAAGCTGAGAGGCAATCTGCATGTAAATCAGCATTAGTCATTGACATTTGAGACTTGAAAATAAGCCATCCCAGTCCCAGCTGTCCCCACAAAAGCTGATCTCCTTTGTAAGACAGAGAACACTGCAAGCAAACGGAACCAAGGATGAATATAGATAAGATATAAACCCTCTTGGCTTGAAGTTTTCCCTAAAAATTCCTTTGTTCACAAGAACTTAGGGCTGCTTTTACCTACTGCTGCTGTTGATGGGAGTTTTGTCTTTGGTACTTTCTTTCCAAGGATGCAGCTCCCTACAATTCTTCCTGAGTTGTTTGCTCACAGTTGCAGCACAGAAGGCGGCTGCTTAAACTGGGGACTACATTCATTATTCCATTCTCTGCACTATGCACTCCTGTAGTAAAAGCTGTTAAGTTACACCAGGTTTTCTCACTGTTTTTCCAAATAATTTTTTCACTGTCAGTATTCTAGCAACATTCAGACAACATCACTTTTACTAATAATCAAGAGATTTGGGTTTACAACGCAAACATTACTGGAAATTGTGCATAGCTCTGAATAGCACTAGAAATATTTTATTTGGCCAAGACAAATTACTTAGTTCTAGCTCTTGCCAGTATTTTTACTGAAAACTCAGCTCCAGGTGTGGTTCTGTGCTGCTCTGACCTCTCTTACCTGCGGCTACAGGGAAAGGCAGGGATAGCAGATGTCTGTCCAGGGAGGGATCTGTTTTGCCACCTTCCATAGGAATTACCCAAAACCAGGGCAGGATTTCTGTTGCTGCCAAAGCACTGAAATCTTCAGCCAGTTGCTGTCCCAAAAGACAGTGGGAGATGCTGCACTGTATGAGAAAAAAACCACCTTTCCCAACATTCCCCTAACCTATCACACATCAGAGAGCACCATGGAGCTGCTATCCCCAAAAGCAGCTCGCTCAAGTGGGCCAGCAATTAAACACAGCTAAAGGTGCCTAATGCAGCTCATAATTCCCTTCTAAAGGGGGATATTTCCCTTCTCTTCACCAGGAAATATGGCCCTGATTCCAGTACGAGCGTTTGCAGAGTGAGGTATTTACTGGAAGTGCTATCCTGGTTTCATGTGGAATCTTCCCCTTTTGGTGCCTCCTTTTTGGCAGTGAAACTGAAGCACTTGTGTGTCCTTCCATGCAAAGAAAGGTCAGAAATGAAGGCATGAGGGCCTGACTGACAGGGACGGGGACAGGTCCCAGGGGAGTCTTTGTAGATCCAGACTCAATTTTTTTACTTATGTTTTTGGGGTGCTTTTGTTTGTTTGTTTTTTTAATTAAGATTGCAAAAAACCATAGAAAGTAAATCCCTACTCTTGAACACTTTCATTTTAATTATGGATAAAATACCTCCAAATTCCCAAAGCTCTAATTATGTGCATAAGTTTCAGCATAATGCAAGATTGGTGTTGCTTAACAGAGCAATGAGGTTATGGAAGAATGAAAATATCGATTTTCTTTGACAGAGAAAAGGAGGGCTCAGCTTTTGGGTCCTTGCAGTGGTGTTATCAGCTTAGCCAAGTCTAATTAGCTTCATTCATACTGAAGTTTAAATACAAATACAAGAAAATTCTGATCAACAACCAAAGGCTTAGAAATACTTGGCTGTATTAATTTCCCCCACCCTTTCTCCTTTGCTTTTTTGCACATGGGCAACCAGAGATCAAAGGCTTTTGGCCCCCTAAAGGCAATAAACTCTGAAAGGCTGGAAAAATCCACCCTTACAAAAAATATGTGAAATTCATGGAGCTGGTACTGAGAAATCTGCTGGAAGATGGAGCCCCATCCCTGGCTTGGATGAGCTTTTGTTCTTCTATGAGATGACTGTTCAGGACACGAATGAATGTCACACTCTCAGTGTTTTTATCACCATCAGATGGTATTTGGAAACTAATTCTGCCCTTTACTCTGTTGGCCCAGATGTTGTATAGGTTCCACTGATAGAATTTACTAGTTTTTGTTAAAAAGACAATTTCTCCACTTTGTTTCCAAATTCCTGCTGTCACTGTATACCCCAAAATGCTTTTCCTAGCAAAACCTCTATATCTCTAGTCAGTTACTGCAGCACATGAAGCATTAATACTTCAACATGCCAAATAAATCATAGAACAGGATAGAGTATCCTGAAAAAAATGTGCCATTCTTCCTGGTTTTTCTGCAATTGTAGCTATACTGTCGTATCAAATCAGTTCACCAACTCCAGCACAGGCAAAGAGAGACCCAACAAAGAAACTCTTTTCTCAAGTGGTGAGAAAAAGAGCAATGAAATCGTGCAGTGGGCAAGGAAGACCACCACAGTTAGAGAGTGAGCAGTGACCTCGCTCTCCCAGCACAGGTGAGCACCAGAGAGCACCACCCTCCTTCCTTGCCCTCACTGCCGTGATCCTTTCGAAGGAAAGGCAGGTTTCTTCCCGGAACAGAGGCAGGATGAGCCTGGGGGCCTCCTCCTTCCCTGTCCTGCAGTGTAACCCCTGACCAAAACCATCAAGAACCCACCCCCTCATGTTGACCCAGGCTGAGAGCACTTGTAGTACCTCATATCTTGTTCTTTTCCCAAGAACCACATCATCTGCACATGATCCCTGCCCTACCTAAAGCAATCTATATTGCTTGTCAACAAATTTTCACATTTCAAACTTTGAAAGCACAGTTCTGCCAACATTTCCATGATGCTTCGCTCCTTCCTCTTTTTCAGTTTTATTCATGAGCAGTTCCCACCAGTCACCATTTTTTAAAAGAGGATTTTACAACACAGTATTGTTAATTTTAGCACCTATGTGTTATGCTGCTATGTCTGATATAACCAGTGCTGCTGGGAAAATGGAGAAAAATCTGACAGAAAAAGTATCTTCTAAGACAAACTAAGCAAATTTCTTCTGAGTTCTTTGGCTACCAACTCTCTCTCTAGCTCCAATGTGAAATAATCTAAGCAAATAATATCATACTTTACCAACCACACAGACCACCAGCAAAGATTTTGCCTTCTGTCACAAGATACCCGCTATGGTGGAAATTGTTTCACCTGTATCCCAGATCATAAAATGCCCAGCAGTCTGTAATCCTTTGTGCTGTTTTGCACTACTCAGAGAGATGTTCCTCACCAATCATAAATCCATGACGTTGTCATAGGGAACCCTGAGGGAATCTTTTAACAAAATCTCACTGGTGTTAGCAACTGATAAATTGCCATATGTTAGAATAATTCCCTCTCCACTTCATTCCCTCCTGGGGCATTTCTAAAGCAGTCATACCTGGCTTATGGGGCTGTGTAATTGCCTGATAATTATTAGATTAGTAGTCCTCCAGTTTGTAGGTGCTGCTCTGGCCTGTGTTGTAACCTCAGCAATAAGTTAACTGGCCAAGCCTGCTGTCATTCTGCAGTGATAGCCTTGTGATGTCAAGGGGTTGAAATGTATTCAATGAAATATCCAGGATCTGGGATACAAATAAACTCCAGATGGTCCTTGAGCACCTGGCTGGGAGGTCATTACACGGGATCACACCTAGGATGGATGTCCCTGACAACACAGGGTCTGGGAAATGCACTTTACCAGCCCTGAGTACCAAAATACTGCCAAAGAAACTTGGGTTTGGTCTGATTCTCTCTGCCTTGCTTTGCTGTTGGTTTTGTTTCTGTTTTTAACCCACAAGTACAGCAGCACTGCCTGATTTGATGTGAAGGAATGCAAAATTCAGGGTCCAAATGAACCTCCCTTCCATTTGTGGTCATGTGTATTACTTGTATGCTGCTTGATTTTTTTTTTTGTTTCTTTTTTCAAGCGCAAGACAAAAGCCTCTCATTTCAGCACCTTGTTCACTTGCCTTTTCAACCATCTGGGTGTTGCATTTTGCAGGGTCCCAATTTAGCTGTCCTTTATTCTCACTAAACTAAGCAACTAACAAGAGAATGACATCAGCACCAATTTCTGGTGCTGAAAAGAAAAGCACTAAGAACAAATCATAACTTGCACTGAATAATTTCCAAATGCTTCTGGCTCTCTCCACTCAGTCATATGCATGAAACTCTGCTCCTCTCTTCTGAACTGCTGTGGGACTTTGTACATGAAAAATCAAAAGGAAATAGTTCTGCAGCTGTCAAATGCAAACTTCAGTGATAGCCAGCTCTAAGCTGTCTAAATCAAACAGAAGCTTCCTGGCTTAGTTTGGATTGCCTATATCCACAAGTTTAACTTTGCCTAATGCTGCTGACATAAGTATAACTTTGTCTTTTGGGGCATTATATGGATGCCTCCAAGTCCAGTTGATGAGCCGTGTCACTTCAAAGGAGAACCTTCGCATGAGAAAATTAACAACGATGTTTTGAGGGGGGGGAACAAGTTACTTCTGTTGTTTACTCTCTCTCCCAAGTGAGCTCCCAGTATAAAACAAACACCTTCCACCTGCCTCAGGAAGCAGACTTTCGTCTGGCTGAGGCAGCAGCACGGTTGCTTCTTTAGCACTAATGAGCAAAAAAGGAAGAAAAAAAGAAACTGGCTTCTGAATGGAAGGTGAGTCAAAAAAAGGACATGCAGAAGGGTGAACACAGCTCCCACAACAGCTATCCCGTGCCAAGCCCCAGAAGGAGCAAAACAGCTGCAAGCAAAGCCAAGCCAGGTTTTGATGAAGCGTCTGTTGGAGATTTTTTTTTTTTTTTAAATTCATTTCAGAACTTGTCATCTGGGTTATGAAGCTGAAACTGAAGGGAACCTTTTGGGTTTTTTCTAACAGTAACAGCTGCTCTTGCTAGCAAACACCTGCACTACCTAGAGATTTCTGGTTACCTCTGCGGCTGCTGCTACCAGAAGTAAGAGTAAATAGTTTGGTAGAATTCCAGAAGAAATTAATTAATTTCATTTTAAAAAACAAGGGCCAGCATTTTGGCATAGAAATATTTGAGCCTTTGCCTATTTTGTTTTGGCTACATTTTGCCTGCCTTTGGCTTATCAGGCCAGTCCCACTGCTGACGATCATTTCCACATGCAGAGCAAAAATCCCCTGCCACAACTTCCGACATTTCCTCCTACATCCCTTTATGGATCTCCAACTGCGCTCCACACGTTTACATCCAACATTCTGCTGATCTCACCACCCTTCAGGTGCCAGTTTCCTTCCTGCTCTTGCAGTGCTCCTGCAGTAGGTGCTCGCCTGCTAAGAGCCAGAGCTGTAACAGATGGACAAAATAGCTGGAGACAGATGCCCTGTCGATATGTAACCATCCCCTCTGCCCCGCTGCGTCCCTGTGGCGCTGGCTGGGGGGACATCTGTGCTTTGCTGGCAGCTCAGAGGGTTGAAGCACGGGGAGGTGGGCAGTCAGCCTCAGAGCCAGGCAAGGAAGTGCAGTGAGCTGGGGTGGGGGGTGGAAAAGGCCCTGTGCTGACTGATGATGTGATACCTGAACTATCCACAGTCCTCAGGGCTGGGAACGTCCTTTAAGAGTGGAACAAAGGATTTTGCATTGCATTGTTTTAATTCCAAAAATTTTTAATACCATGAGTAAATGAGAACACACTGACCTCTGTGATCCAAAGTTCACTTCTGCAGGAAAACCGAAATGGGAACTGCCATAGAACAGTTAGTGGTTTTTAACACCACAGAGGAGAGAAGCTAGATTACTTTAAATGGGTCACGACCCTGTCCAAGTGCTGCCAGAACCATCCCAGCCTCAGGATACATCTGCCCAAGTACTCTTTGCTTCTACATCGTTTGGTTGTACACACAATAATGTAGGTGCCAGCGGTGCCATTGCTGCTGCTTTTGATCTGTAGTGTTTCTTATTATATTAACAGCACAATACACATTGATTCTGCACTGTTTCAACTGGATTCCTTCTGTAGAATCTGATTTTGGTCAGTTAGAAGTGGAAGGCTGCCACCAGGCAACAGCACTGGAGGGGAAGAGCTCATACTGCGTGTGTGAATTCTTCCCCTGCAGAACACCTTGTTTTGTAAATCAGATGAGTACAAGGACATAGAGCCTCTGAAATATTCAGGCTCCAAAATCAACAAAGTAATTAACTAGACTGAATGTACCCTTGTTTGTTAAAAGCATCTGTTTAATTATTATTGTACAGTTCATCCTGGTGGGTGGATGTTGGGTATCAGGCACATTCCACTGAGCTTGTTCTGAGTCCTTCCAACATGCAGTTTGAAAGATGATGGCAGAAAATCCACTGATCAATTCCCAGTTTGGAATACTTTCCACGTACTGATGGTGTGCTATTCCAGTCTTTTCATTTTGGTTTGCAACATTTCTGTAAGAGGCTTTGATTCAGACAATACCCATTACTGCTGCCTGCTGATACAGACCCAGAAAGTGCAGGAGATTATATTGTATAAGCCTGAACATGAATAGCATAGGTTAGTTAGAGCAGCTCTTGGCAACAGTTCAGATACAGGGGGAAAAAAATGCTGCTAATATCCACTGGACATAAATTACCAGTTTAAAACTAGCACCAGTTCATAGATTTAAATGGATTTTTAATGGACTCCAGCCTCACGATTAAAGCAATAAGAGGATATGATTCCTCTATCCCCAGTGGCATCGTAAGGGCTTCATTGACATGTGCCTTAGTGATTCATGGTTGACTGCCTTAATCAGAGCTCCAAGCACTGTGGGAAAATGCCCAGGCAGCAGAAGACAGATCATGCAAAAGCACTTGCTAATTTGGCTTTCTGAGCAGTATTCACATGTATCAGCCTGCCTGTGCTCAGACTGACCCCCGCTCCAGAGGCTGCAGCAAGGTCATTGGCTCAAATTATTTCTACGTGTATCAGTCACCCACCAGTTCAAACACCAAAATTTCAAACATCTTGTAAGCTGCCTTTCCTTTGGATTTTTGTTTGCTCTGTAGCCTATACACATGAATATGGTACTGCAACCCTTAGCACCTTTGCAATGAGGACTTGATGTGCCAGATCAGGAAGGCGGAGGGGCCAGATCACAGACACCCCGGTCCCAGTGGTCATTCAGAGTGTGCACAGGGGACATGGACGCAAGGGACAGCACTGACACTGCTGCCACTGCACAAAAAGCCCAACAGCCTCACTCTCCCTCAGGAACGTATTTCTCTGCCTGCTCTGTGCAGCAGGTTTTCTACATGACACTTTCTGCAATGGGCTTGAGAAGAAAACAATATCAGAAGTTAAAAGAGTTGGGGTTACTGGGAGACAGCAGGTCTCAGAGGGGGGAAGCTGTGGATGAAAGCCCCCCAGCCCTATAAACCACGTGGAGAACAGAAGTAAACCTTGTGTGCTTTAAGAGGAGTCATTGCTGTGGGCAGTTCCCATATTTTATCCACTCACTCATTCTGTGACTCCATTAAATGGTTAAATGGAAATACTGCAAATGCAGTTTTCCAGGGGTTTATCCTCGCTTTTGATGTTACAACCATTATAGCACAATCATTTTGAAGCGCTGTGATTTCTTTCAACAATCAAAATGATTCCCACAGTGAATCTTTTTTCCCCTCCAGAAGCAGTGTGTCTTATCGTAGCTTTGTCCCTCATTGGTAAGTCAAACTATATCTGAGATGTCAACTCCTGTCACACTTATCTATGATTTCATGCATGTAGCAATACAGGATTTTAGCTCACAAGCTTTGCGACTGCCCCTATCTTTTTAGGTTGTGACTATGGTAACTGTTCCATAAGTTGCTTCCTAATAACCATAAAATGAAGCAGATAGTACAGGAGATATCTCTCATTAATACCCTTTAATTGATTCTATAATCACACTGCAAATTAGTCTGGAACAATCAGGAGCGTTACCATTTTCACTTAGGTGAAAATTTCTAAAGCAAAGGAAGTTAAGTCAAAATAAAGCATAAAGTTATTTTGAAAAGTTTTGTATCACAAAGACAGGAGTGATGAGGGTGAAACAGCTCCAGTTTCATCAGAAATCTCTTGACTGGCTGTGTCAGAGCAGCCTTTTTTATATCCCCCCCCAAGCTGCTGGGACTAGGGCTTCACACTTTCTGAAAAAAATTAAGATTTTATTTTTCTTTCATTTTGTTTCTAAAAAGGCCAGGCTCTGAGATGGTACCAACCATCACTGTGGTCTCAAACTAAACAGAAACTCTAATTAGTCCAATGAAAACTTGACCAAAAGAATTTTGTTCTGTATTTTGCTAACAGACCATGGAAATTAAAGCAGAGCTTTATAAACTTTCTCCAAATGGGCAATATTCTAGATTTGTATAAAAAACAAGCACTAGGTAAGAGACACCAAACTAATCAGGAACAGTAAAACCAGCTTGTGAACCACTGTTACCACTCCCCAGAGCCCCAGCACATTTTCGAGGTGCTCCAGCTCTGAGCTGCCTGCTGCCAGAAGACAGAGCAGTGCCCTGACATCCTGGCTCCCCACGGGATGCTGAGGTGCACACTCTGGTTTAATTCAGAGAATACCTACAAAAGCAGGAGCCCTGACACAGCCACACATTCACACTCTTCCAGCCTTTAATGGTGTGTTATTTATTGTCTGTCCTGCTTACAAGATTTCCTTTACAAGTCTTTTTTTAGCTAAAAAGTTGTACATGGGCACCTGACAGAGACTTGGTTTTACAATTACTCTCAGGCTCCTTTAACTGCTCGAGTAGCTGAGGGATTCCCTTGAAACAAATAAGCCTGGTATCCTTATCTTCCCCCAGGGATATAATTTTAAAATTAGCTAGCTCTCTTTTATCTCAGACATAAAGTATACAACAACCAATATCCTGACTGAAATTTGAGTGCTTTGGATGTTTTACTGGAGTGGTGAAACTCACTCTTCCCGATGGAGGTGCCTGGAGAGAGCAGACTGCTCATTCACTGTCAACTTCCCTCCTGAGAGAAAAATGCAAATTAAAATACCGTGATCTTTCAGAGACTTCCAAGGTCCCTGTCATTAGCAATTAGCAGGACTGCTGAGAAATACCCAGAGCTTATTTACACGGAGATGTATCCTCTTCTGAGAATGGCAGCAGATGTCATCGCTGAGCGTGCACAAGGTCGAGAGCCACGGCACAGACTGGTGAGCAGCCAGCCCCTAAAACCCAAAGGCTTCCTGCAATCCACTCTGCAGCACCTCTGAGCTCAGAGCATGGATGTGTCATCTTGGATTTCTCTCTGATGGGAAAATAGATGAGAAACATGAGAAAAAACACCCACTTTGTTTTAGCTAATGGTAGTATAATTTATAAGCAAGCTAGAAGCTCAGATTGAAAGGCTGATTGACAAGGAGCTGATCATCCTCCCTTCACCACTGCAAGGGAGCACATGAGTTAATATTTCAGGCATGATCTGAGGTGGCAGTGGGTGGGCGAGGTGCTGGGATTGACACTAATGCTATTCTGACAGGCTGTGACTTTCTAAGTGCATAACTACAGGGTTAGGCTAAGCCACAATCTCAGATCCAACAGTAATGGCATTGCTAGAGATCACAACTAGAGAAATATGGAACTGCTTGGCTAAAACTCTTCTCTTTTCCATAGGCACTTAATACAGCTGTCAGCTCCTGGGACGTTCATGTGGCACGGGAAGGGATGAGGAATGAGGATTTTGGAGCTTGCCAAATAATCTAATATGCAAAATAAAAATTGAAATCCTCTTAGGAGTTCCATAGTAGGCAAAGAAAGGATTGAAAAAGTAGTCTGAGATGCCCACCAAGTTTATCCTTTCTCAGAGATATTCAGATTTCCTTTTTTTTTATTCCCAGGTTAATCATAATTTAATTCAGCCAAAAACTCTTAAAGCACTTCTAACTATCTAAGTAGTGCTTCCTCTAACTGGAAGACGAGTAGGGAAAACAGCCTGAAACTTTGAGCTGAAAATACTTGTTTTGACTTCAATGGTGAACAATTCATTCTAGCACTAAATTTAAACTCTCAATGCATCAGCAAGGACCTACAAAAAGACAGAGCCGAGTGGCCAAGCAGTAACTCAGCCCTGCAGAAGCCTTACTCACATCCAGTTTCTAAACATTCATTTTTCACAATGTGAATCACTGCAGAGCACAACAGCTGGTCCCAAGTGGCCCCACAGAGTTTTGCACAAGTATTACAAAACACGACACCCCACATTTCCCCTTTCTAAACACTGCAACAGCCTAAAACCAGTCTCAGGATAACTGAAAACTTCAACCACTAAAGCGTCTTCTTTATTACAGCTTCTCAGCAATGTCCTTTCCCTCAGCTCTGCTGCCAGGAGCCTGGAGCTCAGACAGACAGACAGACACAGAGCTAGATCTGTTTGCATTCACCAGGGCTCTGCTGCTTTCACAAGCTCTCAACATTGATTGTGCAAGACTTATCCTGCAAAAGTATGAATTCAGGAGTCCTTTCCTCCCTTTTCACAGGCTTGAACAACCCCAGAGAGGTCAAAGCAGAGCAACGTGCACACCCCTGCATGGGATGTTAAAACCCCTCGTAGGGACCAGGCAAATGGGAAAAGGCATCTGGGCCTGAAAGTGGAATGAGATGCAATCTGCTGAGGTACAGGAGCACTTCAGAAGTAGTAAAGCCACTAAATAGAGCATGGATCAATTTGCTATTTTTACTTTGAGTACAAAACAGGAGTAGTAAATTGACACCACCAGTGTCACAGCATGGTTTCACTTGTCATACACCAAGGCCTGAGGCAAAAGCTGGAGGATTACCCAAAGACAGACTCATAGAAACACAGTAGGACCATAGCATTAAGTAGATTGCAGAGTAACATAACAGGACTGTTTTTCAGAAAAACAACACCTTATGAATATGAAGCCTGTTTGCCACCCTGTAACAGGGGGGTTTCTGAAATACACTGGCTCAATGTGCTGAGTAGAGCTTTCCTGGCTGACCCAGACACTGCACAAACTCCAGCTGCAAATGACCCAATATTTCATACCACTTTTGACTCAAATATGTTCGTGGAGATGAAAAGTTAATAGTCAGAAACATTTTTCCACAGTGTAAGTGAAACTGCACTTGTGAGGAATCTCATTTTACTGACTCTCAGGTATAAGATTAGCTCCTCAGGCTGCTGCTGTGCATCTGATCCCACAAGGTTTCGTGAATTTCTAAGCCAGAAGTCATACGAGCCCCAAAGAACAGAGGTCCCAGATTCTGGGGCAATCCCTTGAGCATCTTGAAGAAAATCAGTTACTCTTTCAGAGATTCAGTTCACCAAGAGTAAAAATGAAGACACTATTCTTTTGCCTATTTTTACTATAGATGTTTTATGTTACTCAAAAAAGTATGGAGTCACAAGTTATTTAGATCCTGGTATAGCAGAAATAATATCAGTTCTAAATTTATTACCAAAATCACAAGAAATCTCTATAGTCCCCAAGTACTTCAGCAGAGTGTGTAACTATCTAGGAGTGCAGCAGAGACAGTAATTAAAATAAGAAAATGAAACATGAATTTCAACAACCAATTTAAATGCAAACTCTTCAAATGTGGTGCACAGAAGCATCCTACAAGGGTCTGGGAGGTTGGCAAAGCGGATTAGTAAATGCAGGCAACTGCACTGCCATGACCAGAGCATCTCATCTGCTGTAGAAATGCAAAGCCATCTGGAGTGACAAGCTGGAGAGAGTAAAGGTCCCCCAGGCCTCTGCCAAGTCTCTATAAAGTGCTATGAAAACGATAAAACAGAATATGAATCATTTAAGAGCAAAACTATATTAAGAAATGAGTAAGCATCCACTCCTATTTAAACTGAGGGGATGAGACTAACATGGTTAATGATTTAGTATAGGTCAGGTTAGACTGAGAAGCGGGTCTGATTTTTCTACCTTTTAAGTACAGCCTCTGAAGGGCAGAAAAGCACAAACTCAGGCTACATCCTAACTCTGTCCTCAGCTGTTTACTGATACACAACATTCCAGCCAAGTCAATAAGATCCAGAAAATAAAGGGTGAGATTTTCTAAAGCATTTACAAATATTAGCATTCAGCAATATTTGGACTTTCTGTAAAAATCAGGCTGTCTCTCATTCAGGATATTAACTGACGCAATTATTCCAGAATAAATCCATGGAGAAATACAATCTCCTTTTTGGGGGATAGATGCCTTTTTTCAGGAGGACACTGGAAGAGAAAAGGTGATGCTCTGGAACAGCATGGCCACAACACTGGGGTAACTTGGAAAAGGCTTGTTTCCTGATGTAGGTTGCAGAGATGAGGCTTAAATTCCTCAGGCACTTAAGGCCATTTCTTACAAATGTCCTGGGATCCATCACCAGGACTCTGAGATCGTTATCAGAGCCCTAACTGCTTAAGCAGTCACTGCAGACAAGACCACCTGTTACTGAAACGTTCAGCTGCACTCTGTGGCTTGCAAACCTCATTTATGGAAGCAAAGGACGTGGCTGGGAGACACATGGAGTTCTTGGTAGGTCCCATGGACAAGCATTTGTCTTCTTTGCATCCAGGTGCAACTGCTACACGACCACTCTCTGCTTTTGGTAGGATTTTGCAGCAACGAGGCTTTTATCGTGTGAAAGTTGCAGGTTCTCTTTCTCAGAGGAAGGCATAACAGAAAGGCTGTATCCACAAAACAAACTGCAAAGAAAAATTATCACAGCTGCCAGAGAGGCAAGAAATGCTTCACACTGGGAAACCTCCCAGTACATGGAAGAATGGACAAAACCAGACTGTGGGCCCCAGCTGGGACTGCTTCCCAAGGAAGAAGTGTCATGGGGAGGAGGCGATCAGAACTGAAGCATATTCTATATTAAGAACAAGTAAGTTGCAATAACCAGCAGGTCTGCAGCACTGAGAGGAAATCTCAGAATTCTATTCTATTCTTCCATCCTATTTTATTCTATTCTTCTTCCAAGTTGGAAGAGACCTTCAAGATCATCGAGTCCAACCTCTGTCCCAACACCTCAACTAAACTAAACCATGGCGCTGAGTGCCACATCCAATCTCTTTTTAAATACGTCCAGAGATGGTGATTCCACAACCTCCCTGGGCAGACCATTCCAATATTTTATAACTCCTTCTGTAAAAAATTTTCTCCTAATATCCAACCTATATTTCCCTTGGCGCAACTTAATTCTGCAGCACAGGAAAGACGGACTGCAAGAGGAAAACAAAACCTCAGGGGAGATCCCCCTTATGCAGGACTTAACCAAAATTCTGCCAGCCAGTGCCAGGCAGCAGCTGCTCCACAAACCCAAAGCACATTTGTGTGGTACAGCACAAATCTGTTCCACCATCCACGAACTGCCAAGGGACAGTGCCAGCAAAGGCAGGAAGGCAGCTGGACACAGCAGGACGCAGGGCTGGGGCACGGACCTGCAGCCTTGGGGCCCCATGGCCCAGCCCTGGGATGGATGAGAGCTGGGAGCGGGCAGGCAGCAGCAGAAACAAAGCACTGTCCCTTTTGTCGTCATGCCGTGGAGCACAGAGATTTGGGTTCTCCTCCTGGTAACCTCTGTACGAGGGATGTCACAGAGGAACCCTGAGCGCAGGACTCAGCGCAGTGAGTTACGGGCTTTCTCTGGGCGCGCATCCACAAGGCGTTCGGGGAGACGAGCCGTGGCAGGAGCCGCGTTCGCGGTGCGTCTGTCCGACACATCCCTCGTGCTCGCAAGCCACACAGCAGCCTAAGGCTCTGGCTGACACAGAAACCTCCTGCGAGCTCAGTGTTTGTGCTGATCACTCAATGACAGCAAGTTCCAAACAAAAGATTTTTAGTCCTTTAAAACCAGCACCATATAGTTACCAGTGGCAATAATGACAATGTCAGTAATTCATTTTCTGGGATTTTTTTTTTTCCTCTTTGGCTTGAGATCTGTCAGTATGTTGGGGGATGGTTTTCAGCTTTTTAAGCTCATAAGAACATATTTATGTTTGTACTTCATTGCTAAAATGTTCATTTGGAGTTTTTAGAAGTGCTCCTACAACAGAAATTGAAATAGGCTTTTGACAAAATCAAAGCACTTAATCCCTTGGGCTTTTTTAACAAAAAGAAATGTCATCAAAATTGATTTTCCAAATATTGGAGAAAATGGTTTTGTAATTGAAAACATCTTTTTGACAAAATTATTCTGAGCGGCTCCAAATCTTTTTTTTTCCCCAGTGCTCTCACATAGAACAGAAAAGTTTATAAACAATAACAAAGCATAAACAAATATTCAGAGGACCAGCTCTTTCACAATTGTGCTTTTCCAGCTCTCATGCTGGACTTTTAACGCACATAAATCCGTGGCCCTTCCCAGCTGAGAACACACACTGGCTCAGTAGAAAAACAAGTTACAGAGACTTTTCTGCCCAGTGAATCCAGCTCCTGGAGGAAACGGATAAGCAACCTATCGACATTAATCAGGAGAGCTTTCCTTGTGCACATGGGAGACTCAGAGGATATTTCAGAATAATTATGACATAAAACACCCAGAATGCATTCCTAGAATAGAAACACTTCAATAGTTCTTCAAACTCAAGTTTAATCTGGCCACACCACGGAAGTCATTGCTTTCTCTCCTCTTAGAGCCCCAGTTTCAGTCTCCCACAAATCACTGGGACTCAGAGTGGTGAGGAAAGAAAGCAGTTTTCTCCCTTTCTACAGCACATGTTTTCTTTCTTGCATTTTTCAAAGTCACAGGTCAATTCTCATCGCTCATTGCCTGTGTTGCAGAGCCATTGAGCCCCATTGGCAAATTTGTGGGTCCAAAGCCACAAAGATGAGGAATCACTGGGCATAGGATCCCCCATTTCTTGTGCTTGTAAGTGAGAAGGTTTGAAGGGTCAGGTATGAAGCACTGCTGAATGCCAGCAGCCTTATTACTGCTCCCTTTCTTTTTTTAGCATTACTAGCAGGAAAAGTAAAAATATAACTAGGTAAGATGTTTCCAGTTACAAAACATTGGAGATAATAACTTAGCCCTAAGGCTCTTTGTCAAGTAAACATTGTTAAGCTGCCCTTAGACATGGGAAAAGTGAGCTGCAGAGAGGAGGATGATTCACCTCCTTCTACTGAGAAATCCCAAATCCTGATCTGGTTTTCTATAACCTTTCCTAGAAACAGAGAAGTGAAAGGGAATATTTTAAAGACACTTTATGTAGACACTAAACTGCATGACAAGCATATAGGGAGGCAGACAGGCTTATCTTTTCAAGAAGCCACTTCTTTACAAATTGACTTTTTTTGCTCATCTTGACCTTTCATCTCACAATCACAGAAACTATTGCTCAGAAACTGAAGGCACCCAGATCTGGGTGAAAACGCTCTCCATTTGACTGTGTTGTGAGCTTTGCTCCTTTAAAATTCAAGCAAAGTAAAAATTTTACCTAAAGCATTTTTTATTTTCTTTTCAAGGCTGCTACAGAAACATGTGGTGACACCACGCTCCAAGTTCAGCTTCCCTCCTGACAAGAAAGCTGCTGCAGCAAGAAGCTAACTCGTCAAGTCCCAAATCTAGGGATGGGGGGGAAAAACTAAAAATCAGAACACCAGGTCAGGAGGGATTTCAGACTTTTTTCTTTCCTTTCCTACAGGGAATCTTAGAAACCTGCACTGAAAAACACCTTCTCTAGGATTGTATCAACTCAGCAAAACTGCCTGAGACCACAGAACTTTTTTGCTGATTACTCTGTAAAAGTGTCACTTCTCCTGAGTTCCCAAAGGTAATCAGTAAACAGAATAGTGATTTTTAAAAATATTTTTCTGCTTGGCTGCTGAACCACATGCACTCTCTCTCTGCTTAAAGTCTTCCTGGAGACTTGCAGGAACACATTTTTAGAGCTCTTCCCTAAGCAACTGCTCAGAGCACTGGGCAGCCTGGCGAAAAATATCCACCTGCTCCTCAGCAATCCCTTGAGAACTCCTTCTCTTCCTCCTCAGCAGTCAATATTCGGATCGTTAGCTGACATAAGCGAGCACTGGAATCAATTAAGAGTTGTAGAAATTTATGAGAGCTGAAGATGTTGCTCTGACTTTTTCATACCTTCACTGAGATTTTGGGATAGCAGCTCTTATTGTTTTAAACTCTAGTCCAAATTAGGGCTGATCATCAAGGGAAGCTACGACCTGTCACATAACACTCTCTTTTCTGAAGTGCTGGGTTCCTCTCTGAAAACATAGAATCCCTTATATATCACTTAAAACAGGCAGCATTTTTCATAGTAATGAAACACTGGAACATAGACATAGTTGACAAAAGTGTTACGCAGTGAGATAAAAGGCAAACTGCAATTCTGGGCACCTAAATCTCTCAAACACAAACAAAACCAACATTTACACACAAATTAATAATGTAACAGATATCAATGAATGAGAATAATGAAATACTTATTTTATGCTGCTGCAAGTGCTAGTGACCAATTAAAATTATAACTCTGAAACACAGGCGACATCAGATCAGTATTGGTCAAATACAAGTCACATTTTAGCATGTGAATGCTTGGCCTCAATGTCACAGAACACAAAGTATACTTTTAATTACTAATTAAATGTACAAAACTACTGTTTCTCATTTAATGGCTGTGTTTTCGTTTTCTGAACTGGGGCTCCTACGAGCTTGTAACATTTTGTTTGGGAATAGCCTCATAGTGCTACAATGCTTTGGAGACAAGTCATAAGCTGCTAAAAAGTGGTAGTCAGGATTTTGCATTATTCCAGAATAGCCTCTCCTGATGGGAGATTGATCTGTGATAAAAAACCAAAATGCTGGCACAATATGTGTTTACATCTGAGCCAACTTGCTTTGGACACACAACATGGAATTCAGTTTAACACTTCCACAGTAAGAATACAAATCCCTAAAGGAAGATTTTGAAAGAGCTGGCTGCTTTCTGCTCATCAGTGCATCAACAAAAAGCAGTCACCGTAAAACTCCATTGATCTGCCTAGAGCATCCCATACGCTGCTTTCAACACCCAGGAGATCTTTCAACAGCTTATGTCAGGTATCTGCCGTGCAGAATATGATGTAAATCATGTCAATCTTGTGAAAGTTAGTTACAGCTATGCCCTGCATTTGAGGGGAATCCTAAACCTGTAGTCATATGTGAATTCTGGGAGATTAAAGTCCACTTGGCATATGCATGTTGATGCAAGTCACCTCTGGGAAGCATTTCTAAGCGAAATTCTCGTATCCATCTTCACCTTAGATATATTCCCATAAATCTGAGTGACAGTAATCTGACTACACCATCGAGATTCAGTCCCTCTGCAAGGAATGATTCATGGAGCACTTTCCTCTTCTCACTGATTTTCTTAAGCGTGAGGGAAGCATACCTTACCTATCTGCAAACTGATATATTGAAGAATCAGTATTTTGAATTTCTACAAGTATTTCCACTAATTCAGAGTTGTAAAAAGTGGCTTAAGTGCCCAAAAAAGCCCTTCTCAACTCTCCGTAAAACCTGTTCACTCACAGCACCATATAGAAGCAGAAATTTGAGATCAATGAAGGAAATAAAAGAAAAGAGGAAGACATTAAAAAAAAAAAAAAAGGAAAAGGTAAAAATCACCAGGGGTGAGCCTCATTAGAAAGATGTAGGAGCAGCAATGTTGGGGTTTTCCTGGGATCATGTTGGCAGGCCTTTTCCAGCCCCACTGTTCCTGGAGCTCCAGGCTCTTTTATGCTCTCAAATCTAAGCCAAAACTCTACCATAAAGACTACCCCAAACCTAATCTTAAGCCTAACAACAGTGCAAGGCGTGGTGGTCCAGATCCTAAAAGTGTAGGAGCAGCAATGTTGAGGCCTTGCTGCGATAACCTTGGCATGCCTTTTCCAGAGCCAGTGCTCCTGGAGCTCTGGGCGCTCTGGCGCTCTCAACCCTAACCCTAACCCTGGCCCTAGCCCTTAACCCGGACCCAGTACCATGGGTGTTCAGCTCAGAAAGGTGTCGGAGAAGCAATGCTGGGGCCCTGCTGGGATGGCCTCGGCATGCCTTTTCCAGAGCCACTGCTCCTGGAGCTCTGGGCTCTTTGGCTCTCTTAACCCTAACCCTAGCCCTAGCCCTTAACCCAGACCCAGTACCATGGGTTTTCAGCTCAGAAAGGTGTCGGAGAAGCAATGCTGGGGCCCTGCTGGGATGGCCTCGGCATGCCTTTTCCAGAGCCAGTGCTCCTGGAGCTCTGGGCTCTTTGGCTCTCTCAACCCTAACCCTAACCCTTACCCATAACTAGCTCTGTAACCACTACCCATAACCAGCTCCGTAACCACTACCCACAACTAGCTCCGTAACCACTACCCANTAACTAGCTCTGTAACCACTACCCATAACTAGCTCCGTAACCACTACCCATAACTAGCCCTCTAACCACTACCCATAACTAGCTCCCTTCCACGACGCTTCTGACTTTCTCCTGTCCATCCTCATGGGAGACAAAACCAAGGTTTTTGAGGTAGTTTCACAAAGTAAGGGACAAGTAATACCAAGTTTAAATAGCAATGATGTATTTGACTTTGATGGTAAGGATATCTTTCTAATATAAAGTTTACTGAAGCCCAGAAGTGGATCATTCACAGGAGTTGCTGGATCTTTGTCACTGAAGGTTTTCAAGAACAGGCTGCACACTTTGTGCCATGCCCTATTCAGCTCTAGTTGAGTCTGCCCTGGGGCAGACCCAGGCTATGGGACCTCTCAGTGTTCCCTCCTGCCCTATTATTATCTCCTGAAAAAGAAACTCAACTGTAACCTCAAAATCAAGCATTTCAGCTGTAAACCACAAGTTTAGCATAAATTCTTTCACACAGATGTTCTTTCCAGAACACCTATGTTGTATCTACTGTCTTCCCAGTAGTCCACTAAGGGCTCCTCAGGCAATGTGAAGGCTCAAAACCATACCAGTTAATCTCTGAATAAAAAAAAAAAAAAAAAA
>VWPU01003969.1:206352-231961 GCA_013398955.1 Callaeas wilsoni
CTACTGTCTTCCCCGTAGTCCAATTAGGGCTCCTCCGGCAAAGGGAAGGCTCAAAACCAAAACCATTAAACTTTGAATAAAAAAAAAAAAAAAAAAAGAAAAGTGAATGTTGGCAAAAACTTCCTTCCTGGTTTCCTTTCCTATGAATTCCCCAGAGACTCACCCAGCTTTTCCAGTGAAATGATTCTGTCCCTGCTGTACCTTAGAGTAATTATATGTGACCTTTTCCACAATGGTGCTTTTCCTAATATGCGGAACTTTGGAAGAACCATTCCTACTATCAGAAACTTGGAAAAAGAATTCAATGCCAATGACAGCTTCTAGCTCAGGAAAGATAATTATGCTATTAAAAGGCATCCTAGGCTACTTATTTACACTGTTTCAAGGGTACAGTATTAACTGAGGAAGTTTGCTCTTTCTTTCACTTTGTACTAAAGCAACAGGTCTGAGTTGTTGCACTGTTTCACCCAGCCATGCTATGGCCTTGTCAGAGTTGAAGAATACCACTTTCAGAACACCTGGATGCACCCTCTTTTGTACATATTTTTATAATATGTATACAAATTTGTTAGTCACTGCACATGAGTTTGTTTCCCAAAAGAAGTTTGCCATGAACTGCACTCAGCCAAGGAACTGCACACTGGAAAAATGAATATCTGAATACTTAAATCCAGCAGCTCCCTAGCAATCCCATATTCTTCTGTGGCATTTGAATATGAATCATTTCGGTGTTGTATCAAGTACTTAATGTTCTTTTAATGCTGAGTTTCTCATCTGAATTTCACTGAGACTTATTAAACATAGGCTTTTTCTTTTCTTATCATGATTACAGTAACTATATATAATTATGTGCATAGGGTAAATATGCTAATTGTATAATTGCAACATTCAAGGAAATCCTGACAAACACAGAATGTTCTTAGGGCAGGCAGGACACATACTGATAGGTGTAACACAACCAGAACCACTCCCCTTATTTCCCATTACTAATATTTAGAGATAAACATAATTTATCTAGCATCCAGGTGACCCTTGCATTCAAAGGCTGGACAGTGATTCCTGCTGCCATGAGAATGGACACTAAAAGGTACCTGCAATAACTGCAGAATAGCTTTGTCCAGGGATATGATCTGTATGCCGGAAGCAGGACAACTCAAAGGTCAAACTGGGTCTACATACTAAACTTCACAAATCCACAGAAGACTGACTGAAAATGCAGAATATCATCAATAATTACTTTGCTTTGTAGGGAGATCCACTAGGAAAAATGAAACAAAGATTGTACTTAAGTACTCAGAGGGACAGAAAGGGACAGAAAATTCTCCACATTAAGCTGCTTTATATTTTTGAAGAAAGAAACGGGCAAGGAAACCTAAGAAAAGGTGCAAGTTTCATTTCTGCCAATGAATCGACTACTGGATTACAACATTAATTACTTCACATCCTTTATTTATCTTACTGCCTCTGCATTTAGATTGACATCTGTCATCATGCATTTGAACATCAGCCAATAGATTGGGATGTTGTAGTCACTTGGGTGTCCTAGTGCTGTCATGAGTTTCGTTCATAGAGGATTAAAAATAAAAACTGAGATTTGTTTCATAAAGGTAGGCATGACCTTCAGGGAGGCAGGGTGGGTGGGAAGAGAAGAGAGGGAAAAGGGATTTATGTTTGTCTCTAAAAAAATGAGAGAATTCAGCTGGGATAAGTTTCCCGTTGATTGGAAAAAATAAAAAAACCCACAAACCTAAAAACATCCCAAGGCATTAGAAAAGAGTGAATAGAAATGATGCTGTCAACAACTGTGGTACTACTGGGAGCTCTCAGAACACTATTCAAAAACTAAAAACATTCAGGTTGCAACACAGTATTAAAGTAATGCTGATGCCCATGAAAACACTTATTTATGAGGCAGAGGGAGACAGCTTGAGATAAAATGCAACTTAGCATCCTGACCTGCTATTAGCACTGTGGAGTTGTGTCAGTCCTGACACTAGCCAAGATCACCGGACTTGACCTCGGTGGGATTTCTGTCAGTGGTCCTTAAGGCAGAAAGTTCACCCACTCCTATTTTGCATGCAGAAGAGGTCACACCAGCCTTAGCTCACCCTTCTGTGCCTGTGATGAGCAGCAGACTCTATGGCATATGTGACTTCTTTACACAGATGACACGTCCAGGTTCAGTCAGATATGCAAAAATCTCTGCAGCTCACTGGGGAAGGCCATAATTTTGCTCAAAGGAAGGTCAAGAAGAGGTATGCAAAGTGTTGGCTCGGCACAACAAAGGTCCACCAACGTACAGCGTCTGGTAACATTACCCTAGAAACCTGGTTATTGATGACTCTTCAACCTGAGGCACTCAGCTTTAAACATCTTTGGTTGAACACTGAAATAACAAGTTCTCAGGATCTCTCTGAATCAGATCTAAGCCATCCTAAACTGGCTGTATCTACCCAGAGCCTTTCAGAGCACTGGCTCCCACTGTCACCCATTTGTTGGTACAGATCCCCTAGCTAATGCAGGTGCACTGCACCCCTGCATCACAAAGGATCTGAATCCATTCTTAAATTACTGCTTACATTGGGTCACACAGAAATGAACTTCTATGCTCTTCCAATTTCCCAGAGACCTGAAGTACCACACATAAGAAATAAGTCCTCCTAGTCCCTGGGATCCAAGCCAAATTCTCTTATTGAAAACACATATTCTTTATTAAGCCGCAGATCCTTCAGTGTGACTGGCCTATTTTCATAACACTTGGCTTACAAAGGCCCCAACAGACAGCAGAGAGTGAAATTGCCTGATGACCTCTTCTGCTGACAGTCCCTGTTGCTCATCTCAAACGCTTTTGATAGAACACAGCACATTCTTTTAAATATTTTATCCACTCAGTGATCCTGGGTGAAGGACAAGACTAACAAGAAATGACATGTGAAATAACTACATTTCCGGACCTGACAACACTCTTTATTTTTAATTTTACCAGGGTTGGGGATAGACATTAAAGTACGACTTTGACAAGGGATTAAATGAGTTTAGGAGTTAAATTACATTATACCCAACCTGATCTGCAAGTTCATTTGGAAACAGAAGTAAAAGAAACAGGCCAAAAAATCTGGTGTTTCCTTGCATTCTCCCAAATGCTCTTTTTTCCTGTGTGAATTTTCTCTTGTAAAAATGCACTCATTTCTTCACAGTGAAACCTGATCCAACCACAAAGAAGCAGACTATAATGCTGATAGGACAAGGTCTCTAACTAGATTAAATAAGATAAAATGAAATTTCCCAATATTTCTAAAAACAGTTTTGTACTCAGTGTCTGAAACACCTAAATGCAGTTGTTTGGGAACAGTCTGATGGTTGTTCCTATAGAAAGTAATTGTAAAATATTAATAGCATACTCTGCTTACATTAATACTGTATTTTACCTGTAATATTTCTCATCTCTATTATTTCTTTAGTCCCTTATCCTAGGCAGACAAATACCTGAAAAACAAACAAAAGGGGGAGGCAATGGGGAGGAGTGAGAAAGATTAAGCAGGGTGGAACGGAAGAAAGATTTTCCTCCCAGGAAGAGATCTTATGAGTTCCCACGGCTAAAAGGCAAGTTTATCATGAAAATGTGTCCATGTGAATTAAGTGTTTTTAATTTCTGCTAGTGCAAGTCCAGCATCACAAGACAAATATCCAGGTGACATTGAGCACCCTCTCACAGTTCCCTCTCAGGGAGCCTGGCCAAAGCTGTTAAGTGACAAATTATTACTATATTTTAAGCTATGTTTGGGTAGTTTGGAAACGTGATTTCACTGTGCTTTGGAAGAGATATGTTCCAAAAAATAGATGAAAGAATGAAGATTTCTTACATTGCCAGTGGGTTTGGGCTGTTTGTGGAACTGCAGAGGAGCAGGCGAGCTGTTGCTTCAAAGTGCCCAAATTCTTTCTCCTTGTAACCAACACTTTCATAAAGGCACAGAGATCCTTGAGCTTTGCAGATGCTCCAGATCTGAAGTTCTTATACTAAAATGTGTTCCTTGAAATCAGTTGGCTGTCAGAGGCCTCAGCAGTGCTCAGTAAGAACGTCAGTTTGACACAGAACTACACCCTGTGGGAAGCGACTCTGGTATAGACAGCCCCCTGGCACACAAGCAGCCAGAGCCTGCTGAGCTACAACACTTCAACAACAGCAACAAAAAAATGCTGAAAAAGGAACAGACAAAAAAAGATTTCTGGACTGTGAAGTCAGCCCATTAATGTAACAAGGAGAACGCTCGAGCTGCTCCAGGCAGTGAGCACCTGCTCCAGGTGCACCTGCAGTGACACGGCCTGTGCCTGCCTCCAGTCCCAGCAATCCAGCCCCTTCTCCCCATCGCTGTCCCCCACAAAGAGACAAGATTATGACTACAAATTGATACTATAAAAAGAAAGTGTGATATGATCACAAATTAAAGCAATGCTTCCTCAGTGGTCATGCTGAGAACAAACTTCTGCTACCTCCAGTGAAGCCTGAAAGCTACCTAACGACCTGACAAAGCAAATCATTAACAGCATTTCACCTAGGTCTTAAAATATTTTCATTGCAAATGACTCTCCCATTAGATGAATGCCCCTTGCAGAAAGTAATTACCCTTTCTTTGAACTTGCACTTCAGAAATTTGAAACAACGAAAAAAAATTACAGAGACGAATAAGCACATACTTTTTATGACTTCTCCCCCTTCCCTCTGCTGGTACGACATCAATAATGGAGCGAGGGGCAGGTGAACAGCCTGAATTTTCAGCGTGAGGGTTCAAGGAGACTGCCAAAAGATGTCATGACCAAGAGGTAGCTCTCACCAGCCATTCCTTTCCAAGAGCTCCTGTGACATCCGCGAGCTGACAGGACAGTCCAAGGGAGCTGCCAGGGCACTCGGGTCCTTCTGAAGCTCCGAGGGCCCGTGCCAGAAAACAGCCCAGCACCGCTCTGCCAGGGCTGTCTCCGTGCAAACAGGGCACAGCAATTCCTACAGCTCACCTCAAATACGCCTCCTGGCTGAAGGCTGGATTTTCTAAAAGGTTTGCTTGCTGCGTGTCCCAGCTAGGCTGAGTGTGAAAGCTGACAGGAGACGAAGCCACAGGATCTGGGCTGACATTTACACGTTCTTCAGCTCTCAGAAACAAACATTGACTTGTAACTCTGCATCAGCAGATTATTCATTTATTTTTTTTCTGTGTGCGTGCATCTGCTGAGAGATACTGGCTAAAATGACAGTGGGTATGCTTTCTGTACGTACGTACACGTGTGTATATATATGCATATATATATACGCATATATAGCACAGAGACATTTAAAATGGAAAGGAAGAAAATGGAAAGGAAGAAAATGGAACTGTAAATTAATAACTCTATCTTAATTGTTTTAAATTAATTTTTTGATCATTCACATTGGGTTTGACTCAAAATAACAAGCCCATCTGTCTGAGGAAGATATATCCAGATGCTAATATCAGGACAACAATACAAGACTATGCTATTAGAAAAAAAAGACTATTCTCTACACTAAGAAGTCAATATATCTCTCCTGTGAAAGAAATAAAGTGTGTATCTGTCTCTGTATAGGATTTTTCTAGGCTTTGGAGAAAGCTATTACAGAGGATGAATCAAAAACAAAACAACTTTTATTGGTGCTTTCTTTAAGGGAAGAGAAGAGAGAATAAAATTTGCTCTATCATAAAATATTTACATGGGTTTTTCTGTAAATCACAGTAGAGAGAAACTAATAGGACAGAAAAAGAAGATAATGTTCAAAAAATGTTCTGAAAGTGATTTTCTTCAGTAAAGTTAGAAAGAGAGAAAAAACAATAAAAACAGAAAGAGCGAGACTGCATGCACCATTTGAGTGTGTTTTGTCCCACGCATGTTAAGGAGCACTGCCTGCACACACAGGCAGAGCCCAGTCCTGGGGCTCCCTGAGCACCTGCTGGGAGAAGCCCCTCACCTCCAGCACTGACAGCACTAAATCAGGAGCTAAACCACTATTGCATCCTTAGCAGCCTCCTCCTCCTTCTGCCACATAACCCAGCACGTCCTGCACCATCCTCACACAGCCGTCCTCGCACGGTGACAGAACACCACAGCACAGCGAACTCCCTCCGCACGCGTGAGCTGGGTGACCCGGCCTGTAACGGGGACAAGGGCTCCAGCTCGGCCCCAGAGCTCCTGTGCCAGGGACAAGGACTCCAGCTCGGCCCCAGAGCTCCTGTGCCAGGGACAAGAGCTCCAGCTCGGCCCCAGAGCTCCTGTGCCAGGGACAAGGGTTCCAGCTCGGCCCCAGAGCTCCCATAATGGGCACGAGGGCTCTAGCTCGGCCCCAGAGCTCCCATGCCAGGGACAAGAGTTCCAGCTCAGCCCCAGAGCTCCCGTGCCAGGCACGAGGGCTCCAGCTCGGCCCCAGGGGAGCCAAGGCAGATCAGGGCAGTCCTGGGCAGATGGAAACACCAGCTCAGGATCCCCAGGGTGTCCCCATCCTGCACCTCAGGACACAGCTGGAGGAAAGCTTCTTGGCACCACCCCTATCTGACAAATCTCTCATTTATACCACTGCAATCATAAACAGTTTGGGGCTTTTTAGTTGGGTTGATTGATTTCCATGCGTTTAAAGCTAAGCACAGGTTTAAGTGTGTGCAGGATCATNGGGAGCCAAGGCAGGTCAGGGCAGTCCTGGGCAGGTGGAAACACCAGCTCAGGATCCCCAGGGTGTCCCCATCCTGCACCTCAGGACACAGCTGGAGGAAAGCTTCTTGGCACCACCCCTATCTGACAAATCTCTCATTTATACCACTGCAATCATAAACAGTTTGGGGCTTTTTAGTTGGGTTGATTGATTTCCATGCGTTTAAAGCTAAGCACAGGTTTAAGTGTGTGCAGGATCATGGCAATAATTCACAGCTAAACCCCTTTGGATTTCAAATAGCTTCAGCTTTCACTATGAGCATTTCTACCATCTGTACTGATTGCACCCAGTGGAATTTTCTGGAAGTACAGCTTTAATTTCAAGGGGAGAAAAAATACATTACGTAGACTTTTTAGACATTTGAATTTTAAAAAAAAAAAAAAAAAAATCGAACAACAGCAAAAACACCAACCACATAGTTTTACTTAGAAAACTCCACAACATTTTCTACTTAGACACTTCTAGCAATTTTTGTCCACTCCAACGATAAAATCTGCTCAGAGTTGCTAATTTCAGGGAAAAAAAAAAAAAGACATGCCATATATCTGATGCAAGTCAGATATTGCACTGCAAAAAGTGTCTTTATAGCGCAGATTTGGGCAAAGAACATCCTGCAGAGATTTGATGAGAAGCTTTTATACTTAAGCGATAGCTTTTGTGTTGTATACAAGGAGGAGGAAATAGCTATTCAGACAGAAAAACAGTGATCTATTATTTCAGAGAATGAAACGTCTGAATATAACAAAGATGATCTGCAGCACAAAAAGCTCAGTGGATCACTGACATCTCCCCTCTGCCAGGTAACATGCACAGAGCACTTCCAGCTCAGCACCACTTACAGTTTGCCGTCTATGATGGATATTTACTCTTCCTTGTCCCTCAAGTCTGTTTTCCAGCACTGTCCTAAAATGACAGGACTTTGTAGGGGACAGTCAGAAATGGAGATAATGACCAACATACAGACTAGAGCGCTTTTTGTAGTGGCTATTTTCCAAGACTTGCACTTAATTAGAGCTGGAGCGTGTCTCTGGAAATGTGCATATGTTCTCTCCTCTCTATTATCTGTCACATCACATTTTTGCTCAACATAATGCAGCAAACCTTGGGAGTGATTTGTGGAATATATTAACATAGTTTAACACAGTGTGCATAAGATTTACATGCTAGTGCTGTAAGAGAAGGTGATAGGTCAGAATAAAATGGATGATTTTAAAAAAAGTTGATTAATTTCTGTGGCACTATTTCAAAAAGATCTATTGGAACAGAAGACTCAGCTCACTCCTTGCAAATATCTTAATTACGCAAAGCCAAATGAACAATGCTGGGGCTGTGATCCTCCCTGCTCGACCACGCATTACTCCTACAAAGTTAGGGAACAGTCAGTGATTTTTGTAGTGTGGGGCTACATTTCAGCTCTCATCCTACACACCCTTGCTGGGTCCTCCAACTCAGCTGTCTCATCTTGGAGCTCTCATCTTCCTTTGTTCCAGTCACCCAAAATCAAAGCTCAGCATGTTCTCAGGTGTTTTCCTCTTGAAGGATGGGATTGCATGTTAGAATAGCTCTTTTATTCTTAGACTGGCCCCCAAGGAGAGGCACAGTGGCTTTCACCTGAGCATGTCAAGGCTGAACAATATCCAGATATCTGTACAGGATGAGGCACTCTGCTACACTCTCAGGGGGGCTGAGGGGATTTTTTCAGCCATTGCTTCCAATGGGGCCAAAATTATCATCCAGTACCATCAGCTGTCTGGGGAGGGGCCAGCACTGCCACAGCTCCCAGGCCTTGCTGGGATCTCCTGGCTTTGCTGCAACAAGAACAGTAATCCATAAAGGTAAACATCAATTTGTCCTGAATCTCAGTCTCTCTCAAGCTGCCTGCTCATAATTCTGAATAAAACACCAGCCAGTCACCCCCTAAGCATCCATCAGGGCGTTGCTGCCACTCTCCCAGTGGGTTGCTTCTTTCTGGTGGAACTAATTGACCTCTGACCTGTTTATTGCTTTACTGCCACCAATTCATCACCAGTTTATTCATCAACATCTGGTGGTTGGAAAATTGTATTTTACATTATTATCTCTCAAATGGACAACTAATGCTGCTTAATGGGGCAGTTATATGTTATTATAGACTCATTTTTTCTCATTTTGCTAATGAATGGAGAATCTTCATCAAATAAATATTTGCCAGTTGGCTTAATATCAAAGCTGCTAATTAAAAACAGAAAAATGTTCTATATATGGAGAGCTGAGTGGTGGTAGCATGTGAGTTTAAAGAAGTATCATTTCAGCCACACTGTACTTGCACAGAGGCCAAATTGGCAATCAAGTGATCAGTGTGAGGAAGGTTGAGCTGTATTTACATATTGTCTCAGTAAAATGCTACTGATTTATTTCTCTGGTGCCAGACACAATACGAGCATAGCTTAAATTGGCTTTTTTCCTGGCTTTTACAAAAGAAAAGGAAAAAAAGATAAAGAAAAATATGGAAATAAACACATCTTGGACACAGTCCTAAAAAATCTGATTCCCTTCACTAACCCACATAACTGCATTTTACAATGGGGATGGGCAGAGACGGTGTGACCTGGCATGCAGAATTCATGAAACATCTCTGCACAAACATGTGAATTTGGAGTAAGCAGAGTTCAGGCTGACAAAGCACGGCACTGAAGGGAGAGCAGGCTGCACTTCGGCATGTACGCCTGGGGCTCAGCTCCTGCCCCACATCTGGGACCACTCAAATCAAGGCTCTTACATGAGCTCCCCAGTCCCAAAGGACAGAGAGTTTACAGTGAAGAAGTTATTGTTGTACTGCATGCAGAAACATGCACGCATCTATTACTGTGGGATTCACTTCTGCACTAATACCTCATGGTGACAGCTGGTAGAAGTCAATGCACAGGAACACTTCAGTTTTTCTTAGAGTAAAAGTCTTTTCTTCTCAGGTCAAGATCCTACACAGGGCTTAGGAAATCATCTTTACAAACAAAACTGCTGACGTGGTTCCATCGTTCACACGCACGAGTGCATTTTGTTTGCAGGGCTGGAATTCACCAGCAGTCCTGTATTCCAGGAGCTTACAAAAAACTGATTTTAACCTCGAATCAAACACGACTATTCACAAGTCTGATTCACACAGGAATTCAAGTGGGATTTGCCAAAGTGCTGATGTGGATGTGAATGTGAGTGAAATCCTACCTGCATTTCTTGCATATTCCTTCTGTGAAAAGGTGCACAGAGAATGCTGAGAACATTTTTTACCCCCTCATGTGATGTCTAACAAGAAGCTGTGGTTTCAATGTAAGACTTCAGCATTTAGCATAGCTCACCCATGCCGTGTTTTCAGCACAATCAACATCATCTTGAGGCAAAGCAGTAAAGGCATAACAAACACACATTATTGTAATAGTGCTATCAAAACGTGAAAATCTCTATTTTTCCAAAACCAAATAGAACATAGTCTAATCTAAAGCTACTGAAGCACACAGAAGCTGTGCCAGCTCTAACATATCCATTGGTTTCATGGACCATTAAATAGCACAAATGGCACCATGAATTATTTCTGAAAACGTCAATACATTTCTAATATCCTAGGCACAACTCTCCTAATCTTTGGGTGCACACTCCCTGAGCCTAGGTCCAAGCTCAGCTCCCCAACACCCTCTTTTTCCATTTCACTTAGTGGATGCAAGTCACTGGAGCAGACACAGCCCACACAGCCCCGAAATTGCAATTTTACTGCTACACTTTCAAAAAACTACCGAGGGTGCTGAAAGCATGAGGTGAGCATTCCTTAGAAACGTATATAGTGAGAAGTAAACACCAAAGCCCAGGAAATCATTATAAAAGTGTTTGGGCTTATTTATTTTGAGAGCTCTAATGCATTCTTGAGTGAAGAAAATAAACCAAAGAAAACAGAGAAAGAAGAGGGGGGTAAAAAGCTGTGTCAGGCAGATTTACATGGTTTCCTCTGCCACTTGTTTCTAGATCCATTGGCACAAAGACCATAGAAGTGCAGAAGAATTAATGCTTCACTAATACAGTTTATGTGAACCTAATGCAGCAGTCATGAACTCATCATTTCTAATGAGTAAAAAACCCTAAGATATATGCCAGGTTTAACACTACACTTAAAGGGCACTTTCTCTTGAATTTTGTGATGGTTCAGAAACACCTGACTGCAATTTTTTACTGAGTTTAGAATTTGTAATGAATTCTCACATGAGGCTTTTGTTCCAAACTTTCTGAGAAACAGCTGTCAAGCTAAAGTGAATCTCTATGCTGCCTCTTTTCCAGTGTAAAATAACTTGGGTTTTACAAGAACGTTTCCTAACCTGGCCCAAAAAAACCCACTAAAACAAAAAAACTATATCAGCAATATGTACGGAAGCACAGAACCCTTTAGCCAGGAAAGATCTTTTCTTTATGGATATATAAAATACATGCTCTGCAACAAGCTTGAAGCTTATTTATTGTTCCCAAGTGGCTACTGAAAACTCCTTAAAATGTTGTTTGATGGAGTAGTGATTCTTTTCTGCCTTACTGGTGTAAACGGAATATATCTAAGAGCAGAATATATTGGCAATAAAAAAGGCTCTTTTTTTTTCCTTTTTTTTTTGAGATCTATCAAAATAAAATATACTTGGGAGGCTTTGAAGTTAAATTCAAAAAAATCCTTTGGATATTGCCTTTCATTTCTAAGAGCACAATTTAAATTCAATCTGAGGGTTTGCATGAGACACCTCAGGTGCTCTCTGTTCCAAATTCACTTGATTAATGTTGCCTTAAAAGATTTGCTGAAGAATCGGGCAGATGTAATTAGAGGAGAGGTGGCTCATACTATACATAGATCATCAAAGGATAAGTATGCACAGAGGAGATAAAGAATCTCAATACAATTGTAATAATCTCTACAGATTAAAAAAAATAAATTACAATCATAATTAGGAGAAAGTAATGAAAGCTTGCATGAGTATATGACCCAGGTTCCCTGGTACTTTGTCAGCAGAGCGCGATGGAAACATCGCTGGGCTGAAGGGAAACAGTCCAGGTGCAGAAAAACTTTGCAGGAATATTATCCCATTGTCTATGGGCTGCTTTTTCCAAAGCAGGGATCCTGCAGGTGACACGAAACCAGGACACGCCCTGGTGCACGGGGTTGGTGAATCAGGAGGAATTGCCCATTGTCCTTCTGGAGTGGACTTCCATCAATAGCATAACATTTTCCAGAGTACACAGGGTACTCCCTAAACCTTGAATTCCTGTGTGGGTGAAATCCTGCAAGAAGTTTCTACACCGGGCTCAAGTCTGAGTTTTGACCACTGAAACTCTAAGGGCTAGAGGTGACTCAGCTAAATCATAGTTCTTTAAAGCAAGTGCCAACTACCTCTGTCACGACTGAAACCACTACTCTTGGAGCTGCAAATGCATATGTAAACACCAGAATGACTCAGGGCCAATAAGAGTACTTTTGTATTGAAATGCAATTTTTTTAAGGTCTTTTTTTCTTTAAATCTGCCAAAATTCACATTTTTTCCATTAAACATGAAACAGTGCTTAATGCAGTTGGAAACAGGCCATCATATCCCCTCTGAGGTTGGTAATTTATGTTAAACATGTGGTTAGGAAAACAGAAGCCTATAAGACCACAACCAGTAATAGAATAAACATCTTTTCAACACAAGGATGAAAACAGCACTTTGATAGGACACAAATGGCCTCATTACTGCAATGGGCATACCTCCATATTTTATGATTTTTTCCGTCCCACTATAAAGAGTTAAGAGGTAAAGAAAATAAATAAGGTTCACAAAAGAGGTGTCACAATATTGAAATAATTCAAGTGGGTTAAAAGTCAAAGTGAGCTGCAGGGAAAGTGAGGTGCAGGCCACTCAGCATTACAGTCCTTCCTACAGAGAACACCACAATTCCTTGTTCTCCCATGTGCTTCATTTGGGGCATCGTGCATTTAACACAAGACCAGGTTTCTAAAGGTACTTTCATGCCTGCTGTACTTTTCAAAAGGGCCTGAGACAATAGGTGTGAGGCATTTGTCCAATCTTATTGCACAAACTCCTCCTACAGTCCGTATTGAGAGACAAGTACTTCCAAAAGGTGATCGTCCCTTCTGCCTTCAGACAGAAAGGTTTGTTTGGGGCTTTTTTTCTGGAAGAGCATTTCTTACAGCAAACATTTCTGCCAAACAACTCGACATGTCAGATAGCGACAGGCAAATCCCAGCCCAACTGTAAAAAAGCACCACATGCCTCAGAACACCAGCATAATGACAAATACCTCAAATATCACAAGGCTATGGAGAGAGATCATAGGGCAGAGATTTGTGATAGAAGGGAGACGTTTGCAGTAGTGAGTGCTAAACGTCACATCTGCTGTTTGCCATGAAGGGGCTTGCTCAGCCTTGGTACTGTTAGAAAGATCTGCAGTCAGGTTACCAGCACACAGGCCGGTAAGCTGGAAAAGGACTGGCATGTCCCAGGGGCACAGCCACAGCAAGCCTGTCTACCTGGACGTGTGCCAGAACCAGTACCAGACCTCCTCTGCACAAACACAGATGTCCTTGGCCTCTTTCACTGGGGGATTTGAACTCTTGCAAGGAAATACAGCTCTGACCTTTCCGTGAGACAAGGTCTGCTCTTGCTAAGAGAACCCAGGCAGAGTCATACCCTGACATTATCTTCAGATGCAGAGCAGTTAGCAATTGTTCTGTACACGTTTTGCACTGATCCAAGAACTCTAAGAGAAATGTTTTGTTCATTTGTTTTCACATCACTGACCTTTGCAGTGACAACTCAGCAACCCACAGAGCTACCCATCCATGCAGTCCTGGCTGGAAAAAGGTTGGCTGGTGTTTCACAACAAGAGATCATCACACCTGAGTGGAAGGGTGCTTTTCTCTCTCCACTTGAGCTCAGGTTTGGGGAGGGTGTCTCTAATTGAGATGTGGCAGAACAGAAGCCAGAAAGACTGAAAGTCACCTCATTCCCACCGTAGCATAACTCTCTCCCACTGCAGCCTTCCAAATTTCTTCAGGATTTAGTTCCATGCCTAATTAGAGATGTAAAATGGTAAAAGCTAAAGAAAAAAATCCAAGAGCACTCATCATTGTATTCACTCCAAGGACTCTCTTGCAGGCTGGCAGCCAGAGTCATTCCACCCCAGAAAATTTTTCCTCCCTCCTTCCCAATCTTAAATCTTCAATTCCTCCATCTAAAACAGGGAGTTAGTGAGTTACTGCCCATCTGCTGCAGCTCAGGGGTTGGCTGCTCTATAGGGAAAGGACATCCTCAAGTGGAAGGAACTGAACTCAAACATCAGCTCCAAGTGCCACTGTCCCTGCTGATTTGGCTCTAAGGAAAGTAGGACCAGGTTAACATGGAGAAGCAATAACTTTCAGAAGCTTGACAAACAAAAGCAGGCAAGTTTGCAAAAAAATGACAGAGTCCAGCTAAGGCACTTGCTCTAATAAAAGGTGATACCAACACCTACAAAACTTAATTCTTCTCCATCTCTTAGCCCATCACCATCTCCAAAGCCGTATTATTGTTGTGACATCACGAGAAAAGCAGAGATCTGGGTAGGATCATTGCCAGAGAAAATTATTCTCTTTTCTTGCTCCAGGAGCTCTGGCCAGCACAGGAAACAGGGAGCCTTCAGGAGGAGGGAGGGAGGGAGAAAGGAGGAATCCCCAAAGCAGGAAACAGCTCAGACCTGGGCTAAGCAGGACACACAATTGCAGCTTCACTTCAGAACGTGACCTGGGTTTAGATTACAAAGATTCTTAGGTATCCAAAAGTACAACTTGGCTGCCTAATTTGATTTTCAAAAGAAAATTAAGTGGATTAGGGGGTTAGATTTTTTTAAGGATTTTAATTTCCTACAGGGACAGAGGAGTACCCACTGGGAGAGTATTACAACTCAATTAGGATTATAACAAAGAGCTTATATTTGTTTTCCATATTCACACAATTTATAAGGGGTTGAAGGAATTTTGTACTAATAATCAAATTATAGCAAACCTAAAAACACTTGGTTTCTTCTGATAGAGATCAGCCGTATGAAGCTTCAGGCCAAAAAAAATTTCAGAATGTCACCACTACCAAAAAAAATTTTAAAAAAATTTTTTTAGGAAGTTCTGTTGCAACAATTACCCTAACCATTGGGGTTTTTCTATAAAATATTGGTATTTCTCTTAAAATCTAAAAATAACCAAAACACTGTCAATTTTTATTGTTGTTCTTGTTGTAAATATCTCAAAAGAACCTCAGCTTTTGGTCCTTTCTTTACCTTCCCTAGCGGGAAATATCTTCCTGCGGTCTTCCACAGTGAAGACAACCTCCCTTGGTTCTCCAGTCCTTGTTACCCTCTGAAACAAAAACTGTACTGAAATCCACTGCCCCAAGTATTGCCTCATCCGATTTTGGAAGGAAGGATAACAAGCATAATCCTGCCATTTTTCCTGAAATCCTAAATTCTCCATATTTATGAACAATTGCCAGAAATAAATTCACCATACAACATTAATTTCTTCTTTGGCTCTTCATACATCTTCTAGAGAAAACATCCACCTATATGAAAAGGTAGCATTTACCAAAGTTGGTTCCTGTGCCAAAAGCTTTAATAGCAGAGACTGAGACAATGTTCTGCAGATGTAGGAAAGCAAAATTCAAAATCAGGTATTAAGATCTCTCACAGCTTCCTGGTACTTCTGTCTAAAGCAAAGCTATTACAGTCCAACCTTTTATTTCCTAATGAAATGCATTTGGGAGTTAGGGAGCTGACAGAGGCCTGAGCCAGGACTTTGCCCCATGGCTATTTAGAAACTTCAGTCTGGTTAAAGACTTCCATTACACTGATTTTGTACACATGCTCCCTAAAAGCTGAGAAGTAACAGCATAAGATTAAGAATTCCATTTTCACTGTGGAATCAGGCAAAATTCCTCCCCTGAGGTAGGCGTGTCATCTCATTGATTTTAAAAACAATAAATTGAAAGTAAAAAATAAAAGAAAGGAGGAAAGCTGTAAGAAACAGGTGGAAAGGCACTGAAGCTGTAGGAGTTCTGACAAATCATCTTGGCATATCGTCCCAGCGGTGATGAGAAATTTTTCTGCATTTTATTTATTTTTTCACATGGCAGAACAAGGAATGCACTTGAGGTGAAGTTGTAGAATATTGTTAAATTAGTGGGCTTATTTTATTAATACCCATGAGAATGAAGTGATGAGAGAGAATTACTCCACTACACAACCAGTGTAAGAACACATCCCAGCCCTGCAGTCTGTTACTTGTCCTCTGCATGTGAGTAAACACGCCATGGTTTAACACAATATCCTAAGGTATTGTTTCTAGACTGGGAATTACATACATTGCTTTTTCTTCCCGTAATGGATAAATCTAGTGACCTTTATTTACAGTACATCGAATCCAACAGACCATTCTCCATATTTTGGCCTTGGAATGAAGCATTTAGCTATGTGTGTCTTCTACCTTGTACTCTCATGAATTAGGTAAATTACTTGGAGTCAATCAAACATGCAAAATACACTTTACCAAGGCATATTTTTTAACAAAAACTGAACTTCAATGCCATTCATCCCCCAGGCAGTATTTGTAGCCAGCAGAAGAAACCTAATGTGCACAATTCTCTTGATAAGAAGAGGGGAAATTAGAAACATGGAAGTTTACTTAAGCAGATTCAAGTATCCCTGGAAACAGGTAACTAAAGCCAGACAAACCTTGCATGCCTCAGCTCACAGAGTGTTCATAAACCAAATTCTGGTTTCTGTTTGCAGGGTTTGGACTCTTGCCTGAAGAGTCAAGTTAGATTAATTTAAATCTCTGAATTTAAATTTCACAGGAAAGACAAGAGAAGGCTGTTGTGATGTGATCCAGGACGGAGCAGATGCAAACAAGAGCCCAGGTTTAACTGAAAGATGCAGGTTTGCATGTCAAGTCACCTCGGGTACAGATTGCCTACCTGCCTTTAAAGGTTCTACAAAGGGCACACGTGCACAGGGAGAACAAGATCTTATAACGTCATCCCAAGTCAGGGCTGACTGTGTGTGTGGATGAGATGCTGTTCATGGTTTGACTTTCATAGCTAAATCCAACAGCTGCAATTCTATATGCTAGTTCAATATTGGTGGGTTTGTATTTTCTGAAATTTTGTTTTAGACACAAAGTGTCAAGAAAGAGCAAATTTACTGTGTGCTTTAATTTATTCCCATTTTGTTACCAGAGGGAGAAGAAATCTCACAGTTAGACTGTATTAATCTGTCTTCCTACAATGCCATTAGTAAAATGTCATTTTGATTTGAACCTGCTGTGACCTACTTGAGGAAAAATCTCCCATGCTGCATACACTGTATATCAGTGTGTATACATATATATATATAGCAGAGAACTTTTCATTAGCTGTTAAACTGCATAATGGTGTTTATATATGAGCATGGCTTAATGAGCTACATAATGAAAAGGGCAATGAAAATGCAAAAGGGATTGGAAGGGCTGAGCTGCAAGAGGAAACCGGATTTCGACACATCTTGGGAATACTGAAGTTTGTATAACAAGGTCAAAGTCTCACCTCGCATTGATAAATACAGCATTACATAAATAAATATTATGTGTGGGGTCCTTATCAGACAGGCTTGTGAGCTCACTGAAGAAGACAAGGCCGATGGATTGTTCCTCGAACAGCAGCCGTGCTCTGCAGAGATGTGGCTCACATCTGCAGTTCAGCTTGCACTGCAAAAAACAACCACCATCCTTTTAAGTCACTGTGGTGGAAGAATGTTTTCATAGAAATATATCTGTGTGTTGGAGAAGCTGCCCCAAGACACAAAGTGTTGACTGTGACAAACATGAGGGAAAACGTCTTCTAGCCCAAACTAGCAGGTTTTGGTGCTGAATGCGAATGGAGCAGATTCCTTATGAGGGAAGATCCTTTCTGAGGCTGTAGCTCCTGCAGGAGATTATGCAGCTTAGAGACTAGTCCAGCAAAGGTGGGGTGGTTTGTCTGGAAAGGCACTGACAGCAAGCTGAAAACAACCCCACATTTGGGGGGAAAAAAATGTATAGGTCAGTAATGAAGCAAGAGAAGAATCTGAGAAAGTAAAAAGCAGCCTAAGCTCAGCCACAGAAGTGGGAAAAAAAAGTTTGAAACAAGACCAAAACATCAACAGCAAATCGTGCCCATGGCTACTGATTTAAGAGCATTGCAGGGAGGGAGAGCCTTCCTTGTGTGGTGAACAGTGGACAGCAGTGGTCAGAACTGCTCACACAGGTCTGATCCGAGGGTATTGCCAGGCTGTGAGAGCCTTTTGGTGCTGCCTGTGAACCCCTGGCAGTGCTGGCTGCAGGAACAAACCCACTCACTGCCACTGCCCCCACCCGCAGCTCTGCTGGAGCTCCCTTAAGAAATCAATCAGCTGCTGCACACAGATCTTGCAAGTTCTTCAGTATCCTATCAAAAGCATCATAAACTCTTCAGCAATTACCTCTGGCACGTGGAAGAAAAACTACCAAAGTCTGAAAGTCAGTTGTCTGTTTGCAAACTGATTGAATTCTTTAGGCAGGCTGCAGTCTTTCCTTGGATGCATTTTCTTTCTGCCTAGGGACACAGTGCACAGAGGTGCACTGGCTAAGACAAATGTTTGACTGAGGTTCCTCTGCCCCCTCAATGGTTCTGTCACCAGGTTCTCTCTTGTGTATATGTATATTTATGCAGTACATATTAGTTGACTTTTAATCAGTTTAGAACCAAGTTTCAAAATGTTCAGGTACTATTGCACTGGGTCAGAAGCACTAGCAAGCGCTAGGCATGAATCAATGCCTATGCCTAAGCTGCCTTTCCAAGCTGAGCATGAAAATTCTTCTCCATCACTCTTCAAGCCTAAAAAATACCAGTAGGCCACTCCTTTATGAGAAGGCTCAAGAAGACTTCACAGAAATTAGGCTGTTTCTAGAGTAATTTAGAAGTTTGACAATGACCATATGAATGTCCATGCCAGCTTTCCAAGATCTTAATGGATAACTCAGTGAGCTCTTCTAAGTATCTTTAAAAAACAAACAAATAAAATAACCCCCCAAAAAATGACCAAACAAATATGTACCAATAAAGGCATAGCAACCTCATTTAATTCTGTTTCCCATGTATGCCAGATGCTAATTAGGAGCTGGTCCTCATCACATAATTGGGATCCAGCTTTGCATTTTACCAAAACAAAATACGCCAAAAATTCCAACCGAGGGTTTCATTCTGGCCTACCCAAATGGCTACAAAAAGCTGCACAGTTGAGATCTGGATCAGATTCAAAACTTTCCCAAAATGTATCTCTGTTCACATCCTGATTTTTGAATCCAGCTCATCTCTAATTATAATTATCACACAGAATGTCAGACCTCAGGTTATGATCTTTAAATTTCTCCCTATAAACAATTAATTAGCTTGCTACAGCCTTTCTATAAATAGCTTGTACATATAAATTATTCTCATCTGCTCAGACAAACAAAAATTCCAGCTCTGTTTTTTGTCTTCTGATTTTCCCTAGTGGTCTGCAGCTGTCAGGCGGCCAGACACACATGTGTGTGCTCTTCATATTTGGAGATAAAAATAAGTTTATGGGGCTAATTGACAAAGTTTTTTTAGATTAAATTAGTTCTTGAGAAATCAGGTTTTCCCCAGAAAATGTCTGAAAGCAGCACTTCTACCAATTTAACTCTGGCAGGGAGCTGCCTCCCACACCAGCTGAAATATTGTTCACCTAACAGCATGGATTCCAGGGTCTGAGGCATTATGGGACAGGATACATATGGCTGTCCAAATTAATTTTGCTGACAGTTCTTCCAGACTCATCCTATAGGTGCTGACAGGCAAGATCAGGCCACAGCTTCCACTGTGCTCCCAGAGAGCCACCTCTTCTCTCTTTGCTTCCCTACACAAGGTTTTCACCTCCACACTAGAGATGCCCAGGCAAAGTGTGCAGACAGTCCTCTGCCACATCTGGGCACATTCCTGTGACTTGGCTTCACTTACAGATCAACTGGATTTACACAAAACATCCTTGGCCACATGCTAGTGTGAGGTAGGCTGTGTATGTGTATGCATAGATATATATATTTTTTTTTTATATATATAAATCCCAATCAGACCAATAATTGCAACAGTCACGCCTATACAGCAAAGCAAACCTGGATGTGAATATGGCAGAGGCAGTTACCAGAGCCATCCCCTTCAGTCCGTGTGCACCCCGCTGTGAAATGTGCACTCTGAGCGTCTTTGTCTCACGCCTGTGTTGAGACTGAGTAAGAAATATTGGTAAAGCACTTTGGAAGATTGTCAACCAGTGCAGCCAAGCGTTATGCTCATTCTGAAGCACTAATCTATACATTTTTCCCCACAATCTAGCATACAATCATCATTGCACCCAGCCAGAGAGAAGAAACTGGGATTGTTGGATATTGTCATGTTTCACCGCGTAACGCTGCTATCAGAGTGGGAACAGCGAGACACTGATTGTCCTTGTTTTGTGGCCTGGAAGTTCAGGGAGGAATCACTCTGATTACCTTCCTCAGACCCAGCCCAGGACGAGCAGAGCCTTCACAAGCTTGTTGTGATTGTGCCACCCCCATCAGTCCAGTGAAATGCTCACAAGCACACCACACGTCTCCGAGGTCCACAACCCCCTCACCTGTTTATTGCTGCTTTTCAGAAAAACCACCCTTAAGCCTAAGTGAGTGAGGACACCTCTATCAGCAGTGCTTTAAACAGCCTCTTTGTGCTTCTGTGGCTGTCCAGCAACAGACTCGGAGGGCCTGAATTCTGCTTTTGGCATGATTTTTGGGTGTCCTTGGGCAAGCCCATTTTTTCTTATTTTGAATTTTACTGAGGACAACTATATCACGAAAAACAAGCAAGTATTCTTCAGCAGACAGGTTTGAAAATGGAAACAAGGATGGGGTAGTTACTGATATTGATTTCTTAAGTGTATCTATCTGCATCATGTTTCAGGCAGCTTTCTTCATTTCACACATTCCTGTCCATGTCCCTCACATAAGATGTCCCTGACACACGAGTTTTCCTTCTGCTTTGTCAAATTACTCACCTTTTGACATTTTACATTTTTGTATTTCATGAAGGCCACCAAAGCAGTAACCTTTGTGAACAAAAACATTCTCATCATTCTGGAGATGAAAACCTACCCTCTGGTTTTCCATTTTGTATCCCTCAATAATATGAAATGCCAACTTGTCTGGTTGACTCTTAGCCCCTTTTACTTCAGCTATTTAAGTGGTTTAAAGACTCATGCAATAAAGTCACAAAGTCTCAATTAGTCTTCATTTATCTATGTTAAATTCTTTTAGTCAACAACTGACCTTGATTCATTTTAAGTATCATTTTATCTGGTTACATTTGCTCTTGGAAGTTATTGCTCTTCTCTCATCCATGCTTTCACCAATACTAATCTACTCTGTTTTTCATTTTCTAGGCATCCCACAGAGTTCAGAACATTTTGATATTCAGGATTCATCTGTTCCAATTTCAGTTTCTCCTAACTATGACTGCAGACAAAGGCAACCTTATTGTAGAAAAACACTAATTGGAAATAGAAAAGTACTGTGTTGTTAGATTGTATTAAGAACTCCTCTCCCTCTCCCCCCAAAGCCAAGTTGAGCTATTCTGCATGTTGGACTATATACCCCTGACTAAGACCTGGGCATGTTTGAGCCTCACCAACAACAGCACAAATCCCAGGCAGAGACAGAAAAGCCATAATTAGCAGCTGTTGGGTTTGTCTGTCAGTGCAGCCACCAAGATCTGAACCAAACAATTTTTTTTTCCCAAACAGCAACAAGGAGGGTGCAGTGGACAATCCTTCTAGGAGCTTTTCTGGTGGGGCATCATATGGAAGCAAATGTGAATACACAAAGCAGGCCAGCTTGCCAGAGGCAGTGGAGAAACTGGAGCAATTGACTCATTGATTACAATATATGGGCAAAAAAAAAAGAAAAATAAGAGTTTGGTTTTTTAAATTCCATTAGACCTCCATGTGGGAGAAAAGAGAAGGTGGAGTCACTGAACCCACACTCTGCTCTAGCACAAAAACCTCATGGCTCAGCAGGGAGGGGACTGCTGGTTTCCATACATCCACCTTCCATCCTATTAGAAAGGAAGTTGGGATTCAACCCATCCTCCAGCCCCCACACACTGCTTGTGCAGAGTTTGAACTCTTATGTCTGAAGCAGGGAAAAATAAAAATGCCCTGGAACACAGAAGAACAGCCAGCTTCTAGGGGAACATTTCTTTATCAATAAATGTCAGCCCATTATTACAGCTCACATTATTATCAGCATCATTATTAGAAAAGTATAAACTATAGTGAAATCCTTATTTAGGGAGAAGTCTTTGAAAAAACTGATTTTTCCTTTCAGAAACATTTTTATTTTTAAAGAAACACTTTAATGTTATACTCTTTTAAATTAAGAGTTCAACAGTAATCCAGATGGAAATACTTTTTAATCTAAATATCTCTGTAGGTTCTTTTTTTTTTTCTAAAAACCAGTTTTCTTTGCTTCCTCCGTTATGAATAAAAATTCCCATCTAACTCTAATGATGTTTAACTTCATACATCTCTCTGCAGCACCAGTCTCCAGGCAAATCATGCTGCAGCTGAAGGTGAAGAAGGTTCTGTAGGCGTTATATCCGTATGACACACTGAGGGTGTGCTGGGTCTGTATAGCACCAACCCAAAGTGGTGCTCCTACTCTCATTAACACAACTAAAACAGAAATAGTAAATGTAAATGAAACATTCATCTAATACAGTAAATGGCTGTCTGTAATTTCTCTATTTGTTCTGCCTTTTTTTAAAATTCTTCTATTGACTTTTTTTATTTTTCTCTTAGCTCCTCACCTTACAAATGACATTATTTGAACACTCCTTGCACTACTCTGAATATCTGCTTGGCAGACCTGAGTACATTGTCTTCTTACATACAAAGCTTAGCATTGTCGTGAGAGGTTTAGATAGTTACAAGCACAATAAAGTGTGAAAATGAACTATAACGGTATTATTGCTATTGGATTCCCTGGTGCAGGATCTGTATTGCATTTTTTTGCAACTGCATAGTCATCCATTTTTATTAATAAAGGTAAATTTAGAAATCAGTATGCTCACTCATATTGAAATTCGTATTTTGTGAGCAGGTTTATTTTCTCCATGGTAGGCTTTTTTTTCCTCTACTATTTTCCTAAATCTTTTTCCAATGTTAAAATATTTTCCAGAGAAATGGTTTGACATTTTCTTTGGTACGTACCTATACCCCAAA
Source organism: Callaeas wilsoni (assembly GCA_013398955.1). NCBI lineage: Eukaryota > Metazoa > Chordata > Aves > Passeriformes > Callaeidae > Callaeas > Callaeas wilsoni. The sequence continues at coordinate 229,409 of VWPU01003969.1, forward strand.
GAATTCTTTAATGGCTGTTTATGTCTCAGAGAGACTAGTGTTAAAGTGCAATTTTTCAAGTAAGCAACATGCTGACGCTCAGCAAGTGATACAGATTATTTCAGATAGGAGGAACTGAGCTGGGTAATTCATCTAACCTACATGACCTGACAACTCCTTTCATTATTTTAGATCAGTAATTGAGATGCCAGAACATGTGATGATGATGACATAAGATGACAATATCAGTCCACTTCAACCAGCCTCCACGTCCTCATCGATGAGCGATCTACACACTCACACCTCAGCCACAGACAAAGTCCTCTGCTGCCTCTTCCAGAGGATCAGACAGCTCTAGGGATCAATGTATGACTTAACCCGAACTCCTTTTTTAGCTGTCATAAGGAATGAGGTGCCCCAGGAACTGTCCTGAAGGCAGCAAAGGGCCAAATGCCACAACTCGCCCTTCCGTGACCCTGTATTTATTGTGGTGTTGGAGCTCTGCTGGCTCATCCACCTCTTCTATCCACCCTGCTCCCTCTGCAGGCTGGGACACCCCATCCTGTTCATAGACAGAGGTGAGGCAAGGCTCTGCCCATCCCTTAAATTCACTCCCATACCAAGGGGAGAAAAGCAAAGCATTTTTAGGGCATTTTCCTCCCTCTTCCCCACCTGCACAGGCTTAAGGCTCTGCAGCTTCTGAAAAGAGCTGAGGAGACCTCTGCTACACAGACTTCAAGTCCACCCTTCCTGATCCCCACCTTTAGCAGCCTCCACACCCTTCAAAATCAGGTGAGATGAGGAATACTTTGTGCTCCTTTGTATAGTCAAATATTTACTTCCATTTAAAAGAGCGCGTAATCCTCGCGTTAGCAGTTTCCTCTCCCAGGGTCACTTCTTGTTGCAAAAGCTCCTTCTGTGTTTTTAGGCAGAGGAGCATGATGAGGGCCACAAAAAAGAATGATGCTCAGAACACGTAACACAGGGATATACAAATACTGCACAATATGAAACAGAATCGAAGCAGTAAATAGAAACATCAGCCAAGCTGTCACTGTGCTGCATGGAAAAGCACGGGGAAAAGCAGTGGTTGTAGGTAACACACTGCATGTGCTGAATGCCCTACAGAGATTCTAAAATATATAAAATATATAAAAATATATAAAAAAATATATAAAAACTGGTATTTCAGTATCTCTAGAGCTAAGATACTCCCAAAGATATTTTCACCAAGCACAGCCTAAAAATAAGCACTTCAGCATGAAAATTAAAATATCTTTTCAGCACTGCTGTCCTGGAGAACTGAAGTTTCTCTGGAAGTTCACATTCTCCTCCAGAGCATCACACAGGTCCGGAAATGAGGAAAAAAATCTACAGCAAGACATGCAACTGATATAAAAACATTATGGAGGTAATGGGGATCAACTACAGATGTGCTGTGGAGAATCCAAATGATCTGTCCCAACTTACTGTAAATTCTGAGCAGCACAGAGGAAAAATGCAGCCACAAATATTCAGAATAAACTACACTTAATGGTTAAAAGCTTATTTCAAAGAGAACTACTGATATCCAAAGTTTCTGCAGCTACAGACACCTTTAATTAGAAAGCTTATTTCACTTCCTGCACATTCAGGGAAATACACACTGGCATCAAGCTGGTTTCATTTTCCAATCTCATATTACAGCAGGAGTTACACATAAAATGACAAGAAGTTTTATCAGTGTGTTTTTCTAGAGCAAGAATTGCGCCTTTCACAGTGAGCTGTGACTCTAGAAATATCTCCCCACAGCAATCTCTGTATTTGCTGGCAGCTACCTCAGGCTGTTCTCTCACCAGAGGTGCGGGAGCCTGGACTGATGGGGAGTGGCAGAGCTGCAGCAAAGCCAGCGTCAGTTCCCTGGCAGTAGGAGCAGATGCTCCAGCAGCTCTGGGTGACTGCACGCGGGATGTGGCTGCAAGGCAGAGGCACAAGGGTGTCATTAACTCCAGACCTAGCAGGGTGGAGCTCCTTTCAGAACTGTGTAAGAGGCATCAGGAGCCATTAAACCTGAAAGATGATGATGTGATTAATTTTTCTGATCACGTATCATACTGCCCAAGTCCTCTCTGCTTTTTTCCCCTCTAGTACGTCCGTTTACTTATATGAGGAACTTTCTACTCCATGTCCTTAAGGATGTAAGTAAAGAAGAAAAATACATTCCAGATACATTGACTGCCTGCAGTTTATTTTTACTCTGTTGTTGTGGTGAATGAACCAACCACAAGAATGAAAAGGGGGCCACAGAGCCCAGAAAAAGAGGTTTGGTGGGCTGGTTCCAAAGAGTAAAACCCCTCTCTATGAGGATGGTTTCTCCCATTGAATTCTTGTGACCTGATGTAGGCTCCGTCTGTCTGATTGACAGTGACAGACACCCCTTGTATCTCCTAAGGAAAGGTAACCAGACCTGTCCCACCCTTCCCTTCTTCCTATAGATCCCTGCTATGTCATCCCACCCCCTTCCCTGTATCCCTTTAAAAAGCCCCTCAGTCTCTTATCTTCTCCTCTTCAGATCCGGTCCCCTTCGAGGGAGCT
>VWPU01003970.1:0-49983 GCA_013398955.1 Callaeas wilsoni
AAGAAGAACTCAAATCCCTACAAAGTGTGAGCAAGCAGCCTGGGAAACAAGTGGTTCAGAAGCTGGGTAATGATAATTTCATCCACAGGAATTGCTGCCCCCTTCAGTCACAGGTGAATGAGTCCTGGAAGTTTGGACAGAGGATAGAAGCAAACCAAAGGATTTGTCTTAGACCTCTGGGTCAGTAAAGGTGAAAAGTGAGGAAATGAAGTATAAGTCATTTGCTGTGGAGTTTGCTTTCAGATTAGCTCACCCGAAGCTGGAGAAAACCTTAGGAAATTCTGCAAAAACTTCCTGTGTCTTACAGAATTTTGTTGCAAACAGCACTCACAGAGCTGTTTAATTCTCCCCAAGCGACCAGAGCTGAACATAAGAGCCCCATTAGATGCTGGGTGTGTGGCGTGGCCAATCCTGTGAGTAGGGCAGTCAGTGTGCCTACGGAACTCCAAGGTTAAATTATATTTCCTCATATGATGCAAAAAGCTTTCTGTGCCATAATGCCCATAAAATAAATAGCGATTAAAAGGATATTTTGCATTATTTTTTGTCTATCTCTGAAATGACAAACACTGTGAGGAAGATCCTGAACCGGTTAAAAATAACCTTGTACTGTTCCAACAAAGACCATTATGTGCAGGACAGTGTTTCCGCTGACTGTCTATACACAATTGTTTGTTTCTATGGCTCACCATCAAATGCTCAGTCATGGGTGTAATTTGTAGCAGAATATGGGACGTAGAAACTTCCCAAACAAAGAGTTATCCTTTAGGCTTAAAGCGTTCCTTTGTACTCAAACTTCTTGCTTAAAGTTTTTGCTTAGAATATCACTTTGCAGTTTGCAAGATAACCAGTGTTATTTTTCAATTAAAGATAAGTTAAATGCATTGGGTACTTCTGCTCCTAAAACCAAAAACAACCTTGTGGTTCTTGTGACAACCAAGAAGACAAAAATTGAATACTGGCATGATATTTCTTTTTTTTCTTCCCCAACAATTTTCCATTCCTTCATAGCACCCAAACACAATTTTGATTTATATCTTTCCTCTGGGCTCAAAATCAGTCAGTTACAAAAATAGGATATATCACCTAAAACTTCTTCAAATATGTTGCTCACTGTATATTTGTCAGAGGAGAAGAAAAAAGGACAAAATTAAAGATACAGTGGCAGTAAAAATATAAAGAAATTATGCTTAACACAAACAGAGAAATTCAGCAATAAAAAAAATTAAAAAGGGCTGATGTGTTCAACTGACTACTTATGGCGCAGGTACATGCAGTTTTAAAAGCCTGTTCTTGATTGAAATGCAGCATAACTTGTGGAAAAATATGCCCATTATTACATGCAGAATCTCTAGCAACTGACATTAAATTATTATATTAATCATCTTTAGTATCAAAAAAAATTCTCATTTTCATCTTGACACTTAACATGTATCAGTGGACCTTGTAGTATCTGATTTTAAGTAGAATCTCTAAAGAAAGCATTGCTTGTGCTTACTTATTCTTAATGACTGGGATCAAGTTCATCCTTTGAAAAATCTTATTTATAACATAAAGAGAGTGACCAGCTAGGATCTTTCATACTAAGGCTTGCAAAGAAAAATGGATAGGGTAAGGAAGTATTTTCTATTCTGAGGAACAGAGCTGTGCTTAAAATAATCAAGGATAGGATCTTTTAAAGTAGTCTTCAGAAGTTACCCAGCCAATTCAACTGTGGATGAGGGGCTCACTTTCAAACCTCTTTGAAAATCCCAGAGTTAATTATCAGTGCTTGTAAAACTCTTTGAACCTTCAAGATGCTTTTTTAAAAAAAGGATAAGTGCAATGATAGTTTGTATTAAACACAGCTTGTAAATTATAGAAATCTCACTTAAAATCCCGGAATAGATTGATCGTGTTCTGGGAGTTTTCCCTGTGAGACACGTATAAACAGATTCAGTTACAACTCTGGGCTGCACAACATCATCTTACTGAGCAGATCATTGAGAACTACAAAGCAAGAGAGACTCTGAACTGACCCTAAGGTAAACATCTGAGGGTTTCACCTCACTTTCAGCATCATGTTTAAAACACACAAACTATATGGTGTATTGAAGGTTTTATGGTAAAGCTAAATGATTGTACTTAGGGGTAAATTAGGTACTAATAATTCATGATCTACCTAATACAAGATTGAGGAGGAAAGGACTGTCCCACATTACTCTTCTTCCTCAAGTCAGAAATACCACAGGTAGCTGATGGTGGGCATCTCTCTTAGGTCTACAAGAGTCTAACAAATAGTATGTAGAGTTAAAACTCACATGATCAGGACAAAAGGGAAAAGAGTTTACAGAAATAGATTATTTCAAGGTATTACTGTCCTATAGCTTAGCTTTAAAATTATTACTCTAAAATACCAGATAAGGGAGTAATTTTCCAGTCCTTCTCTGACACCCTGGTTGCTACAAGGGGCATTGATTTGGCAGCATTTGGAAGGCGTTGGGATGCTTAAACAGCTTTAGCTTTTTGGCTTTTTCAGTGCTGCAAGGATGCTAACATTGTCATTTATGTGGAATGCCATAAAAATGACTACAGATGAACCAAAGTACAGACAAGGAAAAATATCTTTATAATCAGTGTTACAAAAACACAAAAAACTTTAACGGTTCCAATTATGTTAGATAAAGTCTAGCTATAGTAGGAAAGCCACCATGTTCTCCAAGCTTAGTTTTCAAGCAGATCATGCAGCCAAAGTGTGAAGGAGAGAGGCACCAGAGGCTGGTTACAAAGGAGGTAGCTGGCAGAAGCAATCCCACTTCACACCCTATCCAAAACCTCAATCAGCATTGCTCCTCTGGAGCTATCTTTACTTTGAATCAAAACACGGAACAAAATTCTCACTGTAAAAAGTGAAAAGAAGCAAAGAATCTTTCACTTCAGAGGTGTTTTCTTCGAGAACAAACTTACTTGATTTAAATACTTTTTCTGTTTTCTTCGTAAACCAGACTGGGCTGAGAAAAATTAACCTGTTCGGGATAAAAAGCAATAACAGACCTTTGACCATCACTTAAATTAAAGTACGATATTTAACAAATAATATCTCTTTCCTATGCAAAGACAACATTTAGTTAATATCTTTTAGCACTATTTAAGGTTTTTTCTTTCTGAAATCTGTAGAGCTCTTGTGCTGAATTCCAACCTGAGGGCTTCAAAAATAGCAATCATTCTTTATTTTACATACACTGCCCTTGATATTCTGGTGGTACAATTTCCATACTGCCTGCAGTTATATTCTAGAAACCACACCGCAGATTCTTACATCTGAGAGCTGAAAGTTTTCTAAGTGGTGGCTCATTCTTGCATATGTATGTACACTGTGCACATAGTGAAAAAGCCATTTGAGCTTCTGTGACTTGTCATTTGTCGCAGTACTGGCTTCTGGGTAAAAAAGACTCAGAATTACAAAGGTTTGCAGTAAGAGGTTACTCAGTAAGTACCTTCCCTTTAGTACTCAGGACTAAATATAGGGAACACTAGTGGTGAAGAAAGACCTTTCTCCAGGGAGAGATTGCTGCTAAAAAATGTTTTAAGATTTCATGGTTAAGCATTTTCTAGAAAGGTATTATTTTTGCTGACTGGACAGTTGTAGTTCTTTGTGGCTCAGCTTCTGGATGTTCAAATTCCCCATTCATTCACACACATGGTGCAAGACAGCCCCTGACCAGCCTTTCCTGCAGGAATTTCAGTTTAAATGCACCTGACCAGTGACCAGTGTGTTCTTGTGGCCAAGAAGACCAATGGGATTCTGAGGTACAATAGAAAAAGCATTGCCAGCAGGTCCAGGGGGGTGATCCTGCCCCTCTCTCAGCCCTGGGGAGGCACATCTGGAGTGCTGTGTGCAGTCCTGGGCTCCTCAGGACAAGAGAGACAAAGAGCTCCTGGACAGGGTTCAGTGCAAGGCAGCAAAGATGATGAAAGAAGGAAATTCTGAGGGAGTTGAGCCTGTTCAGCAAGAAATGACTGAGAAGGCACATCCTCAGTGTCTGCAAGGAGGTGGCGGAGCATGGACTGGGCTCTGCTCGATGGTGCCAAGGATTAGGACAGGAAGCAATGGGCAGAAACTGATGTCCAGGAAGTTCCACTTGAACACGAGGGAAAAACTTTGCTCTGTGTGTGACTGAGCACTTGAACAGATTGTCCAGGGAGGGTGTGGAGTCTCCCTCACTGGGATATTCCAGAAGTGGCTGGACACAATCCTGTGCCATATGCTTTAGGATGACCCTACAAGAGCAAGAAGATTGGACAGATGACCCACTGTGGTCCCTTTCACCCTAATCCATTCTGTGATTCTGTGACAGTGAATCCTGCAAGCTACCTACCACAAGTGCACTACCTGAATTATTTTATTTTTTTCTTGAATTTTGCTTAATTGATGATGATTATTAAGATGATGACAATTAGTTGAATAATTATACTTTTCTAATCCCTCTTTGGTCCTAAAATTGGGTGATGCAGTACTAAGAGATAGATTTAGTCTTTCCTTTTACTTAAATTTGGAGAAAAATTTGACTTGAAGGAAAATTATCAGTGTTCTGGTCATGAATGGACTGAAACCCTTCTCAAGGAAACTGTGCCTGTATCACCAATTCATATTTTTATCTTTTTCATTTAAGTTTGTTAGTGTAGCTTTCTCTGGACATCTATCTAGCCTGTACATATAGTGTTCTTTCAAAACTTTTTCTCACTACAAAGGCATACCTAGATAAGTGTAAACTGGATAAATTGATAATAATAATCCATCATAAATTAAACAGTAAAAACAACAAAAAAAGAAATAGTGTGCTTATATTGGAATAAGCCTCACTTATTTGTATTTACAAATAATCTACCACTCCTCTCTTGAACCTTAGTTACTGCCTCCATTAATAAGAAATTCTTGGAGTTTTGTTACAGAAAGATTTACACAGTGGCAAGTCGTTTATAGGCTTTAACTCCATTCCCCTCAGCATAAACACAACAGGGGAGAAATCCTGGCTCCGTAGCACTCAAGGAAGAGGATGTGGGAATTTCAGCACCCTGCAGTCCAGAGTAATTTTGCTGACTTCACTGTAGCAATATTTCACACAATATTATCTGCAAATGAAGGTAAGTTTTTTGAGTGATGCTTGAAAATGAGGCAACTAAAATGTTTTAAATCACTCTAGTAAAAACTCTTGGTGTTGAAAACAAGTGTTTACTTTAAAAATACATTATCAGAGCCTAGTTATCAGGGGAGGTAAGCACAAAGTTACAAAGAGAGTAGAAAATATTCTAGTAGAAAAAATAACTAGAAATTATAATACCTAAATTATTAATACCTAAATTATTTCCTAAGTTAGGTACTTTTGGCTATACTGATGATTTAATAGTGTAAAACACAGTGGTGTTAATAATTTTTTTCCCCAAAACCATTTATAATCCCTATATAGAAACAGAGTAATACTTGAATGGTAACTGAGGAACTTTGCTTGTGTGTTTCTGGGTCAGCTTGGTCACCGTTGTGTTTAGCTCAGTTATCTCCTGTGGACTGCCTGTCATTGTTAAGTGAAGCTTGTGAAAGAAAGAGGGCAGATATGTTCATACATGTCTGAGTTATTTCCCCGCTTTGTCAATACTTTGTGGCCAGATCATTCTATTTTCAAAGTCTTTGTTAATTTCAATCTGGAAACTATTTTTCCAAGAGGCTGAATTTTCTTGACATTCCACAAGACCAAATTAAACTTTACTCTCTGGTATGTTGCACTGGCCAAGACTTGACTTATTTATTCTTTTCTTTATGACTATCAGTACCAAGTGGCTTTGACATATATGATTGCTTCTAACAACACGGGCAAATATTTCTTCAACTTGAAGAGAGAATAAATATAACCAGATTCTTAATCTCAACTACAGTGCTGTAGTAATACTGCAAGACTGGTGCCTGTTGTGTTGGAGTAGCAAAAAACCAACCTGAGCAGAGACTGTCTGGTTTTCTGTTCCATTTACAGGGCTACAGATGTTAATTTATTAACTTGGAAGTCAGTTCTCAACCCTTTCCAGATTTCTTCTGGAGGAACTAACAGACAATATTGGGCACTCATGGAGCAAAACAGCAGTGGTGAGAGCAGTAAAGTAATGAAATTTGTGACTTTTCTTATGAATTAGATAGAAGAGGCTTGTGCAGCCCAATATCCTTCTGCCTCTTCATGCATTTCCTTCGTGTTTAAGAGGCATTCCTAGTAGACAGGGATCCACCAGAAAATAAGGCCAGCAGATAATAGTGATTATTGTCCATTCATTATGAATTTGACCCATTTAAGAACAGCTACACAGGCTATGATACGATCAACCCCTGGAGTCATCTAGTCCCTCTGACACTTCTGATGCTCTTAGAAAGAGGAAATACAATATGAAATAAAGGACCAAATTGTGAAGCTTATGATGGACAGCAGATTAAGGGAATAAATTTGTTTCACAATGGCATGAGAACTACAGCATGGTACAATAATGACGCAAGTACTGTGTGATATCACAGATGCAAGCAGTGTCATTTTGAGTTATGACTGTAGATTATTTTGATATGAGAATAAAGCTGTCCAGTCATGGCTAATCTGGATTCAAACCAGGTATCTGCAGAAGACATCTTCTGCTATAAGCAATTATTAATTCCCTTAGCCATCTAATCTTACTTTAGAAGATTTGTCTAAATAGAGAACAGCCTTGCTTAAGGCAATATTTTGTGTTTGAGGTAAAATGGAGGTATTACAAAACTATGCTCTTTTTCAAGAATACAAAGCACTTTTCATCCAAGCCTGAATTTTCAGAGAATCACTGAATGGTTCGTGCTGGAAGGGACCTTTCAGAACATCTCGTTGCAACCAGCTCCTTGAGTGCAACTATCCAGCCAGTTCCTTATCCACTGAGTGGTCCATCCATCAAACACGTATCTGTCCAGTTCAGAGACAAGGATGTAGGGCAGGACAGTGTCAAATGCTTTGCACAAGTCCAGGTAGATGATGTCAGGTGCTCTTCCCTTATCCACCAACGTTGTAACCTCATCATAGAAGACCTTGGTGAAGCCATGTTGGCAGTCACCAATCACATCCTTAGGTTCCATGTGACTTAGCATAATTTCCAGAGGGATGTGCTCCATGATCTTGCAGGGCACCAAGGTTAGAGTGACTGACTTGTAGGTCCCCAGGTCTTCCTTTTTTTCCTTTTTTAAGACGGGGAGTTTTGTTTCCAGTTGAAGAGAGCTTCACAGGACTGCCATGACTTCTCAAAAGGGATGGACAGTAACAGAACCACTTCATCTGCCAGTTCCCTTGGGACCCATGGGTATGTGATCAGATCCCATGGACTTGTGAACCTTCAGATTCCTTAGATAGTGTCAAATTTGATCTTCTACAGCAGACTCTTTGTTCTCCCAGTTCCTGCCTTTGTCATCTGTGACTTGAGTTGTGTGGTTGGTAAGACCAGGGCAAAAAACAATCTGAGTACCTCAACTTCCTCCATGGCCCAGGGAAGCAGACCTCCTATTTCTTTCTGAAGAGGATCCACATTTTCTCTAGTCTTCCTTTTATCACCACCACACCTAAAGAACCTGTCTTTTTTTCCCTTGACATCCGTGGCCAGATTTAATTTTATACAGGCTTTAGCTTTCCTAACCTGATCCCTCACTGCCTGGACAATTTTGAGTTTTGACAGAAAGCCAAAGTATTTTGAAATGCAAGTGATTCATTTGTGAAGATCCAATAGATGTTTTGTATAGGCAAAATCTAATTCTTAGCGGCCTTTAGCTTTTGTACAGTTCTCCTGATTATTTCTTATGAAACTAACTTCAGAGATGTGGAGATTTCATGCTGAGACATAAAAAGAATAGCCGCTGATTAAGGGTATACTGCAAACAATACTTTTGCCTTATTGGTATTTTATTGCTCACCTGTGTTTCTAGAGATTTTTCTGCTTTTCTTCTGAAGTAGTTTGCAAAAGGTCTTACTGTATTGCTCGTTGAGCTAATGGGCTTGCTTAATCATCATGGTTTGGAGAACAACAAAGGAAACTGCATGTGTCCCAATTTATACTGCAGACATAACAAATGTCTTCTGTAAGTATAAAAGGATCATTTCTTTTAAAGAATAAAGCCCTTTGAAACCAATTAATAGTTGACCTACATAGTAATGCACATATCTCCATGTTTTCTCTCTTTTATTTTGTGGAAGTCATTTTTCAGTAACAGAAAAAAGAGTAAATAAGTATGTGTGATCATCCACTTCTACAACAAAGATTTTGAGGTTAAATATTCAAACTTTTTTCACCATTTCTATAAAATTAAGTGCATTTCATCTTTTTAACCTGCTACAAAACTAGCTGAAGAAAATAGGCTGCAACGAATCTTTCCCTACCTAACAGTTTCCTTGGTGTCTTTGTGCAGTGCACAATGGCCAGTGAGAACTTGAAAACACACAGACTGATCCTTTCATTCTAAAGATCCAAATCCCCAAAACATTTGTCTAGCTGGAAGCGTTTTCAGTCTGTGATTCTTCAGCACACAGGCAGGGGAGTTATATGGAGGCTCATGGGGAGCAGCACTGCGCCTGCACAACATTTTGTTTGTTGCAACATCCTTGTATCATTACCATCCTTGCTTATAACTCCTGATGTGTGTCATTACTATTCTTGCTTACAACTCCTGATGTGAGACAAGAATCTCGGAAACATGAATTATGGATTTAATAAAAACATAGTATATATACCGGGACAGAAGCAGTGTGTTAAAGAGACAGCAACTGTGCTGGTTGTTTTAGTGGCTGCAAAATCAAGGAAACAAAAGCAAGAGGGGCCTAACATTTTATTGTACATGGACCATGAAAGAACAGTGAATGGTGAGACTGGCCAACAGGTGTGCTCTGTATGGCTGCTTAAAAGAAAGCTCTCTCAACCTACTCCAAAATGTGAGGGTTTGTGTTGATCTCACCTTGTAAACCACTGCAGCTCCTGAGCTGATCATAACAGGCTGTACTCATGCTAGAGGAAGTCTAATGTTAAGCTTTTCCTGAAGATTTGGGTTTGTTTTGGTTTTGGTTTTGTTTTTGTTCTTTTTAAATTAGAAACATAAATATGTGCTAAAATATTGAAACCTGGCTTAAGCACTCACATGACAAGGAAAGTAGGTTGATCAAGAAAAATATCTGTATTCTTAACACCAAGACTAAAAGTTTAAAGCATCGTGAGGAGAATTAAAGACTGAACCAAATGTCACTTCTCAAACCACTAGAGAGGACAAAGGGTACAGAATAATAGTGTCACATTCCAGTATTGGTTAGGAATATAGACTGGAAACTGAAAGTAAAATGCTAAACATCAGAGTCATGAAGTTCTGTGACATTTGTCCAATACGAAAAAGGGAGGACAGCATTTTAATTGCTTTCAGAACTGAGGTTATTGCATTTAGAGATGAGATTACATACTTGCCAGAACTGGCAGGTAATTGCGCCCAGTGATCTAGTCCTATATACCAATGAGAAAAAAATAAATGTACTTCTGTTTTCCACCAATAGTCCTTTGATCCAAAATTTATCTCCCTCTGCATGTTGTACCCCAATTGAGTCTGACTGAATGCTGTGGGTAGTAAATCCCATCACCATTTTCACAGTATCTTTGTACCGCTTTGAAGCACCTGTTAAATGAGTGACTCAAAAATAAACCTGTTGCACAGAGCAGAGATGTACAGATGAATGTAATTAAGAAGGCACTTCCATTCAGAAGGAGAAGGAAATTTATGTGTTGGCATTATAGGCTAAACAACCAAATAATTATTTTCAGCATTATATGCACAGATATGAAAAATGATATGGGCCTTGTACAAGGTAATCCCTAAGTATTTAAATGGGACTGTACAAATCCCTACTCTTTGTTCTGCCCATTTGTAGAGAGGTGACTACCCACAGTATAAACCGGTGCTTTCTCCTCAGCTTTCCTCTTGTCTTGCTGATAACACTCTTTGTTCAGTAAATGGAGCCATATTTTACAATTAGACTGCAGACTTCCATCTATTTCAAAGGGATGCAGCACTGCCAGCTTTGTATTTGCATTACATCGCCTTCAAACACAATTTTTGGATCACTGCACCCTGAGCTTATTTCCACTTTGAACCATTGTCTCCTCATTTACCCTTCCTAATATTATCTGTAAATTATTCTTTTGACATTTTGTGTTGTATGAAACCATTACTCACTGTCAGTGATCTCTACCTGACTCAACTGCTTTGGCAGACATTTTCTGCTCTGTCTCTATATGACTGTCTTCAACACTGGATTATTATTAAAGTAAAATAATAGTATTTTCCATTGGTGTATCAACTATAAGATGCCTACATGTGACTTCATTTGTATCAGCTGCAGAGGTAAAATGCAATAATTTTTACACATACTATGACAATGCTTTCTAATAGTTTGGGGTATCTGTTTTCAACCTGCAGACTGCATGATGCTTTTGAGATCCTCACAAAAGTTAACTGACAAAAAACTAGAACATTTCCTAGGCTGATATTCCCTACACAGATGTGTATGTCAACAGTGATGTTTCCTCAGAGGCCCATAAAAAGATCAACACCACTGGTTTAACATGAAAAGTAAAAAGGAAAGGCTCATCAAGTAGTAACTGAAGGAAAGTGCTTACGTAGCCAATGGAAATTAAATAAAATTTCAGTGAATACTAAACCTGCTCTGTGAGGAAGCAGTAAGGGATCTCTGAAGGCTGAACTGTTCTAAAAATTCCATTTAAATTTCTTCCAGAAGACTGTGCCACCAGTAGAAATGTGCTTCATAATACCCTTCTTTGCCAGCTGGAATTCCTGTATGCCAAGACAAAGTCATTTTGGGTTATCTCCCTAAAATTTCTTCCAAAAGTAAGGATTAGCTGGAAGGTGTTTTAAAAGACAACAGACAGAAATGTTTAGACTCTTGTCCTGTGCAATATTTGGTTTATAATTACCATTTATGCCATGTAAACCATTGAAACATATGTGTAAATCATTCACTGTTGCTAACTTAATGCTGCAAGCTCCTACCTCCTTCTAAATGAAGATGATAACCCATGCCACATGCCCTCCACTCCTCCATCCTGAGATGGTTAATGGGAAAGTAGGGAAGGGGTAGGAGAGACATAGAAATTCTTCATCCAAAACAGCCCAGGACTTTACCCACACAACTTGTGATACTTGCTCTAGACTCACCATTCCAGCGGGCAGGATCACAACACAATGTTTATTTGATTTTGGAAATATGACCTCCTGTATAAAGCTTCTCATTTCCCTTCTGTTTGCAAACCTGGGAAGACATGAAATATGTCTCTCCAGCAGCAAGTGGCAAAAAACCTGTCTAGGGCCTCTATGTTCACACTCTTAGTGCTTTTGCAACTTGGCCTTCTTCAAAATCGCTCAGCAGAAAGAGCTGCTGCTGAATACATCAAATTTGGCGCATTTTAATAAAAACCACCAAGGCCTTCAAGTGCAGATGAGATATTTTGACGCATGTTTCCGTAAAAATGTGAGGGACTTTAAAATCTCAGAGGGAAAAATCAGCACCATGTGTTGTGGCTGTTGCTATGGTAACTATACTTTTTGCTTTTATTCAATAACAGTGTGAACCAGCTCTTAAGCTTGTGCAGTAACATGACCTACTGAAGACTAAATTACTAGGGTTCTACATACTTATACACACTTTCTTTTTCCTTACATTTTGCCCAAGAATAAACGGATTTAACATAAAAGTAAAGATCCTGACCAGCTGAATCCTTTGCATTACTTGCCTTGCCTCGCCTCTCATTTTGTAGTTCACAAAAATAAGAGGGAGGCAGTAATGAAAAAGTAGGGGGGCCTTCAACAGTCCAAAATTTTCATCTTTTTTGGTTTTTTGCTTTTTTTTTCAAATAACAGTAGGGAAAGCTTGATTTTCCAGCATAGCAAAATTCCCTTGCATTCAGTTGTATTTTTCTTCAAGATTTAAAATATTACCCAAACTGAAGCACTGCAAGATGCATAGACATTTTCTCAAGTGTTGACTAGCAAACAATTTTCTTATTAATATATTGTCTGTCAGTAACAAATATAATCTCCATTCGATATTGGCTCCGCTGAAGACTGGGCACACACAGAGAAAAATAGAGCTTGTAGAAAAAACCTGAACAGCATAACTTGGAAAAATTTTTTATCTAGAGGAAGGGAGGAGAATGGCAGTGCAGCTACTGAGATACAGGTGTTCATATAAACATAAAAACCTAAATATCTTCTGTATTCTGTGTAAAAGGATAAGTAGTTCAAGTTTTATTAGCAAGGACTTTCCAGGGATTCCAAGAATTTTGTTTCCATTTCTCTAGCACACTTTTAAGAGGACAAATGAGTACAGATGGGTAATCAAATCTCTCTCTGGGGGAGGAATTAAGCAGGAAGCAGCTTCTGATGCTGACATGGTTAGTGAGACACGTTTGCATCCCAAATTCCTGTAATATGTATTTTCATCCCAGAGCTGACAAAAAGAAAAGCCCACGCAGAAGGCGGTTTCATTTCCTGCCTGCAAACCTTTCCTAGAGCTTTACCTTCTCTCACGCTTCTGAAACATCTGATGGGCATCTGTTGAGCTGCTCCAGTCAAGCCAGGACTACAGCCAATTTTCCCATATAGATCATGATCACAACACAGAATCTTGCTTTATGGAACATTATTTATGAGCATACCGTCAAGAACTCAGTTGATCAGAAGGGTTCTAATATTCAAATCCTCCGTATTTCCGAGCCTGGTTCCCTCAGACATCAGTGTTCCAGTTGTCTAGTAGATTTCTAAGTACTTTTAACGGTTTTGCTCAAAATGGCTTCTAAAAGAAAATATGCAGAAATTGTGTGCTGAAGGAATGGCAGACTTTCAATGTAGAAGAGAGCACAGAATCATCTTGGTTACCTGTAGATTCCTCAGCTAGAAAATCACAGCCCTTCAAAGGCAATTTGAACACGGATGTATGTACAAGGTACTGTCACAGTAATTTACATTACTGCACTTCCTTCCCTTTAATCAATTGCATTGTGTTCTGCATTAAGGAAAATACATTTTTCCTTACTGTTTTCCAATAATTCCTTGATTTAAGGCTCTAATTGCTTCTGCTCTCTGCGATTTGAATTCATACACAGTGTTGGGAGCGGCAGGGTCCTGTAGCTGGTTTGTGCAGGAGGCACAGTCAAGAATGAAGGTGTAACATGTGGAGTTGTGTCCCAGTGGTTTGCCTACCTCGTTCCAACAGCTTATAGGATGATTTGTTAGAGGCAGAATGCTTTGCATAAACTATTTCCCCTCCTCAGAACACCATTACATTTTCCCTTCTCTCTATTTTCCACATGCCACTTTCTTCACGGCAGAATCTGAACACCTTCCCATAGTGCATGAGAGAATATGAGCAACATCTGTCGCAGGTGGTTTGCTCTTTATCTCATCTTCTCCCCAGAGAGAGAGAGCTCTGTGTGTAGTGGATAGGAATATAAATAATAGATTATTCCTCACTTAGTCAAACCAGGGGAGGAAAAAAAAAAGGTTTTACAGAGACTGAAAATTGTTTCCTTGTTTTTCCTAAGTGAATTGTTAAAAAGAAAGTCAGTAGCTTATGAAACTTTCTATTCAGCTTCAGGTGAAACGTTTTGGTTTTGAGGAAAAGACAAAAGAAATGGGAAATGAAAGGTTAGATTCAAAAAACTTTGTGGAGAAGATGCTGGCAAAGCAAAAACCTGTTTGTGCTAAGCAATTTAATGATTATAATAGCCCAGAACACGACATACTCAAGTCACTGCACATCTGGGTTCCAGATGATGCTCATTCACTAATTCACTGTTTAAGGTAAAATGGAGCAATCATAATGAGAGGAAGTGAAAGGTCTTCTCCTTGGAGTTTATGGTATTTTCTTAAGACAGGATATCCCTTTTCTTGTGATTTTACAAGGAATGCCTCTTTTGTTTTCCATCCAAAATATTGAGTAAGGCATTAACAATTTCAAGATGACTAGAATCACAGTTATTCTGGTGCATATTTTAGGTTGTTCCAGAAATCATAATTAGAAGGAATTATGGGTTTAGATAAATCCTATTTTTCTCCTATCTTTTGGATTGTTCTTCAGGAATTCTTGCATTGTTGTCATATTTTTTAAAGCATTTGCTTACTAGTAAATAGTAACTTATACTATTTTTCAAGTTGTATTGTTACATTATGGTTATTATTATTATTTCCCAGGCTCTAAATCAAAGAATCTTCTCACAGGGTGAATTCTTCCTAAGAGGGATTTTAATGCCAGAGAGGATCAGGAATGATATAATTAGCACACCTTGGTATTCCCATAAGCTGCACTGATTTACACCTCCAGCCAAGTGACACTCTGAAGTGCAGGAAATTGCTTCTTACTATCAAAACCAAGTAGTTCTCTGGGCAGTGGAGCTAAAGAAACTTTCTTTCTGATGAACTGCCATGTACCTTTTCTTTATTTCTTCTTTGACCCCAGCACCAACATCTCCAGCTCTGCCCTGGATCCCTTGGATATCTCCATGAGCAGCAGAACAAATTCATCGTGAGAGGAATGCTAAGGCTGGTTGGGAGCTCTTCATGTGCTCATGGCTGTGGCCAAACAGAATATTTACTACCTGAGCCCTTTCTGCTTTTTCCTTACTAATTTGAACCTACGTCTTCTACTTGATTGCTGAGATTCACACAAATTTAATTAACTTTTAAATAATGGTGTCCCTGTCGAATTTTGATTGAAAGCAACCAGTGTGCTGAAAGCTTGTTGAGGTGAGGGAACTTAAAAGATGGATAAATTCAATTGAATTGTTTATTCTTGCATTGGAAAGTAGTCTATAAAGGCAAATTATTTCAACTAAACTGCTTCCAAGCTAATCTACATTTAAAAAATAAATGTCAGGGTGTCAGGTGCATATTTGTGGCACTGGAGATTATAATTTTTGGGGTTTCATTTCTGAAACATTAATGCCACTTGAGCACTCAAAAGAACTTTATTAAACTCAGCTTTCATTCCAGCTGGTTTAAAGTGATAGGTATAAAAGGACACTGTCTTGATATAGTGAAGAAAAAAATACCCCAAACACTGTGGATGCTGAAATGCTGTTAGCAGGGAAATTTTCTCTTCTTGCATTCATTCTGTGAGAACTTTTCCTTTGCTGTGTAAGCTATGTAAACAATAGATAGAGTTTTTGTAAATAGCATTCATATCTAGTATCTTCTGACCTTGTGTACATTATATTGAAAAAAAACATTTTTAAGTGAGTGTCTGAGATTTTGACCAATCACCCTAAGAGAAGTGTAAGCACTGTTCAATTGCTTTATAGAACTAAAATATATAAATGGTATTGTAAATTTAATAAATAATTCATTCCTTGCTCTAACTCCTGCCTCGCTGCATCTCTGAACCCCTGCTTAGAAGCCCACAAAACACCACCACAATGGGCTTCCTAGTATTGATGTTCCATTTTCAGTTCTTCTGGTCACTTCCTCTCTAACCCTGAACAAGTCATGAGAAGATCTGAAGCAGGTTGACATTCTTTAAAAAAAATTAGAGAAGAGTGAAAAAGTAAAAAGAGAGAAAGGAAATAAAAGCAGAAGCTGTATCAATATATCTGTCCATAACTATGCTTCAAATTAAACACAACTCGAATTCTGACAACTAGATGAATATAACACTTCTCTTGAGTTGGGAAGCCCACCTACATCATTGTAGATGTACTTCTCTTCTGGAAGAATTCCATTCTCCTGTTTCCAATGTGAATTTATTGGAACCGTGTCACTCCAGGCTGCTCCCTCAGTCACAAGTCTCTCAGGTCACATCTGATTTCTGTTCTCCATTTTTCAGTTCTATATTTTTCAGCAATCTAATAGTAAAAAGTCTTCTTACTTTGTTAAGAACAAGGATATTTATTTACCAGAAAAAAAATCTGTTGTTGCTGTGTTGCAATCATTAGCAATGCATAGACTCTTGCTCCTCTGACTAGGATGTCCGGAAAGAGAAGGGGTGATGCAGGATGCATCCTGACTATGTCAATCCAAATATATTTCCATCTCCCTTCTCTCTCTCTGCCTTTCCTTGGGGTTCACAACTGCATTGCCTCAAAAAAATAGGGAGCTGATTTTATTATTTTTTCTAATTTTTTCCCCATGATTACTGCATATTTTTCATGGTAGAGAGAGTGTTTTAGAGTTAACATATTGTTACTCTAAAATAATAATATCACGTAAAAAAGATTTGAAAAGGCAGAATTTTCCTAAAATATTTTAAAATTTTTTAGCAGCCTGTGTATTCCCCCCACAGAGACATTGTTATTAAACACTAAGTTCTAGGATGTAGGAACAAGGATTATATTCACTGTGGATAACAGAGAAGTTTCTGCTGGTAATAAATCTTATTTTAAAATACAGAAATCCCTAAATCTTTGTGGGTACAGCATTTGGATATGTCCCTGGCTGCTCTTGCGTCAACACCTTTGAACTGCAGTGTTAAACCAAATATAAATGACAGTTCTACACTCACAAATAAAAGGAGTCTCAAGTTGTACCTTTTTCTTTCCCCCATTTACATTCTGATTACAGAAAAACATAATTTCCAATGTTAACATCAAATATCCTCAAGCAATATAAATCTTAATTACTGTATGGTGGAAGTAGTACTAACAAACACACGAGGCACTTTACGAGGACCAAAGTGTGTCCCTATGTACACGTAAAGAATTTCAGCAATTCCTTTCCTGCGGTTAACAAGACCTAAATCTGCTTAATGGTGAGTAATCTCTAGGAAGCTATATAACGAGGATAATTATTCAGAACTCTTCTTTTAACAGTGTTTTTCCTGAAAACATTCACACTGGGTCTGACTTCTAGTGAACTAATGATCTGTGAGTGACACTCGTCATTTAAAATTATTCATAGAACAACTTTGGCTGGATTTGTGAGTCTGGATGATCCCGGATGCTGGGAAGTCAGGTGCAGAGATGCTTCAAAACTGTTCAGCAGAAATCCATCACCAGCTCATTTATGCAGGAGAAAGCTTTAAGGGAAAGACACTTGAAATGTTTTAATCAGAGTTTGTGTTTCTGCAGGCAGAGAAAACAGATAAAACGGCACGGGAAATGAGAGTTGCGCCTCCTCATCTTAACAGCAAGAGTGGCTGAAACATCACTGGGCTCAACTAAACTTCCTCGAGCCCATCAACTAGAAATAAATGATAAAACAAGAGTTTCACATTCCCTTCTAATTGTTTTGCATTTCTCATGGTTGGGAGGCCAATATTTGCATCTTCCTGGATTTGCAGGCAGTAGGAAAAGAAAGTGACAGCAGAAGGCCAAACACTCAGAACAGTATATGCATATTTTTGTTTGTTTGTTTTTTCTAATATTTTTTATTATTTTTTAATTTTTCATTGATCTAGAGAAGCAGTGAGCAGCAATATTTTTGTCCTCAGTTAACCTCTTTGGGCAAATAGTGTCTGGTTGCAAGGAATGACAAAGTCTGTTTTATTTTAAGTAATTTCTGTGCAGTCCAATGGATGTTGATTACTCACCATAAAAGATTTGTTCCGAGTGTTTTTCAAAACCTTGAAAAGAACTAAAGTTCATAAGGACTTTCATAAGAATTTATAAGAATTTTTGGCCATTTTAACCTTTATTGGCAGCAGACAGAACATGCTTCTCTGCTCCAAAGCTTTTCAGCACCTCACTTAAAATAATAAATTGTCCTCTTCTGCTCTGGGATTGCCCAGCCCAATATAGGGATAAATTGCTCCTTACAACCTAGGGACATTTCTTTTGTTTCTTTGGCCTAATCCACTACCAATCCTGACATTATTATTTACTGAAAAAAATGTCACAGCTAATGTACTGTAAGACCATGATTTTAATTCAAAATCACCGTATGGACACTTCTTCTTTACTACAGGCTATATATCCATACACATAAAGCCTTTATCCATACATATAAAAAGATGAGTTCACTGAAGCTGCTTGAGTACTTACAGAAGAATGTCTTTTCAGGATGAAGTACTCAGAAATATGTTAAATTCTTCCAAATTCCCCTCCAGCACAGCAATGTATCCTTGCCACATGGACAGCCATGGTGAGGCTCCAAGAAAAAAAGCAGTTTTGCAGAGACAAAGATTTACTGTCAAGATGTCTAGATTGTGTTCATCTAATGCAAATTAGATTTTTTTTTTTTTTAATTTCTAATTGTTTTAATGAATCAGCATCACTGCATCATTATCAGCAGGCAGTCAAAATCAGCAGTGGCTAATATTCCAGGAAATTTTGACATTTTGGGAATAAAATTTATGGAAACAAATGGGAGAAAACTTCTGAAATGTTTCCTTCAGGTTTTGTCCATCCCTGTTTGAAATTTGGAACATGAGAAGCTAAAATTAGGTTTCTATATTAAAGATCTCAAGTAAGCAGACAGATTTAAGGAAGATCCTTAATTTTTCTCCCCCTGTTCTCAGCTCCCACCAGTCTGAGGGGGAGCTGCCTGCTTAGCAATTCTCAGGGTCAAGACAAGAAGGTTTCCATTTGGTGAGTGTGCTGGTTTGGACACAAATCCAGGAGGAAACAACCCAAGAGGGGCGTCTCTCTCTCCCTCTCCTGCCTGCCAGGCAAGCAGGCCCCGGCAGCACCTCCCCCACGGGTTCGGGAAAAAAATTACTTGAGTGAAACTGAAAAAACCTATTTATTTAACAAACAGAGTCCCCTGCTGTCACAGAGCAAAAAAAGATATTGAAATATTGAAACCTCCTCCCCTGTCCCCTCAAAGAGGACTATGGATTTTAGAGTTCTTTCTGTAGGTAAAACCTGCAGTCCTGAGCTGGGCCGGGCTGGGCCAGGCAGGGTCCGACGATCCCCCTTGGAGGGTCCCGCCGAGCAGGTCCGGAGATGGGAGCTGGTCTGGGATGAAAAGCAAGCCAAAAACAGTCCAAAAAGGAACAGAAGCCGCTGAGGCAGATCACAGTCCCTTCTCCGCTGAAAGCTGAAGAAGCTAGAGAGCAAAAGGCCTCTAACCAACAAATGTTGTCAGAATCGGGAGAGAAAAGAATGCAAAACATTCTAGTTGCAAGGGCAAGCTGGCCACTTTGAAGAGTTCTCTCGGCTTCTCTCTCCCCCCTATGCAATTTAAAGGTACACTAGAGATCAAGCAGGCGACGGGGAATACAGTATGGTCATAGAATCACCCCAAGACATTGAGCAAGCTTGATACACTGGTATCGTGTGCACTGGGTCCACCTCTCTTGGCCACGAGAGAAACAAGCCCGCAGAAGTCTCCGTCTTTAGCGCTTCCTGCAGTGGCTCGCAGGCTAATCCTTACCGGCTGGAGTTTAATACCTGCTCTGCCGGGGGATTTGATGGCCATTACAGCAGCTCCTTGGTTGGTTGCCCTGTGGCTCAGCCTGAGCTCTGCACAGCTTGGCGGCTCCATCCCTGCCCGGGAGAGAAGCGAGCTCTGCCTCGCCGCGGTCAGGCCTGAGGTAACTCAATAACGGCGTGAAACAGCCCGGTGCACCAGGCTGGATAACCATATGGCTGGCTTTGTAGCTCAGCGAGTGGAATCACAATTTCCTCTGTATCATTTCCACCAGAAGATATAATAAATTGGCTTGGGATTGCTCACCTTGAGAAAGCGATCCAAGCTCTCACTTTGCGAGGAAGTGCAAAACTAAGCAAAACTGCAGCTCTGTTTCATTACCAACATTTTGCTCAGCTCTAATATTCAAACATTTCCTTTCTACTTTTATCTTTCAGTTGTCACCTTCCCTAGCAAGGCACCATTTTCTTTCATCAGGGCTTTAGAAACAGTGCCAATTTGTTTCCACCTCCTCTCTGTACAGCTGTGATCTTTAATCCCTGATATCAATCTCTTTTTCTGTGGTTCCTGCCTCACTCTGTAACCCTTGAAACCTTGGAGCAAATGAGTCTATTTTTGTCTCTGGAGATTTGATGGCAGATAACACAGTTATTAGAGACATCTTTTTCTTGCTCTGATAATGATGATCTGCCTTCAGTAATTTTTCCGTGCCTAAATTGCCAGCATGGCTGGAGGGACACTGACATGTTTTTTCTGGGCGTGTAGATTGCTACTTTCCCCTTCTCCCCCCCACCACTTCTTTTTTTTTTTAAATTTCCCTTCTTCTCTCTGATATATTTATTTATTTATTTCAATTTTTGTTTCGTCCAATCCCCTGGTGTGACTTATCCATTCATGTGTAATTTATAGCTGTCAACATTTACACTAGGCTGCTCAAATTTATTGCTGACCACTGATACGGCTGTAATTTCATTTTGGTCAAATACTTTAAGCTCTCCCACGTTCCCACAGTGTATTTCTTATGCCGGTGCCCCGGGAAAGAAATCCCCACAGCAGCATTTGTGCAGCTTTCCTGGATTGTGGCACAGAGACACAGAATGAGTTTGGACACGCTGGGAATGACCTATTATCCTTTTGTCTCTCTCAGGATCACAGCTGAGTACGAGCTGAGGGCAGGGAAGGTATCTCAGGTAATGACAACCCCAAAATTTATAATGCCAGAGGATGAAAGCCACATCTACAAAACCCCACAGGCAACTCGTGCAATCCCAAGGACATGAGGGATGGGATGTGATGTATGGAATGCATGTGATCCATGAGATCCAAGTGGAAAGCTCCATTTAATATTCGAACTGCAGCACCATGAATTATCTTCAGCTTCTGAGGCCGAGCTTTGACTTGTACTCTCTTGCCCACTGATGACAGGGGTTTTATTATGGAAAGATAAAAGAAAAAAATCCTAGAAAATAGGAACTCTTGTGTGATGTAGTTTCCAATACTAGGCTACAAAAAACCTGCCATGTTTCTATTCAGGTTGGCTGCTTAAATATTTTATTCAGAACTCTGGTTTTGTTTGGTTTTAATTTTTGTTTCTGTATGTTTTCACAGTCTTTTGTAAATCTCAATCTGCTTGGCTGAAAAGAAAAACAATTCTTGAAGAATCCTTCTTTTCTGAAAAACATGTTCTCAGTTATCACTCCAAATATAGTTAATTAGAAGTTCACTTTGTACTTTGAAAAAGTAACATTGTTTAGGATCATATCCTTTGATATCTTTTATTTCTAGTGTGTAAAATTAGCACTCGCTGGAACAAGAACTTAATGAAATGGTTAGAGTAAATGGTAAATGAGGGAATTGAGTTTGGTTGAAAAGGGAAACTTCAATCAGTCAAAAATTATTCTTAAGAGTATATAAGACATTGGAAGAACCCAGAGAAGCACATTTCTGGAGAAAAGGCTCAGTCTGTGCTAACATCTGAGAACTCCTGCCTGGAACAGTCCTTCAGTTCCAGAGACAGAAACAGGTGTCTCATAGATTTCACTCTTTCTAAGAGAGTTGAAGAAGACATAGCATCCTAATATTTTCACAGTGAAGTCACTAAAAATAATTTTATCCTCTGATGATGTACCTTTTGATTTTGAATGCCTTTTGTCAGAAGTCAAACTTTGGATCTTTTAAATTTTTTTTTTCCTTTTCTCTAAGTCAGAGAAAATATTTTTTTCTTTCTCTTTTGATTACATCCAATAACTCTTTCAACAATGATTCTTCACTCAACATTTGGCTGGGAGTGGAATTTTAATTTCCTAATCAGACGAAGTGAGCCGTGCTGTTCAGACTTCATTTTAGTCATCTCAGGAATTTAGTGGGTTAAGAACATTTGTGTCTCAGTGGGATGCACAGCTCCTGACTCACATTTTGTAGCACCACAGTTGGATTGCTGCCACTTTATGTTTGCAGCCTTCCTTGACCACGCATTGTGTAAGTCCCTGGTTTGCACAAAATTCAGCATCTAGAATGGCCACTTGCATACATTGGCTTATCACATGGAGACGGAGGATGCTTCACAGGCTTCCTGTCAAATGCATAATTGCTTTTACAGTACTTGTATACTCTTCACACCTTGTTTTCATCTCCACTTACCTCCCTGAACAGCTGATCAGTCACTGTCCTTGTAACTGAGACCTGTACTTGCCCTTTCTTAAAGATTTGTTTGGTTTTTTGTTTTTTTTTTATAAGCTGCTTCCCATAAGAGCTGTGAGCTACTTAATTTTTTTGAGCTTTTTGGGTGGTTTATTTTGGATGCCTCATCTTGACTTCGCTAGCAGAATTTCTGTTTAATTGTAATGTAGTTTAAGTGTATAATGCCATGTGTTGCTTCTGCATGAAGTGTGCTATATAAATGTAAATCAGCTAATTAATTCATAACAACAAGTATTATAGCAACACATTGACTGTCATGCTCTGCAGTTTTCCAGTTGAACACTGTGTATACGCTTTGTTAGTAGAGGAATTGCAAGCAGGAGGGTTAATAATTTTAAATCTAAGTAGTCTTGCCTGTTTATGCAGCCAATACAATTGTGTGTCTGGAGCCTGTACAGATTGAGAGGCCAAAGTTTCTATTCTCAGCCCTAGTTCATTGAATCATATAAAGGTTTGGGTTGAAAGGGACCTTAAAGATCATCTCTTTGCAACCTCCTGCCATGGGTAGAGACAAAGTTGATGACACACTGTATAAATGTGGGAGAAATCACCTATTTGGATGCTTTCAAACATCACCTGTTTGTGAAATGTGGAAAACGACTCCTTTTCTTCTCTGAAAGATACCCAGAGAAACCTATGGATAAATTGACTTTTGTAAGTGGAAATACTGAATGTGATCTAAATTCTCAATAAATCACTCAGAGTTCAGCTTTATCATTCTTTGTAACAGAATGTTACAAAAACTGGCAAAATTACGCTAAAATTACTCCTCTATTTCTCAGCTGTTTCTAAATACAGTTTATCTACAAGATCTAAAATTCTCTGGAGCTGCAGCAAGCTTTATGTAAGCCAGTGTATGACAGATAAAAAACATGTTCCCTTCCGAGACAGGCTGCATGTTGATAGCTATCAGTGTGGATTACCAATCTTTCTCTTTGCTCAGAAATGCAAAAGTTTTATTTAAAAATATTTAATTTTCAGCTACTCACTTTAAAGGCAAAAGATTCCTTGAGCACTTGCAATTCCTTTCACACACTTCTGGTGTTCCATGAAATCCGTGGGAATGCTGCTGTGTGTGCAGTAAGGATCATAGAATCAGAATGGTTTGAGTTGCAAGGGACCTTAAAGCCCATCCAGTTGCAACCCCTGCCCTGGGCAGGGACACCTTCCACTGTCCCAGGTTGTTCCAAGCCCGGTCCAACCTGGCCTGGGGCATTTCCAGGGACGGAGCAGCCACAGCTTCTCTGAGCAACCTGTGCCAGGGCCTCAGCACTCTCACAGTGAAGAATTTCCTCCTGATATTCCGTCTAAACCTACTCTCTTTAGTTTGAAGCCATTTCTCCTTGTCTTGTCACTACACACTCTTGCAAAAAGTCCCTCTCCATCTTTTCCATCTTTGCTGTAGGCTCCCTTCAGGCCCCAGAAGGCTGCAGTTAGGTCACCCCAAAGCATCTCCTTTCCAGGCTGACCAATCCCAGTTCTCTCAGCCTTTCCTCATAGCAGGGGAGCTCCATCCCTCTGATCATCTTGGTGGCCTCCTCTGGCTTTGCTCTCAACAGGTCTCTGTCCTTCCTGTGCTGGAGACCCCCAGGACCCGAGGTGGGGTCTCACCAGAGCGTTATTGAGGGTACAAGTCTGACTGCTCTGAGCAGGCTCCGCAGCAGGAGATTTGTCACTCTCAGAACAGTTCCCTAAAGAGAATTCACAAGTGAGAAACAATTTCTCTTCAACTTCTCAACGGAGAGTGTCGGTTAGTTGTTGAAAAAGTAACAGAGAACAACCGAAGACTTTAAAACCTTGAAGATACTCAGGTTTTACACAGTTTACAAGGAAAAAAAAAAGTGCAGACATTTTACACAAAATAAAACCTCTAAAATATTGTTATTTTAGAAAAAGTGGGTGGAAATATTACACTACATCAGGTTGTCTGATACAGAAGCAGAATAATTTATGCTCAAATATTTTGTCTAATGTAGGGACAGCTACAGCTTGGTGTAGCAGTTTCTCAAGGCTTCCTATCTCCGTTTCACATCTCTGAGCAAGTATGCAAAGGCTGAGACCAGAAACTCCCTTCCCTAAAACAATGAGCATAACCTGAGAGCAGAAACATCCTTCCTCTCTGAAGCTGAATGCTGGCAGCTGAGTGATGCATGTTGGCCCTTGCACAGCTGCCAAGTCAGATTTGTCCTGTATCAGCTGCTCACAAACAGCACCGAGCAACCACAGTGGATTAAGGTACATGGGGAGCACTGGGATTTAAAGGAAAACATTTGAGAGACAAAAGCAGCATTTTCAATTGGAGTTGTTTCTGTCATTTTTCTTCTCTCTCACCAATAAAATATGTCTTAAACTGAGCACTGTTCCTTGCAATTCTTGCTAAATAATAACAGGAGTGGCATGTGCCCCCCCCCAAATGTTTTATTCTCCACCAGTATTCAGAAACTCATCAGAAAAAAAATCCCTCTACTTCCTTTGTGTAATCAAAGCTTTCCTCAATTTATCAAAGTTATTAATAACCACTCTCCAGTGTAACTTCAAAATAAGTGACTTTTTAATATGATTATGCTTTCAAGGTCTAACAGCTGATTAAATACTCCTTGTATGTGGAAATGTGCTTATGTATTCACACATATAAATCCACACATATAAATCCATATGCATGTTATACAGAGAACATGCACAGCTATGCATATTTTTCTCAGCTTCACTGTTTCCATACACCTTTATAAACCAAAAGCAAATGCTTCATTCTTAGACACAGACACTTAATGCAGCTAGGAGGAAAAAAAAGGAAAGATTCTAAAAGGCTCAGTTATGGAGCAAATTTCCAAGTGATTGAAAAAGACTCAAGAATATACTGTTGAAGTAGCTGTGTAATTATTCAAACCATCGTATTTCTCTCTACTCTTTTGTTGCACAGTTAAATATATGAAGGATGAAAAAAAATTACATTGTATGAAGGCAGTTACACACTTCAGATTGCTAAAAACATTATCTTGATTATCCACATATTATGCTCAGAAGAAAATCATTAGTTTTTTTCTTTATGAGAAGTGTCATTGCCAAAAATACTTCATTCCAGAAAACTGGATTTAAAGAAAAATATTCAAAACAACTTATATTTAAGTCATGAATAGTTTGCTTTGGATTTGTTGTTTTTAGGTACCTGCAAATTAACTTATCCAGAGAAAGGAGAACCTTGCTTGCAACATCTGTGAATCTCTGGAAAAAGATTGACCCCTTTGACCCTTTATTAGTGATGAGACCTTATGCTTAGGACAGGACTTAATTTGGAGCAAGAAAACAGCAATCTATGTCCTCAAACCAAGGAGTTACCCATTCACAAATGTTATGAGGAGGTAAGAAAAAATAGCTGCACCTAATCACAGAACTTGGTATTAAATATTGAAATGAACAGACATAGGAAAGGCTTTTTAATCAGTACACTAGATGAATGATGACCCTGGAAAACATGTCTTGGACAAGGGCAAATAATGCAAAAATTAGGAAATCACAGTCTGATGATAGACATAAAAGTTTAAACCAGCCAAACGAATCTTGTCTTTGTGAATTCTCAATCTTTAAATATACGAAATTTTGTGTTAAGGTGAGATTTCAATATGGGAAGAACATGGGCATTTTTATGGCTCTGTCACTTGCAATTTGGCTTAAGGTGTACTATCTAATATCACTCTTCCTTGTGTGCAAAAGATGGTGGAAATATTCCTCTCCACTTGCCTTCTCTATTTATTTCATCCACTGAAAATCTTCCTTAACTCTTTTCTTATCTAAGGTAGATATGAAAAATCTCCTCCTGTATGTTCATACAGCCTCTGGCACACCTGAATCCCAGTTTCCAGAAGTAACTCCTCAGTATTTCTACAATAAACCTGGATGCAATAAGATACTTGGTCTTAAAGGATTCAGAGATTAATAAACAAGAACAACAACAAAAATAAGCCTGAGGCTGTGAAGATTTTGGCCTCCTCCACTGAGTGAGATCAAGCTCAGAGATTGCCCATCCCTTGTATTAAAGATAGTGTTTGTTTTTAAAACAAATACTGAGTCAAGGGTTCGGGCGTGAAATTCAAACCACTTATTTTCCAAGCTGCTGCTAGGGAACGTGACCTTCTACAGGGTCAGATGAGGCAGAAGGAGTGAGAAAATATGAGACGGTCACGGCAATAACCAAAAAGCTCATCAAAGTACAGGACCACAGCCCCAGAGCAGGGAAAGAGCTCAGGGTTCAGTTTAACAGATGTGTTGTTATTAAGAGTGGGGCTGGCATCTAGAAATTGTAATGACTGGCTGAAAACATATAAACTGAATGTAAAAATCTTCTTGAGAGAGAAGATTTAGCTAATAAATTAACAGACTCAGGTGTGTCCTATTCAGCAGTTTCCTGTGAGGAAGGCTCTCCTAGTTTCTGATTCCTTTTTACAGCCTTGTCATGTCCCTTCAGAAAAGAGTATCAAAAGCTGCCCATGATCTGGAGTAGTTACATGATGCTACATAAAGTCTGAGACACCTAAGACCTTCTTTCAGCTGTGGTGAGAACTCAAAACCAAAAATGACCTCCCAAAACTTTGGTTTTGACCTGTCTTTCAGGGGCCCACCACATCTTCCTTTCCACGACAGTTCTAAGAGTTAGCTGAATTTTCAAATCATTATCCTAATGATAAGTATGCATGATAGTAATGAGAAATACATTTTCCCCAGATTTTAATTTAAAAAAAAAGTTGACATAAAAAAAAAGATGATAACATAGTTTGTGGTACAACGAAATTTGTGATCACTGACAGGCAATACTTGATTTATTCATTCATGGGTAAAAATTACAACACAATATACACTGTATGAAATTAAGATAGGATCCTAAACAATTTTATCCTTTAATATTTCTAGCTTTCCTGTGTGTGTGTCATAGAAAAACATGTGTTATTTACCCAATGGACCAGAGCATTTTCTCTGAAAAAGATGAGCTTGTAATGGAAATGCTGACACAACCTCAACTATAACAGCATGAACAAAGACACTTTAATAACATTTTTATTGCTGTAACATCTTTTAAAAATGAAACACCTGGGACTTGTGCTTAAAAAAATAAAAACAAGAGCAGAATTGTAAGTTCTGCTCTTTTCATATGATGGGAAGTTAACACAACAAGTCAAAGACTGGGATGTTAACTTACCCTACCGACATTTAAGATCATTTAAAGAAAAAATAATTAATAGATATATTAATGTGTTTCTCTGGAAATTTATTGCTATATGAGCTAACATTTAGAAATTTCTAACTTTTAAATAGCTGTAATAACACTTATAGAAATGACTGTGACAACAGAAGAGTTTACAGTACAATTTAACTTGGAATTTACAAAACAAGAGTGAGGAGTATTTTATGACACACTAAGGATGATATTCAGGTACATTTTGGTACATAAGATGTATTTTGAGAATGTTGTGCTAATACTAAAGCAATAAGAAGTTAGTAACATCTTTATGAGGACCATGTTGCACTGCGTGTAAAGAGTGTTTCTAGGAACTGGTTTAAGTACCACTTGGATCTCCTTCCTGGAAAATCTCAACTTTTGGGATTATGGAGGGAGAAAATGAAGAAAACAGAATCAGGTATCAGAAGGTCAGGTATCAGAAAGGAGATTGTAGGATTGTATCTTGCACTATTCCTGTACCTCGAGAGTTGCACTTCTGAACAAATTATTACAGCATTGTTGACAGGGACAAAATTGAACAAGTCATCTTAAATAATTCTTTACTCAGAAGTTCAACAAACATGCAAGCTCAAGTCTCCAAACTCTAATACAAATGTTGGCAGGGCCCACTTAAGAGATCCTCTGAGTCTTGGACTTTACTATTGAGATTTATTATAACCTCCCTCTGATGCTGACATCATCTAAAAGATGAGGCATAGTAGAAGGAGCAGCCAAACTGTTGTGGTTTTTAATGATTTCAGGTCTATAAGCTCAGTGAAGAGTTCAGGAAGGTTGGGGTTGTTCAGCCTGGAGAAGAGAAGGCTCTGGGGAAACCTTAGAGCTGGAGCAGCCTTTGGTAATAAAAGAGGGTTACAGAAGGACTTTTGACAAGGTCATTAGTGACAGGACAAGGCAGAATGATTTTAAACTGAATGAGAGAGTAGGTTTAGATCAGATATTACGAAGAAATTCCTGACTGTGAGGGTGCTGAGGCCTTGGAACAGGTTGCCCAGAGGAGCTGTGGCTGCCCCATCACTGGAAGTGTTCAAGGCCAGATTGGGTGTGGCTCTGAGAAACCTGGGATAGTGGAAGATGTCCCTGCCTATAGCAGGGGGGTTGGAACTGAATGGGCTTTTTCCAACAAAACCCATTCTATCACTCTGTGACTTCTGCTGATACTTCTTCTGTATCTTGAAGTTTCTCATGAATTTAACATCAAGTGAAGACACCTGGTGAAGCTTCGTTTGGAAGCCCCTGTTTCTATTAGGGGCTGCTTTGACCTCATCTAAATTTGGTTGTGCAGATGTCAGTGTTTAGTTCAAGATTCAGTCCTGTTCTGGCCAAGGGACTTTGATGATTCACATCATCCTAGAATAATGTTCTAGACAAGCAGAAGGCCAGTTTCCCTGTACAGCCTTCTGAGGGAATCTACCCAACCATTGTTTGTGCATAATATGCCTCTTTTTTGCCTAAAATAAACTCTTTTTGCTCTTTACAACTGCAAAACCAACTAAATTTTCTGTTTCCTATAAATCTCCTGATTGTTTAAAATTTGAATCCCCAATGATCACATAAAGTTCCTTACTATTGGTTTGAATAACCCACTGAAAAAGCAGTATCAAGACAGTAATATTTGCTTGGCCTCATTATTGATGCTGGTGAGATTTGAGTGCCGTGTCATCTTAGCTCTTTCTTACTCCTCTAGGTGCAAAACGAAGAAAATTCCTAGGACAGAAGATGTTGTGACATCAGGGTCAAAGGTTACACAGCCCTCAGATAAGGTGCTATAAGTTAAAAAAACTGACTGGAAATGATTTGAAGTTTTAAGGCTACTTTTAGTGTGGTACAGAGAAAGAGTGACAAAAAATGAATGATAGGGGTGTTATACCTATTATCATTACCAACAAGAGGCACTACAAGAGCAAAAGTATTGGATTCAGTGCAGGGATCCTCCTGCAGGCTCATTTTCTCTGTGCTGCATTCCAATTGAATGGTGTCCTATTTAAAGTCAGGATTCAAACTTAACTGAAATTCAAAATTGCTAGGCCAACACCTATCGCAGATGACTGCTTTGTTTTGCTCTCATTTATTTGGCCTGGTTTTGGGATAGTATCAGATTATTGTGAGTCTTCATTAAATTCTATCTGTGCAATTGAGTTCCCTCACGCTATGGGAGTAGTGCAGAAGTACCCTTTATTGGACCATCTGTGCTCTCTCTGAAGCATATGCCTCAAAAGATGATCCAAAAATGAGTAGTTTTCTATTAAATCATACCTGACTATAAATGCGATATTAAAGAAAGGAGACTTCACCCACATGGGAACCACAAACATAGTGATTTATATTTCTTGAAGAGCTGGTGCTGTTAATTGTGCAGAACTGGACATATATTTATAGACTCCACACTAAAGCATCCAAGTCAACAAACTCTAAGAATTTCCAGTGTGCCTTAAAAAAATCCTAACTTTGCTTTCCCCTCTGCAAAGCAGTCTCCTTGAACTTTCTCTTTAAATAGCATATGGAAAGAATTAATTTTTTTAATAGCAATTTGTATTTCCACTCTTATTTGCTTACCAATCACGGATCTTTGAAAGAGGGTTTTAGGAAAAAGGAAAAAACCAATCTGAATCATCAATATTTCCTTCTTTTGGTATAACTGCTTTAGCTAACTACAAGAAAGGTGATTGTATCATTCATTTGACATGGAAGAGTTCCAACAGGACAAAATTAGTAAGAATTACCTGAACTGTCTCAATAGTCTTGTAATTTCATAGGTGGTGGAGGAGTTTTAAGTTCAAGTCCCTGGTCTACCTCAAGTGTAGTTAGTGTTGAGGCAGTACTGGGTTGGAAAAACCAGAAAAAAAAAAGGGTCCATTAGTAGTAAATTATTTCCTGTGTAATATTTCTGTTCAGCAAATGTATGTATTATCAAGGTTGATTTAGAAGTCATCTAAAAAATTCATAAACTAGTTTGGATTTTTTTATACTTTTAGCTGAAATACATATTTAATACCAGTATTTTCCTGTTCACTAAGAACAAGAAGCAGAACTGAGAAACTGAGCTCTCCCATACCAAAGTTTTTCCTGAATAGAAGTTTAAGAACATAAAGTCAGAGTTTTCAACCAGTACCCAGAATTCCAGAGTATAAAGATAATACCTAGATCTAGATATTTGTCAGTCTATATTTATGATTAAGTAAAACAGTAATGATGGACCAGTGGAGTTCTGTGAAATGCAGAAGAAACAAAGTACTCTGGGTAAATTGGAGAGAAAATGGTCAGGATGAGTGGTAGCCATAGCTTGCAAATTTTCTACTTGTATCCAAAGATTAAATGAAGCACCATCAGCATCTTATTTCCCTTTATTTTACAAAGACTATGGAAAAGTTGGCAAAAAAAGCAGTCTCCAATGCCACCCAGCAGCTACCAGTGTCCTGAATCCTTATCCACTGGTCTTCCAGTTGCTGTGATGTATCTCCCAGCCACAGGTAACACAATTCCATTCAGTCTCATTCTCCTGGGATGTCTGTCATTACTCATCACCTGCTCCTGTCCCAGCTCAGGAGGGAGCAGATGGATCATAAATGCTTTGAAACACTTCAGATCCTCTGTCTCAGGTTTATCTCTTGGTCAGTGAAGTTGTGGCTGCCCCATCCCTGGGTGTGTCCAAGGTCAAGTTGGATGGGGCTTGGAGCAGCCTGATCCGGTGGAAGGTGTCTCTGCCCATGACAGTTGTGTCAGAACTGAGTGATCTTTAAGGTCCCTCCCAACTCAAAGCATTTTTTGATTCTATGATTCACTTTATGGACAACTAAAGAATTGTATGGGCTGCCTGTGTATCTTGACTTTTTCCTCAATAAGTACATATACATTTTTGTGATTTGTTGCTATGGAGAAGACAGTTCAGTGAAAAATAAATGCACTGTGACTATATAAAT
Organism: Callaeas wilsoni; assembly: GCA_013398955.1. Classification (NCBI taxonomy): domain Eukaryota; kingdom Metazoa; phylum Chordata; class Aves; order Passeriformes; family Callaeidae; genus Callaeas; species Callaeas wilsoni. The sequence goes on from VWPU01003970.1 coordinate 31,226, forward strand.
CTTCTGGCAGAAGGTAAGATCTTCTGAGATACTTAGAAACAATTTAGTGTATATTTTTCACAATACAGAACTTCTTTGCCTCAACACTACAATTACAGCAGCTGTTAGTGTCATGAACTGAAACGAAAGCACTTTAGTTAAGATTAGCTTTTAGTTTTCTTCCTAACATGAAATGGCTCAATTATAAAAATTTCCATTTTTTATTTTTTGATACTTCTATACTAAACCAAATAGCCCCGTCTCCTCCTTCATAAATTGCTCTAGAGGAACCACGGTTTCAAATATTGTATTAGCAATGAAAACACAAAACAAACGCAACACTCATTTGGATGATTTAAAAGTACTTGGTCTAAAAAACAAATTGCTGAATAAATAAATGGGTTCTTCAGACACTGTGTGCTTGTTAAAGCAGAAATCTTGGCAACAGCTTCGATTGCTGTTCAAAAAGTGTGAAGCTATCTTTAAATATACAGATAGCTTTATTTAAATCTCTGGGAATGTGCATGCATTGAAGTTAAATTCTGCTTAATTATCATGCGGAACTGAGGCCACGAGAAAGCAAAGCAATTTTTAATTTAAGGTATCAGATAGATATAAAATTTGAGGTAGACACAAACCATTCAGTAGTCCTTGCTATTCCAGCCATTAAGGTAGATGTCTACTGCACCTGCTCAGCACCGCACTGAACAGCAAACAAAATTGCATTTACAGGTGAGCTGAAACCAAGGGCTCCTTCTTGCTTATATCAAAGGCAGTCAAACCTCTCGCTGATTGAAATGAAGAGGAGATTGGGCAATAGTCATTGCAAATTACTCCCTTTCTGTTCAGTGCTAAATGGAACCCATTTAGGAGTCAAATGTGCAATGGATAAGTGACCATGTACATCCAGTGTAACATCTGTGTGCTCATGAGGAAATTAAGTGACCCTGTTATTGTTCATCCTTTTCAATGTATGACACGTCAAACACATTAAATGCTTAAGATGCTCCTAAAGTCTGAGACAATCTGACAAAATGTAGAAATGTTATTTCTTTGTGATGTCCAGCTCTGATACAAACCTTAAGGTAGTCAGCCCTGATCTGGCTAAAAATGCCAAGGTTGCCTTGCATTTTGAAGCTGTGAGTCTCACCAGTTTTGCCAAACATCTCTTGGAAAATAACATCTCTTCTATCATATCAAGAACTTCCTGTTTAGGGGTTTCTGAGCTAGGACTGCAGAGGGAATAGTCATGATTTCAGGATTTCAGCACTATAAGCACCACAAGGAATTTGGAAACCTGTACAATTTCAGCGAAGAAGCGTGATGGACAAAAAAGTTAGCAAAACATCTTTTAAGTTTTGAAAAAAAAAGAGTGGATCCATTTTTATATTTCGTTATTAAACAATATTCTTTCCCTAACCAATCTTTCATGAACAAGTTTAAAGACAGCTCCTGTCACTGTCTCATTTATATAATGTTCATTTTTTAATCTGTTTTTGCAAATTGTTAATGTTTATACTTATCCTAAGGGCAAACTAGTGAGAATTTTAGACGCTTATGTATGGAGGAAAATAACTGTAGAATAAAAGGGTCCTGCTGCATTTACAGGGGTAATTAACAGCATCTGAGGTATTCACAGAGTAAGAGCCTCCCCGTTAAATATTTTCCTGCCTCTTGTTTCAGCAACAGGCTGAAAAAGATCCCCAAAGGTCAGCAGAGTAAGAGGCAGGGATAGCAGTCTCCCTGCACTGCACTGAGGACAAAGATCCCAGGTCCCAGCTTTCAGACTGTTCTGCAATATTAGAAATAATGGAAGAGAGTCTCATACATGCACATGGGAATATGTTCAGATGTCTTATTTATATGTTTTCATATACTTTAGAAATTGTAAAGCTAATATTCCCTAATTTTCTATTTATAGATAGCAAAAAAACTTTTTGTTTATTGGAGTTCATATGCTAATGAATGCAATGTCCAGCAAAAATCAGTAGATTGTATTACAGTTCTTGTCTCCTTTATGGCCTAAAACTTGTGAGATTCTTTTTTTTCATATATTGATGATGACAGCATGATTTTTTCAGTTAAAGTAATAATGAAATCTTATAAAGGGTTTGGTAATAATGGAAAATTTTCACAGTGATTGGTCTAATAAACCTGTGCCAACAGCTCCCTCTATGTACCATATAAAGGATGCTAGCAAATGCATTGCATGGAATATGCATTTCTCTTCCAGAGAAAGATAATATTAAGGAAAAATAATAATTTCTGTGTCATTTAATTTTGTCTGTGGTGAAGATTAAAAAAGTTTCAATAAAAAGCATGAATTTGTGTTACCTGCATAATTATAGTGATGCATTTTCCTGGTTAAAATTTCCTTGATTATTTACTGTATAACTCTGGCTAATTCATTCAATTTCCTTCCTAATCCCATCTGACATACATAGATTATTGTAATGCAGATACTTCTTTGAGTACACAAAATGGAACAATGCAATAAAAGGACAGTAACTAATGTTATCTGTCTAAAGCTGGGAAAGGGAAGATGAGGGAGCATGCGGGATTATCTCTAATGAGAGCCGTACATCTGCTTGAAAAAGAGCAGCACTGTTAACTGGGAACAGCACTAGAGAGGAAATCAAGAGGGTTTTATCCTCCTTTAACTTGTTGCTTCTTTTCTGGGTGACAGCAGACGGGTGCCTTCCCCTCCCTATCTTGCCGCCCCTTCCTCCCTTTCCTGTTTAACTCCTGAAATGTCAAAGTGGGGTTGATCATTCATCGTGGGCTGAAATGTGTCTATCACTATGGGCTGTGCTTGTTAAATATAATTTAACTGATTACTGTGTGTCAGGTGAACTGAGATAATCTCTGCACAGGGTCGTAAAAATAATGAAAAATGGGAATTTTTTTTCATCTATTTCATAGCTGGTTATATCAGGTGACGTTAACTTGCATTTTTCCATAGGCTGAAGGATGCTTACAGTCCCTGGTGCTCAGATGACACACAGGCGAGTTGTTAAACTGCACACATTTGACTGTGACTCTAACCATGGGTGGTGCCTGCACAAATTTGTCTTGATAGATGCTTTTTGCCACCAGCTTCCTAAAACTAACAGCAGAATTAGCGAGTGCTCTTAGACCTGAATTCAGATCGATTCCACTAAGTACTTTTTACTTAATTAACGGAAAGTGATCTGCTTGCGAATCAGGGAGAAAAATAAATGAAACTGCACACATGGAAAACAAGCAACATCTTTTTTTCTTCTCTCTCTCTTTTTTTTTTTTTTTAAATCTGCAGGTTCACAGTAGGTTATTGGGCATTGGGCATGTCTGCTTGCCAAAGAATTTATCAAGTACATTAAGGAGGCAGAACAGAACATAATCACCATGTGGAAGTTCATCTGGCAGAGTGGTTCAGAAGCCACCGTTGTGCTGTTGAAGTTTAAAATCAAGCCTTATTTTATGTGGAGTTGAGGGAACAGAAGGGAAAGCAAAGCAAGGCAAGGCGAAGCCTTGAAAGATTAAGTTCACTCTGGATACTCTGTAATTCTGAAATGATGCTTTAGAAATTTCACATGGGATTCAACCACCAAACAGTGTATGTGACTGTGTTCACATAGGAGCCCAAGAAGCTTTTCAGTACACAAGCATTTGCAAGGGTGGAAAAGAGAATGAGCCAAAGCTCAGGAACCCCTTCTGAAGTGCTGTTCCCACCTTTCCTGTTTTCTTCTCAGTGTGTATGCTCTTCCTGTGTGGCTTTACTGTACTTGGACTCACAAACGAAACAGCTTCAGGGATGTCCCTTTTAGGCAATCGGCTCTTCTCCTCCCCAAAGTTTACAGGATACAAACCTGCTGCTCTTTTCTATAATTATGTCTTTTAATTTACTGACTCCTAGACACTACTGTGGAAAACACCCTTTTTCTTTTTTCCCTGCTGGTACTGTATTAAAATATCCGTGTGCCTCAGAAAATTTGCAGCTGAATTGGTAGAATCAAACAGGAAACAAAGCATTCCAGTCCAAGTTACTGAGGGACTCAGGGTCCAGAGCACCACAGCACCCTACTGTCAGCTCTCCCTTCTGTGAGACACCAGACTATGGCAGTTTTCACTCAGCCAAACTCCTCCATCCCAGTCATCCTGCCAACACCTCTGATTTGGCTCTTTTTTCATCCCTTGCTGTCTCCCGTTCTCTTCAAACCAGTGCCCCTGTGTCACACACTCCCCCAAATGCCATCTGTGTGGTTTCTTTCAGACCACTAATGCAAAGCCCTTGGATAGCCCCCTATTTACTTGCTTCGGAGCTGCACTTAGAGGTCCCACTGCCTGAAACACTGCAATCAAGCTGACAACACAACCAATCAAGGTCTGACCTGCAGCCGTTTCCAAGGAAACTCAAGCCACTGCCACAGAAACAGATTGTACACAGTGGAAGGAAACATATATTTTGGGTGAAGGGGAAAAAAAAATAAAAAGAGGCATTTCAGATTTTTTTCCAGTACTTCTGAGTTATTACAAAGCACTTCTAAAATAATAGTAATGAAAAATGCTCTTGTTAAGAAAGATTGAGTGATGATGGCCATGTAAGTACTTAAAGCCAGGCAAAGCGCCTCCAAGAAGGATCATGAGCTAGAGCTGACTGAGTGCTTGTTCTTGTTTTGCTTCTGAATCACTTCATAACCCTTGCCAAGTTTTTGCAGAAGATTTCCATGTAGTTAAGTCCATAGTTCCAATGAACAACAAGTCCAGATCAAAACAGGATGAGTACTTGAAGAAGAAAACTTTGAAGAAAACAGCAAGATTATCATGGCCATACTGGAAAAACAGAGAAAATAACCTAACATGCAAGGCCACCTCTCCTTGAGGAAACATCACCACCACGTTTTACACTGATGAGTCTCTTTAGTGGGTGTATTTATCATTTGGGAGGGCTTTCAGCTTTTCCTTAGCGGAACAGTTTATTATATATTGTGATTTACAATTTACTTGTAAAGCAAGTAAATTCAAATTAATTTCTGAATTTAATGTCCAGTTGTTTGAACACAGGGTGCGTAAAGGAATAATCATATTCCTTGTAGGATGGCTGGCAGGTGTATCGAAATTTGCCTGCTGTAAACTGGGAGCTCTCAGTTTTAATACAATTATCAATGCAATGAGGAAAAAGTTACAGGATGTTTTTCACCAGAACAGATCTTTCCTCTAGACCAGGTTGTTCAGAGATTTATCCAACCTGGCCTTGAACACGTCCAGGGATGGGGCAGCCACAGCTTCTCTGGATAACCTCTGCAAGTAAAGATTTTCTCCCTAATATCCAATCTAAACCTACTCTCTCTCTGTTTAAAGTCATTCCCCCTTGTCCTATCACCACTGAAAAGCTTCAATAAGGTCACCCCAGAGCCCTCTCTTCTCCAGGCAGAACAATCTCAATTTTCTAAGCCTGTTCCTGGGTAGAGACTCTTATTTTCAGGATATGATTAGTTGCATCTCAAAGTAGACCAAATGGACCAAATGGACCATGTTCTAGAGGGAGCCCAGAGTTCCTCACTCAGGGCTGGATGTCTAACTCCAGTTCTCTACATTTACTTAGATAATTCTCCCGTTCACTGACTGGGGAAGTGGAGCTTAGAAGGACACTACCAACATCAAGGAGTAAGGAAATAAAAAGTTCCTTCAAATCTTTGCTGGGCAATTTGAGAGAGGGACTTTGGGAAAAAGCTGAGGTAATTTTTTTGGGGAGATGAATGTCTCCTTTTGTACTGTTGTTCTACTCTATAAAGACCTACCATAGAGGACATAGAAAACTGATTTTTTTCTGACTTTTGGTGATGACAACGAGGAAGGAATCTCAGGACAGAAAATTGGCCTAATGACTTCCTCCTGTGGTTTTACATTGACTGACAAATACAGCTTCACTCTGGACATGCATGGCTGACTCATGGAACATCACCCATAAATCTGTGCAGGAAGTATATCATAATTAAATAAACATGAGCTCAACCTCAGTAGCTGAGCTCATGGATTTTGACCCTGGGCAACTGTCTGTGATCTGCACCCAGAAAAAAACTCCAAATACCAACGGAAGGTAATATGAAGATAAAGAGTTATGTATTGGAGGGAAAACTGACTACAGCAAGCAGTACTCAGAGCAGCCAATATTTGAACAACATCCTGCTTCTGAAATGTGGGTTTTTTCCAAGGAAACAGTACTTTTCTTCCTACCATGAGTGCCTACTGCTCCTCCTCAAGTTCAGTTCTCCACCAGGCACTTTCTGCTTCCACAGCTCTCTTCTACCCTGTACTGTGGCTGTAGTGCGTTATGTGACAATTACTAAGAACTGTGAATCAAAGCTTCCAGCCATGATGAGACAGGAGACAGATTAATTAACAGAAAAAGAGCTTCTGGGGAGGGAGAGTGAAAGGAACCTCAGTCAGACTGCTCACATTCTAATGGTAATAAGAAGCTAGTTTTAACAAGAATAGTGCTGAGCTTCTCATAGCGTTCTTCCTAAACCTCTGAATGTGACAGTTACCTTTTACAGTGGCCATAAGATATATCAAATGGATCTAGGGAAATAAGATAAATCTTTAGCTTTTAGCCACCCGGTTTTATTTTTCTTCCTGGTGTCAGCAGTACAGCATCATACATGGCTTTGTCTCAAATGGAACACCTCATGCTGTGGCTCTTTTAGAATGAAAACTCATTATTCTGCATATGAAGAGTATGAAATGACTTAAAATACAACCTCTTTATGTCCATAATTTGAAGTCAAGCATGTTGTTCAGACAGAATCGAAGGCAATGTGTTTGTGGTCCCCAGTGGCTGAGGAATAAGGCAGGAATTTAACTGCATTGCAATTAGTGTAATCAAAAAATTATGGATTTGTTTTTAAATCAAGAGGCAGACAGAAGCTGCTTTTTATGGACTGAAAACATTTAGTTCAAATTTGAGTTATGAGAAATTTTCTAGTAGTCATTTAAGCACGGCTTTTTATGTGCTTCTCAGCAGAGTTTTCTCACTTTGCACAAATAATTTTTAGCAAATTATTTAAAATGCCCATTGGCTTTTCACCACTACACAACTCCAGCAATGTCTCACTGCTCTGAATTTCCAGTGGTTCCTGTCAAGCCCTCATAAGGAGAGGTTTCTTTTATAAAGTTGTATTAGTTTGTGTCTGAAAGGCAAGATCTAGAGTTCCTTTTGTGTCAGGGAAGTTGAAAGCTGGGGTTTGATTTCCTCTTTCTCCCAAGATCTCTCACGTTAACACTTATAAGATGTCTAAAAACAATGATGTTACCATATACAATATGATTTAGGTGGATGCATTTATCACCCAAATTTTATAGAGTTCGAAACTAACCAGACACCTTAGACCTGGTTATTTTCAAGGTTTCTGGGCTTTAGAGCTGTTGTCACTGTATCTGAATGGCATTTGGACACTGGGCCATGCAATTCATCAGCTCCTCAACAGCATTACAAGAGACAGGAGAATAGCAAATCTAGGCTAATAGGGCCGGGGGGCTGACCATTAGTGATCGTAGCTGCTTCATTTTTAAATGCAGACAGAAAAAATCCAGAGATATGTCTTCCATTAATTTGGTGTGGGTGTGGGTGGGTGAGTGTGAGTGTGTGTGTTCTGAGTGTCAAAGCACTGAGTGCCTCTGCTTAGAAAAGAATGCAAAAAGCGAAGAGCCAAAGAAGGCACAAAACCCAGCAGGTTTGATTAAGATTTTTACCTAGATGGAAAGTCTCAAATTTTTGGCATCTTTTTGATAATCAGTCTGTAGAGCCATTGGATGAAAATGGGAAGAGCACAGAAGCAGGCAGTTCAAAGCAGGACTCCCCACTTCTGCGTGACCACGGCTGAAGTTTTGCTGCTCCTCCATCCCCTGCCACGTCTTGGTTTCCCTTCCTTGATGGCTGCAGACTTAGGAGGAATAAGGAGTCTCAGCTTAGGAGGAATAAGATCTCAGCTCGTTCCTTCTTCTGGTGTTCCACCAAATGCAAGAGTGGTTGGGGAATATGAGCTCCTGCCTCTTTTGGGGACAGTATATTACCCAGGACACATATTAATACATAAAAGATAGACAGAACTGTATCTTTCTTCTCCAGTAATATTATAAGAAGCACATATTCCAGACTGAATTCCAGGTCCATGGAGAGTCTCCTCTGGTGATCTGACTGAGCTGCTCTGCTTCACACAGAGCTGAAGTTCAGATGCAACATGCAGATTTGATGTTAACTTGCTCTACACAGCTCCTTATTTGATACCTTCTGTCTAAGTTATGTGGCTGTTACCCAGCACTAAACAAGGCACTCAGGTGTGTAATTTTGATCTTGGGTTCTGTTTTTCAATCTACATCCCTTAAAGTTAGTCAATACGGATTGCATGCTTTGTTGGAGTTGCCCCTTCATTTGTCAGGTATTGTGAACTATAAAGCAGTGATAATTAGCATTTCCCAAAACCTGCAGAAAATGATGTAGTTACATTAAAGAGCAAGAACTGTTCAAAATCTGAGGTGACAAATAGACCAGCATGGAAAGTAATTTTTTTCTGCCCCGTTAAAATTCTATAGAATACACTAGTGTTTCTGCTCTGTGCTGAAATGAAAACAGGAGAGAGATCTGTCCCACACTGATCAGGTCAGGGCACTCACCAGGCTTTAGCTCTACTGTTACATCCATAATTTGAGCCAGTCAGAAACAGATCTTGCACTTTATTCATATCTAAGTGTGCCTTGGTTGTGCTTGGTGGCTACTCCAGAATGAGTCTCTTTCCAGTTTACCACAGGCCTGTGATGCATTTTCTATCTAAAGTGTTTCTTTGAGCACTTCTGGATAAATTTGGGTTGTGCACAGCAGATCTTTAATGAAGAGTCACTTAACTAAAAACTTACCAATGAGCTCTAGGAATTGGAGCCTGTCTGAAGATTTTTGCATTCATTAAGGTATTTCTTCTGAGAAATATTTATTTTTCACAGGTAGAGAGTATTTTCTAGAATTTCTTTTATGCTGAAAACCAGAACAAACTTTCTCAAGGCTATGGCCAGACCTAGCAAGAGTAGGCATTTACCAAAGTGAATGACAAAGCCTGTCTTTAATTTCAGCTTTCTTCTTACCTCTGTCTTGGAGAAATGCGTTAACTGGATGTACAAAAACATAGCTAAGAATTATTGATCTTTGCTGAATTCAAGCCTCTGAGTATGTTTAGGAAGATAAACACGAACAGATTGCATCAAATTTACAGAAAAGAGAAGTAACAACACTCATTATGCCACAAACTCATTTCACTCTGACACCAGGGGTCTACCCACTGGACACATTATATTTTCTTAAAACACATTGATTGAATACAGTGTGAGGTTTTGTTTGCTAGAATTCATTGCTTAGAATTGTTCCCAGGCTATTTGCTATTATTATGCCCTCGCAATTTCTTTGGCTGTTTTGCTGTTTCTCTAGTAGATAACCCTGTTATTCCCCCATGTTTAATCCTCCCCTGGACTCTGCTGCTTGATTGTATGGGGGTGTTATCACCACTGATTGACTGGCCATGTCTTTTAGTCCCTTTCTGTTTGTGTGGGTAGGGGGTTAAAGCACTGAAAAGAGGGATTAGAAGCAGGTTTACAGCCCATAACTCTGCACTTAGGTGGCTGACGTCATGGTAATTAGACTTTGGCAAGTTCCCTGTAATGCCATTGCATGGTTATCATTACAATTTAAAATCCAAATGGGTTGTCTGCATCCTGTAGTTATTTCCGACATATTTTTATTTTGCTTCTCTCCTCACTGAGTTAAAAATCTCTTTTACTTCTTGAAAGAGTTTGTGCTGGTCTCTGCCTACACCTGATTGTGTCTCAGTTGTTACAAAATTCCTCTCCTGGTTTGCATAACCATAGATTTATTCCTTTTTTCTTCTTTTTCTTCATAAATTCTGATGTGTGGTGTCTAACCTGCTTGAAAGAAAACCACCACATTACCTGCAAATGGGCTCGACTGCCTTTGACACCAGGCAGCTCTCAGATTGATTTTCAGCAATAGTTATTCACACACAAACCTTAACAGCCTGGCCCCTGCGTATCTATCGACCCCTTTTGGTAGCCCTTGTTCCTGGCCAGACCCCGGGGTGAAAGAACAAACTGCTGCTGTCGATTGTATCTGTTTGCCAGCGTCTCTGGGGAGTAAACGGGGAGCACAGCTACGGAACCAAAGGTTGGGAAAATTCATTAAACAAAAATAATGAATCCCTCAGTTCCTAAGCAGCAGTTCAGCAAAGATATTTAATTACTTGCTGGTCTTTACTCATATCTTCTTAGTGAGGTATGTGTTTATGAACTCGTGGTAGATTGGAATCAAATAGAGTTTGAATTCAGCGCTTAAGATTAAAAAAAAAAAACAAAAAAAGGAAAAAGAAAGAAAAAAAAATACTTTCCGGATTAAATTTCTGAAATTATTGTGGCAATCTTCATGTAAAAAGATTGCAACTATTTTTGTCATAGCTATCTGATCATTTTGGTTTTCTTTTACAAAGGGACAATTCCAGTTGACATCTAGCAGTGAGTTATGAATGTTTCTTTATCAGCTGGAATAGGATATCTGTGCACATAAATTTGTCCAAATGCACAGCTACTGAGCCCACCCTTCTGTCTACTCTTAAGCATTTTAAAGGCAGTTAAATTTTTATTTTGAGATTGCCTAGGAGGTACTTCCGAGGTTTGCAGCTCTGTTTATTTGTTTATCTCTACTAAATAATGCCTGTATGAAGTCCTGGAAAGATGAGCAAAATGCAACAATACTTAACAAAATTTCCTTGAAAGACTTCTGCTCCCTCTTTTATGTATCTAGGACTTTCCCAGGTATGAATTTCTATCTTTGTCAATCCACAGTTCCTTGCAATCTTTCTCATAGAATCTTGCAATCACAGAATCATAGAATGGTTTGGGTTGGAAGAGAACTTAAAGATAATCCCATTCCAATGCCCCTGCCATGGGCAGGGACTCCTTCCACTAGACCAAGCCCCATCCAACCTGGCCTTGAATATTTCCAGGGATGGGATATATGACATTTACAGAGAAAAAGAACAAACAGAATGAGAACAGAAGAAACTGAAAACTTTTAGGCCAATACCACCATTTAGTCAAATCTGGCTTACTGGTGAGTGTGGTGTGCAACTGTTTCATGAAATGTCTCAGCATTTTTAATCAAGGTTAAAACATTTAATCTTTTTCTGCTGATTGTCCTCAACTGAATGTCCTACACACTGTTGGTTGACTGCCTCAGGAAGGGCAGGTGGAGATGAAGGACATAAAAGTCATAACATATAATTTAAATGTCTTAACATTTATTTAAAGTTATTAAGATCTGAGAGATGCTTGTGATCAGCTAGACTGGGGTTAAGTTTTGGGGTTTTGGTTTTTTTCCCTTCTAGAATGAAATTTTTCTTACTAGTTTTTCATAGACAGAGAGTGAGTTATGACATAACTTATCCGCCAATATCTTTTCAGTAGCACTATGGGGGTTCAGTGGTTTATTGGACCATGGGTCCATTGGGATCCAGGAAATGGAAGGTTTATTTCTGTCACTTGCTAATTGCAAATTATCTCTATTTCTGCTTCTCAGTTTCTTTTTATTGTCTTTCTGTAAAATGGAGAGAAAGATGCTGTTTGCTTTGTAAGAGGTCTTCAAGATTACTGGCATCCGGATATTTTTGAGCATCTAAGTTTTTAAAGACCTTACTTGCTTTGTAGAAATAAAACTCTTCAAAATTAGTCATACTTCAGAAGTGTGAGTTCATTCTCTACTTGCCTGATTATTTCTGTGTTTTGGACAGTCCTGTGTTACTTCTGTCAACATGAGAAAACTCCCATGAAGCAAGTTTATTAATGCATCTAAGAAATAAAGCACTGCTGTTCTCATATTTGATAGCATAAATCTCTTCAACTTCTCCAAAAACATCTGTATCTGCTCCAGTAGATGATTTGGACATTGTTGTGCATCCTGTGATTTTTATTATGGGATGTTTGCACCTGGTCCCTCTTTGGAATATAATATTCTACAAGCAGAAGAGTTAGCACACTTCCCTCAATGTCAACCTTTCCAGATTCTTGGAGGATAACTCTTTCATAACTTGCTTTTGACCCAAGGATTTTGTTTGATATTGAAATAAAAGGATTGATCCTCCTGATAATACCAAGAATTTCCTGGGGGGAAAAAAAAGCGAAAGTACTTTTTGTTCTTTTTCTCTTTTTTCTTCCAATTAGGTCTGGGAAGAGGTTGTCTAACATCCATTACCTGACACAGGACAGATTTATAGGATGTTAATTCCCTTTACATTACTTTTCAGCTTGTCAGACCTTAAACTCTGAGCCAAGTTCTCCTAAAAGGAGACCAAAAAGAAACAAAAGTAATGATAAAAATAAATATTATGGAAAGCCTCTTGAGATAGTCTGTTCTTTCTTTATTTTTTCTATATTTCTGTTTTTCACCAATAAAAACCAAACAATAAGAAATATATCTGAGAGTCATGGAGCTTAGGGGACTCCAGTGAGTAATATCTGCAAAATGAAGATGTTTCAGAGGTGTATCCTTACCACAAAAGCACAGGGTAGCCTCTGCCTATCCCAGTGCCTGCTATTGCAATAGTTGCTGGTTGGAATCATCCTTTGAAGGTTTGTTGTGACCTGTAGGAAATGAATTTAGCGTCCACCAGCAATTACTGTGCTGACTGCTCTCTCTTTTATATGAAGCCGTATTGGCAGTGTTTTGGATCACCTCTGATGCCTCAGACACAATATGTGCATGACGAACTCTTTTACAGCTCCGCTGCAAGTTTCTTTCCTGCCATACTACAGCAGAGCGATGAGCAGCCAGAAGTAAACTTGCATTGCTCTTCCTTACTCCCTGTCTGCTCTTGGGATGTCAAAACATTGGATACATACGGGTTTTATTTATTCTATTAAATTTTAATGTTGTCTGGCACCAAGACCACCCTCTATGCAATGAGTCACATTCCCACTCTTAAACCCCTTTCCTTCAAAGGCAGCACAGTCATCTACTGGAAATAGTCCCTGGTCTGGGCTAGATCTCAGGCTGTGTTTGGGAAATTCTTGGAGGATATTTGTTTCCTCTCATGGAAACATTGCCAGGGATTGCTTTAGCAGTCTAGTAGCTTGAGGAACATTTTCTGGTATAATCTAATTTAGTAGTGTTGATGGAGCCAGCCTGTCCTGGCGGTACTGGTGAATAGAAGCAAAATCCTTTTCTGAGCACATCATTGGATAATAATGCACAAAGATGTCTCAAGATGGTCCAAAAAATGATTATAATACTTATACTATCCTGTTTGTGTAACACATGAAATTTTAGGGGCCGCTGTTGAAAATGTTGACCTCAATTTTGAACTAAAACTTAAAAGCAGGGTTAGAGGAGAAAATTACTGTATTGGTTTTGGCTGGGGTAGTGTTACTTTTCTTCACAGTAGCTGGTTCTGCACTGTGTTTTGAATTTGTCCTCAAAACTGCATTGATAACACAGGGATGTTTTTTTATTGCTGGGCAATGTTTACACCAGTCCAGGCCGTTTCTGCTCCTCACTCCATCCCACCAGTGAGGTGGCTGGGGGTGCACAGGGAGCTGGGGGGGGACACAGCCAGGTGACCCCAGGGATATTCCATAACATGTGGCACCACGCTCAGCAATAACAGCTGGGGGAAGGAAGCAAGGGACATTCAGAGTGATGGTGGTTGTCCCCAGGTCACCATTATCCATGATGAAACCCTGCTTTCCTGGCTTTCCTGCCTGACAATGGAAAGCAGTGAATTCCTTAATCTGTTTTGTTTGTGTGTGCAGCTTTTGCTTTACTCATTAAACTTTTTTTCTCTCAACCCACAAGTTTTCTCACTCCAAGTCTGCTGAGTTTGTCCCCCATCCAGCTGGGTGGGAGCGAGCGAGGAGCTGTTCGGGGCTGAGCTCCTGCCATGGCTAAACCACGGCACTGATGGACAGGTATGAGAGTCTGGGATTTGGGAGATGCCCTGCTAAGCCTTCTGGACCATGTCGTGGTGTGGGCCTCAAGCAGACAGAATTGCACTGGATAGAATATCATGAAAGAGCAAGACATGTTCTGATAGGGATTAAAACCCCCTTATTGTGTACTGAGTGGTGGGACAGAAGAATCTTCTGCAACGGGGAAGTTGTGCCACAAACACTCCCTTGTTAGAATAAAATTTCTTCAAATTTGCACTTGGCTATGTCACCTATTTTCAACAGCAACAGACAGGAGACTGTTTTCTCTTTTCTCTACAGGACAGATGACAATTTTGGGTGACAGCTGAGGAGTGACTAAAGCCTACTTCAGGTAAGAACTGAGGGCTTTTTAAAATTTGACTCTATTTCCCTAAACGTCCCCAGTCCTAAAGTGAAAAACAAAACATGTCGTGGAGTAACTCTACCAACAGAAAACTCTTACCGGACTGGCAGCAAAAATCCACCTAATTAGAGAAAAGTACCAGATCAAACAATTGAAAAAAAAAAAAAAAAAAGTGGGCCACTTTCCTGTCTTAGAGATCCAAATTACCTAGTGAGATGGCTATGATCAGTAGTTAAAAGAGAAACAAAACAAGAAATGGCCGAATTATATGGGAAAAAAAAAAAAAGGTAAAAAAAAAATCATTTATGAAGCTGACAGATAATTTCAAACAGCTTTCATACCAGGAATAGGGCACCATTACAATGAGAAAACCTTTAATTATGTTGTAAAGGTCTGATATTCCACTGAAATGTCATTTCAAAATAAACTTCTAACAGTTAATTATCAGTGATATTTAACTTGTGGGAAAATTAAATATCACCACATACTCCTGTGATCATTTTATTGCTTTTGTAGACATTTTAATATTTTAATGGTTTCCAAGTAACAATGAAAAAGGCATGCCACCAAGTATGTTTTCTTGGCTTTCTGTAGATAATCATATAACCTTTTCTTTGTCTTCTTCATACAAAACAGACCTCTGAGTCAGCGAGGGACAGGACTGAAAGGAAAAGCTTTGGGAATAAATATGGGAATAAACATTGCTCTGATTCACTTAGCCAGCATGATTCCTGGGAAAGAAGTTTTATTAACAGTGATAACTGGAAATACAATGCTGAATGAACAAATATTGAAGCCCTATTAGCATTCAGCTAGAAAATCAGATGAATGTGCAGTGTTCCAGTTAGTGACCTGTGCATTATCCAAAGCTTATAAAAGGCGCTGAGCGATCGGACCCAAGGATGCAGCGACCCTGATCAGGCCCAGACTGGGAGGCTGGAACAGGAAACCTCCTGTGCTCCTGTATAAATCAATACTGTACAAGCTAAAGGACTGGGATTGTCAGGAAAAGGTATGAATTTTAAGGCCAGACGTGACTATTATGTGAATGACTATTCAATCAGAGGTTTTGATTGAATTGGCTCTAGAAATGGATGGGTCCAACTCGCCTCAACTGGCTGGGTGTTATTAATCCTTCTCCAGGGTGAGCCAATGCAGCATGAATCATTAAAGGGGCTTGGCTCAAGAAGGTTGGTTTGTTCCTCACTGCAACATTTGCCAGCTTTTAGCTATTGCTTCCAGTTTCAAATATTGTGCCACCAGGAGCTCCAAAATAAATACTGTTATCTTAAAATATTCCAATCATCCTGAGATGAGCATTATAAACAAGAGTGGAAGAGGGTAGAAGAGCAATTGTAAGATCCATATATGACTTATTATTGTGTTGAGCATTAGCTGAGGTGCTTATCCAAATTCTGATCTCCAGGGGCTTTACGTAAAGTTAACATCAATGGCAAAATATGACCAAATTCCTGGAACTGGAAGGTAACGGAATTTCTGACAAAGTCAAAAATCTCTTGCATGGAGTCACAAAATGAATAATTTTTCTTTTTCCTATCAACTTATCTTCAGAGATACTGTAAGACTGAACCTTTCCATGGTAGTGGGAAATCCATCTAATATTTCTTCAGCGTGTGAAGAAAGCAAAAATTGCCTCTAAGCTAGAACTTGCAGGACTGTTGTTGACTCTTTTAACGTGAATAGACTTCTGCATTTTTCATCAGGTTGCGTGTTCTCCTAAGGTCATATTGCTTAAATACTCAAATGTTCCCCACCTTCTGTCCTTAGTTCCTGTTGTGTAAACTGTCAAATGCCCCTCAGCAGCACTCTTACAATAAAGGCAGCAAAAAAGACACTGATGCTGTTAGACACAAGGTTGGCTGCTAGGCAGAAAGAGTAGCCACTTTCTTGGAAATTATTCTACCAGTAGGAGAACAGAATCATAGAATGGCTTGGCTTGTAAGGGACTTTAGAGATCATCCAGATCCAACTCTCCCGCCATGGTGGACCCATAAAATGAAGTTTTTCAGAATAAAAGAAAGACTACTTTAGAAAGTGTTTTATTTGCCTTGGAGCTTCCTGGTGGTAAATAAACCTTTTCTGTTCACATGTTCAAAGGTCTGTTTAAAATCTGCTCCCATCGAAGCAGTTGGAGGTCTGTCAGATAATTCCACTTGTACGCAGGTGGCATCACAGATAGCGTCACTGGCATTTTAAAGGGCTATTTGAGAATCTGGCTATTAAAACGAAGAGCTAACTCTGAAGACAGAGGCAAAAGAAATTGCAAGAGCACTTTTTCTTACTCTGGTAAAGAGCTCATGGTAGTGTCCAGACATCTGTTAGAATAATCATAGTATTTTCTCCCTCTTTTTCTGAAATGCAGGTCTGCTTCCAGATGAAGGCTCTGAGAGCCTTAGAAGTTTGCTGGTTTGAGCAGTTTCCAGCCCCAACACCATCTTCCTTCCCTCCCTAGAGGCAGCCATTACATCTCTTTTCCTCCAAAAAATCCTTTTTTGTCCTTAGTTCTAAATGCCAGGTCTCAGCACTAAGCCAGATATTGAAGGGGGTCTGAACTGGAGTCAATTGATCTGTGTGGATTTATCTCTGCTAAAGATTTTTTTTGACTGGTATTTGTCAAACAGAGTCTTAGTACTTTGTGTGACAGAGGAGAAGCACAATCTAGAGTGGAGGTGAAGATGGTATTAATACCTAAACCATCTCATCTCTGGCACTGGATTATGCTACTACTTCATCAGAAAATTTTACTTTACATCCACCTTTACAAGTATATGCATAACTATGCAAACTAGTGGTTATAGAGAATTATACATTTATTTCTACAGTTTTTCTTTTTTACCTCTTTACTTCTGCAAAAGGTTTGTAGTCTCCTATCACTCCAAATTATTACAAATTCACATCTCATGTTTTTAATTCTTCAGGTCCCCAGATAAAATTCTGTTGCAAATATAATGAATAGCAGAATTAGATATGAAGGGCAAGGGAGAAGCAGGCACTTACTAATTCATGGAGATGGTTCAGAGTGTTTTGAACTACCCTGTTCCATCAAGGTCAACCAGTTTAAATTTCCAGAGAATGTGGACTTCCAAAGCAAATCAACAATTGCTTTCAATCTATTTTGAAACACTTTTATTCCAAGTCTTAAAACCCACAGAGAACTGTTTCTTGTTAAATTTGTATTTTGAAAGGCATTAAACAAAGCTTGAACTAAGACAAACAATTGTCTGTTTTCTAAAGTAAACAATAAGTTTTTGCATGGGGAACTTTTTTTGTGCATTTGTAGTAGTTTTTTTAAGGGGAAATAATATTATTTTTGAGCTTATAAACATGTAAAAATGGTTACACAAACACTAAGAAAATTCCAAAATATCAAATATTATATGTTGGCTAAAACTCTGATTCTAGAGGTAGTGAAAAATCACAATAAAAATAAACTCAGTTTAACTTAAAGTCATTTTCCCTGACCTTCTTGGAGTTTGAGAGAGTGGCAGTCAATGAGTCAAAGCTTAATATCTGGTAATAGATGAACAGTTTTTCTGAGAGTGATTCTCAACTGGCTGAAGACTCTGAAACTCCCATTGTCTCACTGAGAACACTTCAATTCAGAGCAACCAGAAGCTTTATGTACAGCATTACTGGCTCTTCCACAATTGTTGCCATCTCTAGAGTGGAGTTTGCAAGAAACAGTGGAAGGAACACGGTGGCTCAGAACAGAAATTATTAGGTAAAAAACTTTGGCATGACTTGCGCAGAAAAGAAAACACAGTCAAAATGATCCATCCTAAAATCTCATGTCTAAATCAAGGTTTTAATACAGTTTCTGTATGCTCACTGCATTAAAGGTCTTCAATCCTATACTTATTTTTTTTCTTTTTTAATGTGATATTAAGGAGGACAATAGAAGTTATTCTTAGTTAAATAGTGATCAGATATTTTTTCCTCACATTAGTAGAAAACAGAATATTCATGTATTTGGTCCAATAATCTTGATCTCTCTTTTCCCCAGTATCTCCTATCATGCCTCAAATTACCCAGTTATTTGGGAATAACTCTGTAAAGGATGTAGTCAGAACAGTCACACTTAAAGAGTAATGATTTAGAAACTGAAAAGGAAGAAGAAAAATAGTGCTACAACTGAAAATTCCTGAGTAGTCCTTTTCTTGCTAAAATTTAAATATCACTAAAGACAGTAAAGACACATATTGGAGAAGAGAAGGCTCCAGAAAGACCTTATAGAAGACTTCCAGTACCTAAAGGGCCACAAGAGAGATGGAGAGGGACTTTTGACAAGGGTATGTAGTGACAGAACAAGAGGGAATGGTTTTAAACTGAAAGAGGGTAGATTTTGGTTGGATCTTGGGAAGAAATTAATTACTATGTGTGACAGGACATATCCTCCCCC
>VWPU01003971.1:708-35913 GCA_013398955.1 Callaeas wilsoni
GTGTGACACTGTGCGTGTGTGACTGTGTACAAGTGTCGTGTGTCCGCTGTGTGACAGTGTGAGACTGTGCGTGTGTGAGACTGTGCGTGTGTGTGACACTCTGCGTGTGTGACACTCTGCGTGTGTGACACTCTGCGTGTGTGACACTCTGCGTGTGTGACACTCTGCGCGTGTGACACTGTGCGTGTGACACTGTGCGTGTGCGTGTGACACTGTGCGTGTGACACTGCGTGTGTGTGACTGTGCGTGTGTGACACTGTGCGTGTGTGACACGGTGCGTGTGTGTGACACTGCGTGTGAGACTGTGCGTGTGACATTGTGCGTGTGTGTGTGACACTGTGTGTGTGAGACTGTGTGTGTGACACTGTGCGTGTGTGTGTGTGACACTGTGCGTGTGTGCCCTCTGCGTGCGCGTCTGGGGGTCCGTCACTGCGTGTGTCCCGTTTGTGTCTGAGTGTGACTGTGCGTGCCACATGTCCCTCTGTGTGTCCCCTGTGCGGGTGTCGTGTGTCCCCCCTGTGTGTGTTGTGTGTCCCCTGTGTGTGTTTCGCGTGGCTCCGTTCTGTCCTCAGTGCTCGTGTCCCTGCCCCGTGTCCCCGGTGCGACGCGGTGTGTCAGGGCGTGAATGTGACCGCGACACGTTGTGGCTCCGTGTCGCCGTTCCCTGCGAGCTGGCCGCGTGGCGAGTGTGCAGCGCTGTGTGAGCCACCTCGGTTGTCGCCCAGGTCCCGCTGGCGCTGCCGCGAGGGGATGGGGACGATGGGCACCGGCTCCCGGGGCTGTCACCCTGCCGGTGTCACCCTGCCGGTGTCACCGGACACTTCCCGGTGCGCCCGGCGGTGTCCCACGGCCGGGAGAGAGGGGCCGGGCTGGCTCCTCTTCCTTACCGGCCCCGGCTGGGACGCTCCGGGGAGTTCGGGGCTGTTTTGGACAGCATTCCAGTGCCTGGCATTCATTTTCCAGGAGGATTTTCCCAGCTGGGGCTCGCCGAGGGGTCGCTGACCTCTCTGCTCCTTGCTGGCTGCCCGCGGGGGATGCTTTGGAAGCTCGGCTTTCCAGCTGTTGCTGCTGGGACGGTGTTGTGCAGGTGTGCGATGTGCCGCAGCCTCGGGCTCCCAGGAATACCCGTTTTTTGGGATCCCTGACTGTTCGGGAGTAACTGAATGTTACTTAGGCTCGGCATAACTTTGGTTCAGAGGGGGACAGCGGTGACAGTGACGCTGTTTTGTGCCTCTGCCCAAATTAAACCGCGTCGCATCAAAGCCCCAAAACCCAGAGGAGTTGTGGGATCAGGCGGATGCAAATTCCTAGCGCAGCATCCCCGCTCTGGAATGCCCGTCACTGCCTTCCCCCCTTCCCACCCCAGCCTGTCCTTCCTGGCTAATGTTCCCTGGGATGTGCAATGATTAAGTTTCGGCGGTTAATTAATATATACGTTACAAGTTAATAATTCAGTTGTGCTGAACAGAGCAGCAGCTTGGGTAGGAGTTGGAGCGGGGGGCGCGTTGTGTTGACAGCTCTGGATGCCGAATCATCCCGTTCTGCTCTGGAATAAGGATTCATCCTTGATCTCCTCGTGCCTAACTGCAGCAGCGGGATGCTTAGGTTTGCCTTAAAGTAAAAAGATTCCTTGATAATTGAGAATAACATCCTCCTGGGATGGCTTGTAGGTCTGACAGGGTTTGGCAGTTGGGTGGATGTTTGGACTCGGTGACTTCAGAGAGCTTTTCCAACCTAAATAATTCTGGGATCCTTGGAAGGGTCACGTCTCCCCTGGCTCTTGCTCCTGAGCAGCTGTGTCGGTACGAGACCCTGCAGAGGGGACAGCATCTCGGGTGGCAACTCTTCTCTTCTTTTCTGCTTTTTCCTTCTTTCCTCCTTTTTTCTGGAGAAGCTTGCCCTGACGGGCTGGGGCTGCCCCATTCCTGGACGTGTTGGGTGGGGCTCAGAGCAACCCTGGTCCGGTGGAAGGCGTCTCTGTCATCCATGAGGTGGACTTTAAAGTCCCTTCCAGCCCAAACCATCCATGATTCCATGGTGATTCCCTCGCCTTTCCAGGGTCTCCATGTTCTTCCCACAGTGAGCTTTACCCCCTGCTCACTCACAGCAAGAGAATTCCCACTTTTCTCGTGACCTCCCATCCCATGGACCCGCAGCCTCTGCTGAGCCCATCCCCTCCTGGCTGGGGAATTTTGCAGGCAGAAACGCCAGCTTTCCATGGATTCGTATTTCCAAAATAACCCCTTTCGGGCCGTGGAAGGGAATGTGCTTTTCAAAAATAGCAGCTTCGTTACTTTCAATCAACTAAAGCCGGAGCAGCGTGGAGTGATTGCAGCCGCTGCTCGCCTCGGCACTCGACATCCTAATTATGTTTGCCTTTTAATGAGAGGAAAACTATTTGCGAAGCTAAAATATTTATTTTAGCCTGATGGGGTTGCTCGCGAGAGCTTGCGTGTGGATGGTGGGGAGTTGGTTTAGACGCTGTGTGAGGCTGATTTTTTTTTTTTTTTTATAATGGGAAAAACATTTAAATGTGGCAAGAGGCTTTTTCGTGGCCGGGGCTGTCTGTGAGGAGAGAGCTGGCAGCTGGAGAGGTCGGGGCATGCAGGGGAATTTGCATCCTCCTCAGTCTTCTGATTTCCAAGTGGTCTGAGAGTTGCGTCGCCTCCTGGCTCCGCGGGTGGATTTCTGCCGGCAGCTGGCACAGGAGTGAAGGCAAGCAGCCTCACCTCGGAGCCTCTCGGCCTTGAGTCTGGCACCTGCCTTTTCTTTCCTGCCCAAAATTCGTCCTAAAAGCACCTGAGCTTTGCAGGCTGGCCCGGAGGCTCGCCGGGAGATGGTGAGGGGCTGGGATTGGTTTTTTATAGAACCATGGAATCTCCTGAGCTGGGAGGGACCCACGAGGAGCACCCAGTCCAACCCCTGACACCCCAAAAATCCCACCCTGGGCATCCCTGGCAGCGCTGTCCAAACGCTCCTGGAGCTCTGGCAGCCTCGGGGCCGTGCCCATTCCCTGGGGAGCCTGGGCAGTGCCCAGCACCTCTGGGGGAAGAACCTTTCCTGAGATCCAGCTTAAACTCCTCTGACACAGCTCCAGCCATTCCCTGGGTCCCATCCCTGGCCGCAGAGACCAGGGGATGGCAACACCCAGGAAAGTTTTGTACACAAATGTTGACTTCCCCAGTGACCAGGGATGAGTCAGCTTTGAAACAAGGGGATCAACCCACTGGAAAATGTATTTCTGCTTATTAACTGGGATATCTTAACTGGAGCCAGGCTGGGAGAGCTGGGAGTGCTTACCTGGAGAAGAGAAGGCTCCAGGAAGAGCTCAGAGCCCCTTGCAGGGCCTAAAGAAGCTCCGGGAGAGCTGGAGAGGGACTGGGGACAAGGGATGGAGGGACAGGACACAGGGAATGGCTTCCCACTGCCAGAGGGCAGGGATGGATGGGATATTGGGAAGGAATTCTTCCCTAAGAGGTGCTGGTACAGGGTGCCCAGAGAAGCTGTGGCTGCCCCTGGATCCCTGGAAGTGTCCCAGGCCAGGCTGGATGGGGCTTGGAGCAGCCTGGGATAGTGGAAGGTGTCCCTGCCCCGGCACAGAGGGTGGAATGGGATGAGTTTTAAGGTCCCTTCCCACCCAAACCATTCCGGGATTCTCTGATGGCCGCAGCAAGGTGTTCGTGGAGATCAAGGTGTGGGTGCTGCTGGGGTTCTGTGCCCTCTGGACAGTGCCCTGCCAGGGTGCAGGAGGCATCTCCCCTGTCAACAGCAGCCCAGAACCCATCCAAGCAGCTCCCCAGAAACTGCAGAGCGGGGTTGAAAAGCACGGAACGCGTCCCCGTCGCTTCCCGCGGGAGCCAAGCGGGGGACGCTTCCCTGGGCTCGCTCCTGGCGAACAATCCCCGCATTAACCCTGCCCGGCGCTTGGGCACAGGGCTGGCATTGTCTGCGGCCCTCGGCAGCGCCGTGCCAGCCTTGGCTGGGGCAGGGAGCACGTGGCCCTGCCGGCGCTGGCACAGGGAAAATCCTGCAGCCAACGGGACCTGGAAGCGGAGGGGCAGGAGAAGCCCTGGGCTGCTCCTGGTGGAGGTGCTGGGGCTGAGCGCTGTCGCTAAAGGAGATGAAGGGTTGGTGTCACCACCCTTTGGGGACACCAGGGCGGCTTTGCTGGTGGTTGTGGGGCCGCGAGGTTTATTGCCTTCAGAAGGATTTGCAGCCCCAAGCCGGCTCTGCGGCCATAAATGGTATTTGGGATTTTAGGAAGGGGAAAAGGGAGAAGGCTGTCGCAGGACCTGCAGCTTTGGCTGATGGGAGCAGGGCACGTGCATGTCCTGGCAAGTCCCTTTGCTTCCCAGACAAGGCAGAGGAATTGCTCCCAGCAGCCCAGATCTGGTTTTTAGGGCTCAAGCCATGTCCCATTTCCATTAACACCGCAGCCGTCCACGCTGAAGGATCATTTTTGAGGATACCTGTGGCATCTCCCCCCTCCCCTGGTCCTCCTTGCAGCCTGGGGGCCTTAATTTCTCCCGGTGGTCCTTGAAGTGATTTCCGTGTGTTTCTGTTCCCGTGGGCTCCTGAAGAAGGGTGTGGGAGTACGGATAGGGATGTGTGTGGATGGCTCACAGCAGCAGAGAATGCGGGAGCACACGAAACCCCTCTGCTGCCTCGGGGGGGGCTGCAGGTCCAGGTGTTTCCCAGGGTAAAGTCGGTTTTTCACGGATCAAAGAGCAGGCCGTAAAACTTCCAACTCTTTCATTGTGTCTCTGCATTCCCTTTTTTTTCCCTCTGCTGGGGAAGTTGGCGTTTTGGGTGGGTCGCACGTTTTTGGGAGGAATCACTTGGTGTGCCACAAGCAGCATTTCCTGGCTTTAATCCCATGTTTTTTTGGTGGCCGAGCTGCTGCCCCTCCAATGGGAACCCCATGAGCGGTGCCCCCCAGTCCCATGGGATATTTCTATTTTTAGCCCGCTGTGATTCCACGGGGATTTGTGCAGGGGGTTATTTTCGGTGCCCGGAGGCAGCCATTCCCATTCCCAGCTGGCATATCAATGGGAGAGCAATGCTCTCATTCCTCAGCTCCTGGGGCTAAAGAAGTGTTCCTGCTTTTTTCCTACGTGAGTGGGTGTTCCTGCTCTGCCCTGGAGAGAGGTGGTGTCAAATCCAGCTGTGGGAAGACGGCCCATCTCCTCTTTATAGGATCATCACAGAATTCCAGGTTGGTTTGGCTTGGGAGGGACCTTAAAACTCATCCCATGCCACCCCCTGCCATGGGCAGGGATACCCTCCACTATCCCAGGTTGCTCCAAGCCCTGTCCAGCCTCCCCTTGGACACTTCCAGGGATCCAGGGGCAGCCACAGCTGCTCTGGGCACCCTGTGCCACGGCCTCAGCACACTCACAAGGAATAATTCCCTCCCAATATCCAATTTCTTTCAATTTGTGAGGATAACTTAGTAGCCTCAGACCTCTCCGTATTAAAATACAGAGGTGGAAGATGGCCCAGCTGCTTATTTTTTCACCACTCCTGTGTTTCTTCCAAGTGAAATGGCTTGAGAATGAAAGAGAGTAGGTTTAGATGGGATATTGGGAAGGGATCTTTCCCTGGGAGGGTGGGGAGGCCCTGGCACAGGGTGCCCAGAGAAGCTGTGGCTGCCCCAGGATCCCTGGAAGTGTCCAAGGCCAGGCTGGATGGGGCTTGGAGCAGCCTGGGACAGTGGAAGGTGTCCCTGCCCATGGCAGGGGGTGGAGAGGGATGAGCTTTAAAGTCCCTTCCAACCCAAACCGTGTTGGGATTGGGGGATTTTTCATCATCTGGGTGCTTTTGTGTAAACTGGAGGGATGGTGATGCACATGTGGTTTGCAGTCCCGATAAATGATGGGCAAAGCTTTAATAATAACAACAACAACATTGATAATATTATTAATAAGGTTATGATAATGATAATAATAATGTGAAAACTTCTCCTTTTCACTGTTCTCTGCATTCTCTGGAGTTGCTTCCTCTCCCGCCCCACGGGAGGGTCGCCCTGGGGACCATCCCATCACTTCCAAGAGGGGAAATCACTGCCACAGAGCCAAACCAGATGCTTTCTGACTGACTCCAGAAAATTTTGACCCAGCAGAGAGAGAATCCTGGCCGTGGTGTGGGATTGTGAGGCCGCCGTGCTGCACAAGCTCCGTGCACAGCTCCGCGCTTCCCTGTCTCCGGGGGTAAATCCAGCTGCCGCCCTTCTCCCGCCCGGATAAAGTGCTTTAGGTCATCCCTGTAAAGTGTTCCAGGTCGTTTTTGGGGGGCAGGGTGTGCGTGGTGTGTGGCCTTGTTTGAACAGCGCCGGCCGTTTCCTTAGGAACAGGGAAAAAAAGGCTTTTTGGGGATCGAACAATGGCGCGGCACCGGCGGGGTCAGCGGAGAGGAGCGAGGCAGGAGGTGTTTTATGGGCACTGCTGCTGGAAGCAGTGATCCTAAAGGTCTTTTCCACCCTAAATTATGAATCTGGGATAAATCCAGGAGCGAGTTTGTTTAGATCTCTCGGTGTGTCCAGGGCCGGGTGCAGCATCCATCGTTTTGCTTCGCGTGGTGGGGGAGGATGCTCAAGTCATCCATCTGAAAACACCTCCACAGGTAAAGCGTGGAGAACGGGAGCCAAAAAAGCGGGAATTGGAGTAACGGATGCGGCGGTCGCGCAGGGAGTTCAGACCAAAGTCTCCCAAGTCTCACACACCTCTGAGACTAAGAGCATTTCAGCCCGGGTCGTGTCGTGTGGGAGATGTTAAATCCTTAATTCCTGCCTCATTCCCTGCTGCTGCTCCGTCCTCTTGGCTCACATCCGTTCCCAGGGCGCTGGGGGGGCTGCCGGGTCCCTCGGTGCAGAGGCTGCCACGGCTAAAATTAAACAAAGAGAAACTTCCCTTTTTTTACTTTTTTTTTTTTTTGCGAGTGCTCCAGCTTCCGGAAAATGGCAGCTCGCTGGAGGCAGGCAAACAAAACACGGCGTCCCCGGCCAGAACAAACCTCCTCACCTCAGAGGCATTTCCTTGCTTTCTTTCCCCCCTCTCCAGCCTCTCTCCCTCCCCATCCTGGCTGCTCCATTGAAAACCTGCCATCAGATTAGGGCTCCCGGGGTGGGGTTGCTCTGGGAAGCTTTTCCAAAGCCGGCCTTGGGAATTGCTCTGCTGTCTTCCCCAAATCCCCTCCCTGCTTATTTTGCCAAAAATATCCCCGGTGGGGGTTTTTGGGTGAGCGTGGCTGCGCCGCAAAACTTGGGTTTTTGAGCTGTTGGGATCCGTAAGGAAAGGACAGGGAATGATTCCCAGTGGCCCTGGGAGCAACTGGTCCTTGCAGTGGATAAGGTTTGGGGGTAGGAAAAAAAAGGAGGAGAGGCCTGAGTGCGTCCTGAACAAAAAGAGGAGGTCCATGGGTTCATCCCACAAAAGCAGGAGATGTGTGAGTGTATCCCCCAAAAAAAGGAGGTAGGGGTGCATCCCAGAAAAAAAAGCAGGAGCAGCGGATGCGTGGGCAGGTCCTGGATAGAAAGAGATGTGCAAGCACATCCCACAGAAAGAGGAGGAGATGCCTGGGTGCCCCCTGGAAAAAACAGGAGGTGCACGAGTGTATCCCGCAAAAAAAAAAGGATGAGGAGATGGGTGGTGCATCCCTGAAAAGG
Source organism: Callaeas wilsoni (assembly GCA_013398955.1). Taxonomy (NCBI): domain Eukaryota; kingdom Metazoa; phylum Chordata; class Aves; order Passeriformes; family Callaeidae; genus Callaeas; species Callaeas wilsoni. Next base: position 8,372 of record VWPU01003971.1, read on the forward strand.
AGGAGATGCGAGTGAATCCCATGAAAAAAGGAGAAGGAGATGGGGGTGCATCCCAGAAAAAGAAAGATCCACAGAAAGAGGGGAGGAGAAGGGAGGGATGCATCCCCCAGCTGGCCTTCCCCAGCTCCAGCTCCTCCTTCCCTGGGGATAACGTTGGCTGCAGGCTTCTTGGAGCAGCCTCCCCGTGAGTGGTACCTCGGTAGGGATGCATCCCATGACTGCTCAGGCGGGACAAGTGAGTTTTTTGGGGATAGGGGAGGGAAAGCTGGCATCCCCAGCACCGGGCTGGGTTATTTTGGGGGTGTTTTGTGTCTTTTTTTTTTGACACCAGCTCCCCAGGAAGTGTCTCCTTCCGGGGAGCTGACCTTATCAGGGAGTGAGACCACCAAACAAGGCTTCTCTGGGGTCTTTGGAAAGGTTTTCCTTGGTTTTCTGAGAATGGACAAAGGATTTGCTGTCCCTGGGGGGTGGCAGTTGCCTCGTCAGCAAAACAGAGCCCTTGCGCTGCCAGTGCTGGCCTTGACCAGCTCGTCATTCCAAGGGATGCTCTGGGATTGGGACATCAGCCTGGTGGCTCTCCTCCGCTGCCTGGCTCTTCACATCCTGCCCAGGCTGGAGAACAGGTGAAGTTCTGCGGGTTTGGGGTTGGTTTTTTTTCACTCTGAGCTGTTGGAGTCGGTGAGCGCTGCAGAGGAACAGCTCGGTGCCGTCAGTGCTTCCAAGTCATTTTTCCCCGTCTCTCCTGCTGCTCCTCAGCTGTGGCCCCTGCTCCCCAGGGAGAGCTGCCTGAAAGTTAATTGCAGCTGAAAAATGCTTTAATTAACTCAATTAGCTAGATGGTCCATCTGGGCTCCTGCAGAGCCTGATGAGATCCCTGGAATGAGGTCACAGCTCCACCCCAGTGACGAGGAGGACGCAGGGACTCATCCAAATCCCCACATCCCCACGGGATGTGCTGTGCTCTCCAGAGCATCCCTGCTCCTGGACCTGCCGTGGGAGATGTTTGACAAGGGCAGGGAGTGACAGAAGGGGGGAACTGCTTTAAACTCACAGGTTTAGAGGGCAAGGTCAGATGGGATTTTGGGACGGAATTGTTCCCTGTGAGGGTGATGAGGCCCTGGCACAGGGTGCCCAGAGAAGCTGTGGCTGCCCCTGGATCCCTGGCAGTGTCCAAGGGGAGGCTGGATGGGGCTTGGAGCACTTTGGGCTGCTGAAAGGTGTCCCTGCCCATGGGAATGGGATGGGCTTTAAGGGGTTTCCAACCCAAACCAGTCTGTGATTGTGCACCTTGCCCTGCCACGGGACATCCCCGAGGCTCCTCCCAGGCGGGGCTGCTCCCAGCAGCTGGTGCCTATTAACAGGAGCTCCTAAAACATCCACCGAATCCGGGGTGTGGGACACGGCCAGGCATGGAAAGAGTGAGCAGGGAAAAAGCCCTGCACGCTGTTTGAGCAGAGGAATGCAGGGCCCTGCAGCAGGGATTTGGGAAGAGTGAGTGTTTAACCCCCTGTCTGCGTGGTGACCGTTCCATCCCAGCTTTGGCTCCATGTGTTGGGCTCTGTTTTAAAGCCCAGCCTTACAGACATCCCGAGGGCAGCTGGTTTTCCTGGCCGTGGTGGAAACCTGAGCACAGGCAGGTGGAGATGCATCCTGTAGGGCAAAAGGGGGGAACGTGTGCCCTGAAGGGTTTGGATACCACTGGAAAACGGTGCTGGGAAACTGAGGCACAGAGCAGCAGTGTTTGTCCATGGGAAGGTTACGCCATGCTCTCTGCAGTCGTGGTGCCCGTGTCTCCAAAAACGGGCTCTGGAATCTCTCCAGAAGGGCTTTTCCTTGGGGTGGGAAAATGAATCGGTGTGGGAATATTTGCTGTTGGGCCTAATTTTTGGGGGACTGTGACCACAGAGTGGTGATGGTGCATCAGATGCTCCCCTGGCTTGGGGAGGGAGGGGGAGGTGTTTTATTTTGGGAAAGGGCCGGTGATTCCTGGTTTAAGGCTGCTTTGAGGCGATTGAGCTCGTGAAAGTGGGATAGAGGGTAATTCCCGGTGGGAATCCTGCTGCTGGGCACCACCGGGGTGCAGAGGATCTTCCTTTGGGATGAGCATCCATTGCCCAGTGCTCCTTCCTGGAGAGGTCTCAGCTCATCCCGAGCTCATCCTCAGCAGCTGAATTGTGCAGAGCCCGAGCGTCTCCCCGATTTCTCCCTCTGTGGATGGGAATCTTTTGGAAGCAGTGGTCTGAGCCTATCCGTGGAAATCCCACGCTCCACGGTGCTGCAAACACTTCTGCCTCCCTTTTGCCTTTCACCAGAAAATCCTCATCCCCCTTCCTGCACAAAAAACTGTGAGTAATGCTGGAGAAATTTGGGATGAGGCCCGGCAAACGGTCGGATATCCGGCTAAGCAGGGCTCTGACTTCTGGGCTGAAAGCCCCCAAACGAATAATGCAGCAGGAGGAATGGCAGATTTCGAAGGATTATGTTTTTCTGGTAGTGCTCTGCTTTATCTCTCTTTAAATCTTCACTCTGCAAAACTTGGGAATGACTTTTTTTTTTTTAAAATCACCTCAGTATATTTGTTTTATGCTCAAGTAATAACACATTTCCTATTGTCCTGTTAAAAGCAGAGCTGATGGTATTTAAAAATAATACTGGTGCCAGTTGTCTTGTGATGCACATCATGTGTTCTGGCTGTAAATGTTGTTTACTGGGATGATGCATGGCAAAAAAAAAAAGCTGAATTCACAGTAAAAGTGGATTGTTGGGAGGCTAAAATGCCAGTGGGTGTTGCCCTAAGGAATAAAGGGTAGTGGTGACTGTCTCCTTTTTGGTTTTCTTTCCTCCTTCTGGACCCTGCTAAAAAAGTTCCCCTTTTTTTTCCTGTTGATCGAGTGCTTAAGTCATTCTTCTAAATATAAATCTCTCCTGATGCGTCAGCTGTGCCTGGGATTTCACTTCTTTTATGTGGCACTTCAAGCAAGTTTTAATTTTAAAAAAAAAAAAAGTAGAAGAAAGGTCCATCTGCATTGGTTTGATATTTAGGGTTTGTTTTTTCCTCATCGAGAGCGTGTCTAATTCCAGCCTGACCCTGCAAAGTCCTGCAGGCTGCATGTGGCCATCAGCTGGTTGTGCTGGAGAGCATCCTCAGCTCCTGGAGAGTTCTTGCTGTGTCCTGCTTGGAATCAGGGAATGGTTTCGGTTAGAAGGAACCTTAAAGCCCATCTCATTCCAGGGCAGGGACACTTTGCATTTTCCCAGGTTCTCCAAGCCCTGTCCAACCTGGCCTTGGACACTTCCACGGATGGGGCAGCCACAGCTTCTCTGGGCACCCTGTGCCAGGGCCTCAGCACCCTCACAGGGAGGAATTCCTTCCCAATACCCCATCTCTGGCAGCTTAAAGCCATTCCCCCTCGTCCTGTCACTCCGTGCCCTTGTCAAACATCTCCCATTCCCTGGAAATCCAGCTCTTTTCCTCAGTGCCGCTTCTCCTGGCAGAGNGTCCAGCTCTTTTCCTCAGGGCTGCTTTCAGTCAGTGCCGCTTCTCCTGGCAGAGCTGTCCCATCGCTGGCACCAACATTTGCCACACTTTTTGACGTGGCTGACACTGAGATATGGAAGAGCTCGATCCTGACAGGGGAAAACAATCTGGGATGTTGCTGTTGCTGTGGAAGGTGCTGAGAGCAGGAGGTGTTGTCTGGGCAGGTCGGTGAAGGTGCCGTGGATTTGTCTTCTCTAGCCAAGAGCCTGCTGCTTGCAGCGCCGTGTTTTGGGTCTGGAAATTGAAACACATCGCTGTGGTTGTCAGAGCAGCCTCCAAGCAGAGCTGGTGGTGGGACTGAAGGTGTTTTCCACAGAAATCCATAAGTGGAGCAGGTTCCGTGCTGCTCGTGGCCTGCTGAGCCAGGGAATCTGTCCCTGGACACGTGGGGTTTTTTAACCTCAGTTTAGTCCTTACTTTCTGGAAAGAGGTGTTCTTGTAGAGACAGAGGACAAGCTTTGGGCTCGTCTGCATCCCCTGTGTGGCTCTCAGTGGCTTTGTCTTTTTTCCCTCTAATTTGGGCACTTGTGTGCTGGCCCAAAACCACCCCTTATCACAGCTGATAGCGCTTCACCCGTAATTCAGCCTGCAAAAATCTGTGGTGTCTTACAGATGGGAACCGAGCAACGTGGCCTAGTGGAAGGTTTGCCCGTGGAGGGGCAAAGAAGGGCTTTAGGGTCTCTTCCAACTCGAACCACTCCGGGATTCTGTGGAGTCTCGGTGGGAATGAGGGGAGCACGTGGCTCTGCATCTCGAACGGGGGGCTCTGAGCTTCCTCTTGGGCACGAGAAGCCAGGGCAGGTGTGTCTCCTTCCAGCCTTGCCTGGGGCTGCCTTCTCGGAGCCAGCAGAGAGGGAATAACTTGTACCCTGGGAACGTTCCCTCGGTGGTGGCTCGGAGCTGTCCCTTTTTTAGGGGATGCTCTCGTGCTCCGTGTCTGATGCGCACATGGGAGGGCGTTTTGTGTGTGCAGAAGAAACAGCTCCACTCGGCCAGTAAAGCTCTGCCTGGAGCAGGGAACAGCCTGCCGTGGCTCTAGGGTGACTTTCAGGTGTCATTTTAATTCTGCCTGGTGACTAATGCCGCAAAAAATGTGTTTGAGATTCAACCCTGCTTCGTCCGACAAGAGTAATTTTGAACAAAGCCAAGATTTTGCTAAATTTGCATAAAATACTATTTTTAGGCTAAAGCATCTTGCTAAATAAGGGGCATCTGTCCCCAAAATGGCTAATTTTTTTGCCAAGGGTTACGTCCTGACCCAGAGAGGCAGCTTCGCCCTCGCACACGGCGGAGGCTGCAGAGAGAGGACTTTGGCTCTCGCCTCACACCGCGTTAATCCCAACACGGGCCTCACGGGTTCTTAAACTGATGGAAAGCTGCAGTTCAAAGTGCGTGGCTGCGTTTGCAGGTAAAGCCTGCCTGTAAACATTTGGGGCTTAAAGTGATGAAATCGGTTCCTTATCAGCCGTCTGACCCACGGTGACGGGACTGAGCAGCTTTTAACCTGGCGAGACCGAAACAACAAAACCCTGAAGGAGCTCCGAGACCGAAACAACAAAACCCTGAAGCTCTGTCCGATGCAGGTGGGTGGTGTTGTTTTGGGTTTTTTTCCCCTTCGTGGCACTCCTGATGCTGTGGAAAACGCTTGGAGCCACCGCTTGGATGCTATCTGACCTCCCTCGCTCCCAGGTTGAGTTAATTTGCAGGTTGCACGGAGTCTCTGTGCAGTCTGATGGGCTTTAATTTTGGGGTAATTAATTAAACCAGCAGGCGTGGCGTTTGCTCTTGTGTTGCATCAACAGCAGCCGGTTTTGGTGTATCTCAGGCACCCTCCTGGCTGGCAGAAGTAGGTGTCTGCACCTGGAAAGCTCATTCCCACCTCTGGAAAAGCTCTAAGCTAAATCAGGGTGAGGACTTGTGCTGCTGAAAACCACCTGAAATGAGCCACGTGGTCTTTTGTGTCTGTGTAGTGCGTGTGGTGTTCAAGGCATGCTCTGGATCGAAGCAGGAACACTTTCTGGGATGGGTCTGCAGCTGGCTGGATTTGCAGGTGAGAGCAACCCCAAAGTCCCAATCCAGGCTCTGTTTGGGTTGGTTCAGATCAGATATTAGGAAGAAGTTCTTCCCTGAGAGGATGGTGAGGCCCTGGCACAGTGTGCCCAGAGAAGCTGTGGCTGCCCCTGGATCCCTGGAAGTGTCCAAGGCCAGGTTGGATGGGGCTTGGAGCAGCCTGGGCTCCTGGAAGGTGTCCCTGCCCATGAGACAAACTTTAAGGTCCTTTCCAACCCAAACCATTCCATGATTCTCCAGTCTGTCCTCACATCCACCTCCTGCCTGCATCATCACCTGGGAGTTTGCTCTCCAGGTATCTTTGCCCTCTTTCTAACATGGAAATCCCTGGTTTGTGGGATTGGGTCAAACATGGAGCATCCCATGATGTGACCAGCCCCCATCTTGCCTTCCTATGAGGAGACCGTCATCTCCAGCAAAGGGTTAAGCTGCTTAAACCCAGGTGTCCGGGGCAGTCTGGTTTGGGAATGTTTACCACACAGGAGCTTAAAAAACCCTGCTGTTTTGAGGGAATTCTTTGCAATGTGCTGATTCTGTTTGTTTCTACTCAAAGAGAGGAAAGGAGGTTTTTGGCTCCCATCAGCATTTTCAGCATAGCTGAGGGTGTCCTGTAATCCGGCAGCAGATCAGTGATGGATTAATCAGGAAGGTGTGCAAGAAAATTAGACCAAGGGAGTGGTTTTGTCCCAGCTTGAATGAGTTCTCGGAATCCAGAGAGGTTTCATTCATTGCTTGGTGTCCATGGGCTTGCTCAGGTGGCAAGTTGGGAACAAAACCCCTTGTTTTTCCCAAAAATGGACATCCTGACTGAGGATACCTGGGGAAAGATCAATCTTGGTGGAGTACTTGGGCTGGGAGAGCTGCATGGATTTGTCCGTGATGATCTGCTTGGAGCTGCCTCATCTCTGTTGGTCCGCAGCTCGTCTCTGGAGCTTTGTGTTGTCCTCTCTGCACCAGCAGTGGTGGCAGCCTGTCCAGCCGGCAGCACGAGTGACTTTCTTGTGCCTGCCCTTCTCTGGTCACGCTGGTGGGACTGGTTTTCCGGCCAGGAGCAAGGAGGACGCGTGGCACTGCAGCAGCTCCTCTCCGTCAGACAAGGGCAGAATCAGTGAAGGGTCATGGGGACGGGGCTCTGAAGTGTTGATGCAGTTAAAGCTCTGTCATCATCTCCTCTTGGGGGAAGCTCAGCAGTTCAGGGACTTGGGTTTTTGACAGCTCTTGAAGGCCAAATTAGCATCCAAATTATCCCAGCAAGGAGACGCTGCCGGGACTGCGGCAGGGGGTTGGGAAGATAGCGAGTTGCTCCAGCATTTTCTCAATTAGTGCCTTTTGCCTTCAAGCTTCCATGGATCTGGTTGATTTGAGATGGGCAGGAGGGGTTGAGTGGCCCCCCTTGGGTGATTATGAGATGATTCTTGCAGCACCCAAGGAGGTGGGAAGCTGTTTCCCCTCTTTTTCACTTCCATGGTTTCCCTTACTCTGCCCTTTGTGGGTGTTGGCCCGAGATCTCCTGCGTGACCATGGTGTCTGTATGCATTTTCCTGGTGATTCTGGCAGGATCAAGACCACTTTTTCTTTAAAAGTGTCTTATTGTGGCTCTGGAAATCTGGTTTTCGTTTCTCCTCCACCACCGATGGCATGTGTGAGCTTGGGCTGTTGCCTGATCCAGCTCAAATCTGAGTTTCCCTGCTTTGAGTGACATTTGGTCCATGCTTTTGGCCCTAAGCATCCCTCAGGAACAATCTTGCCTTGGCTGTTGGCCAAACTCTTGGGCTTGTGAAGGACTTTGGAGGGGCTGTGAGGGCTTGGAGGAAGATGGTTCCCTCCTAGACTCCTATTCCATGCAAAGGTTTTAAAGCTTGAGTTTGTGGCTTTTGTGTTTAACCTCTGGGAGCGCAGCACTGGACGTGACTTTGGGTTTTCATGGTTTTGTTGGTCCCCATGGGACTTGGCTGGAACAAACTCCTTGCCCTGCCTGAGGAGCATCCATCCGCAGCTCCCTGTTAAAAAGCCAGAACACCTTTGGGACTGCCCTGCCTGAATTAGGAAGTGGTTTTTTCTCTTGGAAGAACATTGAGCAGACAGCAGGGACAGGGTGGACCAGGACTGAACTCTGTCTCTTCTGATACGAGGGCTGGTGGGCATCAGATGAGATCCTGTTCCCGATGGAGATGAGTTTTCCATTGCCTTCCAGCCCATCCGTGGAGTTCCTTGCTGTAGGACGTTGTGGAGGCAAAAATGCCTGTGAGTTCAGGGAACCAAGCCCTCCTCTGGGCAAGAGGTCCAGGTGAGGCTGCAGAATGGTCCCTGCTGAGGTCCCCTTGGATCTCACTGCTTCACCAAGAGATGTTTGGGCAGCCACCAGCCCTGGGTTTTTAATTGGCTCTGCGGAATGGAGGAATCTGCTCTTGGGGAGTGCCTCGCTCTCCATGCCGGCGTTCCAGCAGCATCCGTTGCGCCAAGGGCCATCCCACTGGAGACATCCCTCTGCCTCCCTTTTTTTGGGGATACCAGAGGGGGTGGCTGGTGGTAGTCTTGAAACCATGGAAGCAAGTCCAGCTTTCTTTACTTCCCTGTGTTATCAGGACGGGCTTGCGTGTCGTGGTTTTGTTGCCGGGAGGCGTTGCTGTGGAGCGAGATGACCTGGGCTGTTGTCCCAGGAAAACCTTTTTTGTGGCCCTGTGAACTTCACGAGGGTTCCTGCCCCGTGCAGCACCTCCAGCACTTCCAGGTTTTTTAAACCTCTGCCACACCAGCACCGTTTTCAGGGATTTGAGGGTGGGCTTTGAGGTTGCTGTGGCTGCTCGAGGGTGGTGCCAGCATCTCCAGGACCCTCCTCTGCCACGGCATCAGTGTGGGCAGCAGCAGGAGGTCCTGCGGGGAAAACTCCCTTTTCCCACCCTCCTGACTAATTTATGTGTGAGTCTCACGTAGCTGGTGATGGATATCCAGCGGGACTCGTGCTCCGAAGCCGTTGCTATAAAAGGAAGCTTTCCTGTCCTTCCGGCTTTGCCTGTGAAGGATGACATCCCCGGCAGGGAGGCCGTGACGGACACCAGGCACCAGCGGACGCTGGCAGCACACACTGGGACAAAATTGCCTTTATTCCCCTCCCTTCTCCATCAAACTGGCCGTGCTTGGCTTGTCCTTGCCTGGCAGCAGGAGCTGAGCCAAGCCGGAGCTCGAGGGCAGGATTTTTCCGTGGGGCTTGGCAGCGAGTGGAGGGCACAGCGCGGCACAGGGCCGGGCTCCGCTGCCGCCGTGTTGGGCGCAGTCATTCCCACATCACATGCTGGGAATGGGCTCCAAAGCAAAGCCCTGGGACGTGAGGGTGCTGCAGGAGGCATGGGAGGTCCTGATACTTCCACAAGTCCCTTCTTGTTTGCTGGAAAAGGGACTGAAGCGCCGTGTGTTGTGTTCCTGGCAGCTCCCGGGAGGCTCGTGCTGGGACGGACGTGTGAGTTCACACCAGGGTGTTCTTTCTGCTACAAAGAGCTGGTGTTTGGTGTTGTCTTAAGGGGTGGTTTATCTTTGCTTGGCTCGGGTGGGTTTTTTCCCTTTGGGAGATGAAAGCGTTGGCTTGGCAAACACGAGCGGTGGAGGAGGAGGAGGAGATAAGAGCGAGGCAACAGGGTCAGGAATCACCGGGATACGCGGCATGGCTGGCATCAGGCTTGGAGAATGCTTGGGCCAGGCTTCTGAGGAGAAAAACTCAACAGCAGCCGGCTCTTCCCCACCCATCCCCACCAGCAAGGCTCATGGAAGAGACCTGGATCACCGGGAGATGAGCTCCACGGTCATCAGTCTGTTCCTCGCCACCAGCAGCTTCCAAAGCCATGCCAGCCTTGCAGGAGGCCACAGAGGACCTGGGTGGGGCTGTGCTGATGTTGCCAGCTTCGAGGACCTTGTGTTTTTTCACGTGCCTCAAGGTCTGTCAGAACAAGCACGGAAAAAGGAGGGAATTCTCAAGGTGGTGGGATCATTTTCCACTTGGGGGGAAGCGTGTTGAGCAGGGGCCACTGTGTTCTGTCACAGCCGTGAGGGAGATCGTGAAGGTGAAGAATTCAAGTTCCTAAATCAGATTGTTTGCTAAAATCCGGCAGTTTCAGCCACTTTGGGCCTTTTTTCAGCTTCTTTTGAAGGCCATTGCACCCTGCAGTGGATTGGTGTCATCTGGCACTCCCTGAGCAGATCCCTCAGGGCCGGGGTGTCCCTGGGGTGTGGAGGGATCTTTTCTGCATCTGCTTCCATGGATTTGAGTTACTTGGGGTTTTGTGATGGATAAATGCAACATTTTCATTAAATTCATTGTGTGGGACAAGCATTGTGGGGAGCACTGTGGCTCTGGGACATGAATTCCTGCCTAGAAAAAGTTTAGATTTGCTCATATCCAAGCAAAGCCGACTGTTTTTAAAAGAAACCTCCAAAAACACTTCTATGTTTGTAGGAGAGCCAGAGGAACTTGACTTTGGAGCAAGAAAAAGCAAATTAAAAGCCATAAAGCAACAAGTGCCTGGAGTTGAACTTGGCTCTGGCACAGGGAGAGGATGATGAGTGATTGACTGGAAGCTCCTTCTTCTCTTCCCAGTTTTTGGTTCGTGGCCAGGGGTAGGGTGTGAGATTGCACCACAGTCTTGAGAGGCTTTTTCTGGATTTTCCAGGGAATACAAGGGTGAAGGTTGGTAGTTATGGCAGATTTGACCGGTCTCGTGTCACGGTGGCTCCTGTTCCTTGCGCTTCCCATGGACATAGACGTGCCGTGATGGCATGGACCCTGCAGCTCCAGGGAGGCCTGGGAAGCGTGGGATGGGCAGGGATGTGCCTTGCCCCCTTTGCTGGTGGCAGGACCTTGGTTGCACCTGGAAGGACCTGGCTCCATCTCCAGCTCTGACGGTGCTTGGTACCCGCCCAGCCCTGCCGGCCCTCCGGGGTCTTATCAGCCCAAATTCTTGGCAGCCAGGGATTTTCCATCACTGAGGCTCCTGGAGGGGTCCTCTCCCACCTACGCTGTAGTCAGTGCTTGTTGGAGAGGACCTTCCCTTGGCCAGCAGCAGATCCCGCTTCCCACCCTCGGGCTGCGCACTTTTGGGTGTTCCCATGCTTTTATTGCATGTCTTCGCTCCAGGACGTGGGTTTGGTGTTTTTCCCGGGATTGCTTTTCCCTGCCAGCCCTGTCCAGCATGGCTGGGTGCCCGTGGTATGTCTTTGAGAGCTCGGTGTCTGGACAGAGGTGGGTCCATCCCATAATCCCTTCAGGAAGAGCTTGGAATGACGGATGGAGCTGGGAGCGCTGGGGAGGACGGTGGGGTGTGTGCCAGGAGGTCTCGGGGGGGCTGCCCTGGGCTTGCAGTAGGATTCCTGGGATAAGTTTTACCAGACAGTTTGCAGAAGTTATTTTTAACCTTTTCCATGCCTCTGCATGCTGGGAATCGCTGCAGCTGGGATGCCGAATGCTTTGTGTTCAAGTGCTGCAGGAAAAACGACCTTTGGGTTTAGTTTTTAGTGAAGCTTTAATAAGTGGGTTTTTTAATAGATGTGACACTGTCACCAGCCCCGGACCTGCTGCTGCTCCATGCCTGGTGGGACCTGAGGGAGCAGCTGGAGCTGTGCCAGAGGAGGTTTAGGTTGGATATCAGGGAAAGGTTCTTCTCCCAGAGGATGCTGGGCACGGCCCCAAGGCTGCCAGAGCTCCAGGAGCATTGGGACAACGCTCCCAGGGATGCCCAGGGTGGGATTGTTGGGGTGTCTGTGCAGGGGCTGGACTGGATGATCCTCGTGGATCCTTTTCCATGCAGGATATTTCATGATTCTCTAAGAGGAGATCCAGGAGCACCGATCCGAGACCCTGGAGATGCTCCCTGCTGTCTCACAACAGCGTCTCCACCCCTTGAGAAGCAGCCGGGCTTTCCACAGCATGCTCGGTCTGCACACCCCATCCCAAAACCCATTTTGCTCACCCAAAATGAGATCTTGAGGCAGCACCATCTATCCCAGGAAGCTGTGAGGATGCGCCCATGGAAATGTGCGCTCCGGGGCTTCCCTAAAGCTTTCTCCCACTCCCTGGTTAGGATTTTGGAAAGAATAATGTGGGGCCCTGATCCAGGCAGCTGCTCTCCGTTGGGTTTGTTGGGATGAGGGGAGCAGGCAGCAGGTCCCCCTGGCTCGTAGGGTTGGATTTGACCCTGCAGCATTCCCAGGTCCCCCTGGCTCGTAGGGTTGGATTTGACCCTGCAGCATTCCCAGGTCCCCCTGGCTCGTAGGGTTGGATTTGACCCTGCAGCATTCCCAGGTCCCCCTGGCTCGTAGGNAAGAATTATGTGGGGCCCTGATCCAGGCGTCCCCCGGGCTCGTAGGGTTGGATTTGACCCTGCAGCATTCCCAGGTCCCCCTGGCTCGTAGGGTTGGATTTGACCCTGCAGCATTCCCAGGTCCCCCTGGCTCGTAGGGTTGGATTTGACCCTGCAGCATTCCCTGTCCCTCGTGGGAGGGAAAACCCAGTGTGAAAAGCAGGTGTGGGTGCCTTTGAGAAGTTGCAGGAGGAGCTGCTGGTCCCCCACTGGTTTCCTTCCCCCCACCATTCATTTCGGATGCTCTTTGTGGCTTTGGGTAAACAGATGGGGCTGGGTTTTTCCCTGGTCTATATTTAACCCCAGGCTAAATTTAAAGCGCTTTCAGAGGAGTTTGCAGACCATTGTCTCGGTGATTTCTAAACAAATCTTGCCCCTTCCACCCTTTGTTTCCCCCCCACGCTGCTCCCATTATCCCTTTTATCCTCACAAAGCCTGCATTTGAGGGTTTGCTGGTTATCTCTGCATTCAGAAACATTTTGGGTCCATCCCCAGCTCCAAAACAGGGCTCCCATCCCAAATCCAGCCACGGGGAGCCTGGCCCCCCATCCTTCAGTGTGTGTGTGCATCCCTACATCCAGGAGGGACAGCCAGATCCAGGATGCTGCTGTCAGGAGAGGAAATACCTTTCCATTATCCCTCATTTGTGTGTACATTCCTGCTGCCTTTCGAGGCCTCAGCGTTGGATGCAGAGGGGATTTTTCCAGCTGTTTCTCCACACAGCCCACATCTGTCAGAGACCTTTAGCAGGAAGCTTCCCATCTCCTTGTATAAATAGAGGCAGAGGGAGCATCCCTGCAAATTCCAGGCTTATGGATATGTCAGTGAGAGCTGTCAGGGCTGTGGCTGCCATAATTAATATAAAATTTATTTGATGCTGGGCCAGCAGGCAGATGTTTAAAAACACATTTGTGACTTACACTTGGTTTTTTCCTACTGCTGCCCGAGCAGGGGGGAGCTTTGGGATGCCACAGTGGTTTCATTTTTTTAACAGGACTGTGTGCAAGAATCGCCAGAATTGGTGAAAACTTTGCCACTTGAGCTCTTTCTGTGCTGGTGATGCCGTTGTGAGTTGGGGTTTTTTTTTTTGCCTCTGTGAAGGGCTTGAGCCCTCCAGCCAGGAAGGAAAAAACCCTGTAATAGCCCAGATAGTGCCTGTGGGGTCTCAGGAGGGAGGCGCTGTGTGTTTGGGGTCTCTCCGTGCCGCCTGGAAGAGCTGCGATCCCAAATGGCACTAATGGGAAACACCACGGGGGTGCTTGGAGCTGGGTGGATGGTGAGCGGTGCGAGCCAAGGGGAGCATCCTTCCTTGCTTCCTGCTGGAGCTTCCCACTGGTTATTCCTTTGTCCTGCCCCTGGCAGCAGCTCCAGGTCCTCTTTCTTACCTGTCCCAGCTGTGATAAGCTCAGCCTCAACGCAAAGCCTGGTTTCCCTGTGTTTATTCCCTGCCAAACCCTTTCCCCATGGATTGCTCCGAAAGGAGGCTCTCCTGGAAGGGGAAATGTTTGCACACAAGTTCTCCCTTCCCTTTTCTGGCTGGAGCCTGGTGCATCCCTTCCAGCCAGCCACATTCCTGGCATACCAGCCCTGGGGATGGCTTGGGAAGCATTTCAGGCAGGCTGGAGTATCTCCTGCTTAGGCTCTCCCCTGCAAATTTCCTCTTGCTGCATTCCAGAAAAGGGCACCAAATCCTTTGGGACTTGCTGTTCCCCCTCACAGTGCCGGAGGAGACATCAGCTCTGTATTCCCACCTAAGGAATTTGAGTCTGGGTGTTATTTTCTGCTTGATTTCATTTTCAAGCCGAGGAAGGAAAAGAAAAAATTTGCATGGGAGGGGGAGAAAGGAAGAACAGTGCTAGGAGAGGATGAAAATCTCTTTGTAAAACAAGGGATTTGGATATAACTTTTAATTAAAACTTTTGTGCTTAAGACCTGTTGGCGTTTTGCAGCCAGGCTGCAGTTTTGTGGAGGAGGCAGGGGCTGAATCCAGAATTTCCGGGATGATCCCGGGTACGCCGGACAGCGTTCCTGCTCCCTGGTGCAAACCTGGAGCAGCAGCTCATGGCTGAGGCTGTGCTCCAGCCGTGCCTTCAGCCTCCCCTGCTTGTCCTGGCCCATCTGGCCACTGTCCCAGCTCCAGAGGACACGGCTGACGTCAGGGGAGCTCTTGCCCACGCTTGCATCAGCCGCGACGTTGGTGGTCGGGGTGTCCTGTGGGAACGGGCTCGTTTTCCCCTCGGCTCTGGCGGGCTGATGCAGCCACTCTTCCACAGGGGTTCTGGAAGTGTTTTTGCAAGTGCTTCTGGAAAAAAGGAGGGAAAAACCCCTTTATTTTTGTCGTACTCAGTGCAGGAAGGGATGTTGCTCTGCCTGGTCCCCGCCTGGTTGGCCGGGTGAGGGGAGAGACGTGGGGAGAGCCAGTCCCCATCCCGGGAGATCCCAGTGCTGCAGCGGGAGAGAGGGGTGCTCCATTTGAACAGGGAGAAAACCCAGTCCCGTGGGTCTTCCGTGCTCCCACAGCAGCCCGCTGCTTGGTGGTTTTATAACTGCGTTACAGCCACGTGCAAATGCTTGGGAAACGGGGAGAAGGACCAATTTATGATCCTGGGAGCAGCATATTCCCAAAAAAATCTTTTAAAGGCCAGAGGGCTGCTTCCTATGGGGTGGTGTACAGCATCGTGCAAGACCAGGCTGTCCTTGCTATCCAGGGATTTTTAGGCAGCGCTGTGGTTCCCGGGAGCATCGAGGTTACGTTCCATGATGGTTTAAGGAGAACAGGAGGACGGTCTCCTGCATCGGCACCGTGGCATCAGCGTGTGGGTGGCACGGGGAGGACCCGGAGTCTTTCTAACACCCTGGCCTTTGTCTCTCTCCCCCAGGCTGGTTCCCCGAGGTGACCCTGGGGTCCCCGTAGCCGGCAGAGGGGCCATGGCCATGTAGTGCCCCCGGGAGCGGAGATGGCAGCGCAGAGGATCCGGGCGGCCAACTCGGGAGGGCTCCCGCGGTGCAAGTCCGAGGGGACGCTCATCGACCTGGGCGAGGGCTTTGCTGAAACCGCGCTCTGCGACGTCAAAGGTGCGTGGGGCTGATCCCCCTCCTCGTTTCGGGTCCGTCCTCACCCCCTGGGAGGGCTCGGTGACGCCAACACGGCGGTGACAAAGGTGTTCCCTCTCCCCAGCGCTGGGAGCCTGCTCCAATAATGCTTTTTTCTTTTTTTCCCACCTTTTACCACTATTTTTTCCTGCTGTGTTTTCCTCACCCAGCATAAAATCCGTGGTCAGGTGGGAGGGGAATTACTGCTCCCCTGGCAGAAGAGCATCCCAGGGAAAAGCTCCAGGTGGAAGCTGGAGTGCGCTGAGGGCCTTGAAAATAAACACGCACAAAAGCGATTGTTTTTGCAGGTGTAGCACCTGAACATCAAACACTTGCTGCAAATTAGCTGGGGTTTAATGCAAAAGTAGGAATGACTCCTCTTCTCCCAGGGGTTTCAGCACATCCCTGTTAACCCCTGCATGCCCAGCTGGAGGGACATGGGAACAGCCACTTCTCTGACACCAAAAGTGCTCCATCCTGCAGGATGACTGAGGTATCAGCGGCTTCCAACCTACCAGGCTGCCAAAATAATTCCAGCTCAGAGTTTCTGTGCAGTTTTCCACTGGATGAATGTCGTCACGCCTTTGCCTGCTGGCGGACGAGTTGTTCAGGATGTGTACAAAACTCCTCTCCTCTGAACACTCGGTCCCCAGGCTATATTTAAAGGCTTCTCTTTGCTCAGCCGTATCTTTCCTTGCCTTGTTATTTCCGTGAGCGAGGAGTGCTGCCAGCCTGCGAGTGGTGACTGCAGGGATGTGCAGTCTGAGCTCCCATCCCTTTGTCTCCGGGATTTTAAGGGCTTCCTGTGTTTTCTAAACTCCCTTTTCCTTCCAGAGAGCTCTCGAGCCTGTTGGAGCAGGTGCTGTCCCAGTTCCCTTGCAGCTCCCTACTGGTGAAGATCCAGCTTTCCTTGTTCTCTTCAGTCTGTCTAGGGAGACAGCACACATTTAACCATTGATGGAACGTCATCTGCAGCTTGGTTTCAGTGCTTTTTACAGAAACGCGTCCTGAAAACGAGAGCAAAGCCAATAAATAGGGTGACAACCCAGCCTGGATGTAAATTGGGATCCCCTGGCAGAAAACCTTTCCACTGGCACTTCTGCAAGGGAGGTTGGAGATGCTGCCAGGACCATGACAGCAGTGTGGGAGGGAGATGCTGGAGGGGGATTCTGTGAGGGTTTAAACTGGGTAACCTTTAGAATCATCAGAATGGTTTGATTTGGGAGGGACCTGAAAGCAAGGACAGCTTCCACTATCCCAGGTTGCTCCAAGCCCCGTCCGACCTGGCCTGGAACACTTCCAGGGATGCAGGGGCAGCCACAGCTTCTCTGGGCATGTTTGACATGCAGCAAAGGGGTTACAGCAGAGCAAGAGGGCTTTTAGCCTGTAGGGAGAGTTATCTTGGGTTTGGATGAACCCTTTAGGAAAGAGAGATGTGAATGTACCAGAAATGGTGGAGTTTTCTTGGAAAAAATTTATGGAGAAAAATACCTGCAGGCTTGAGAGGTTGCCCAGAGAATTAGCAGACCTGCAAGTGTTCAGAAAACATGTAGAGGTGGCACTTGGGGACACGGCTTAGTGGTGGACGTGGCAGTGCTGGGTTAATGGTTGGACTGGATGGTCTTGGAGGGCTTTTCCAACTTTGATGATTCAGTGATTCTAAAACTACCTTCATCACTTAAAGTAGCGTGGAGGGGTGACTCGGAATAAAAGATTCCAAGTCAGTGCATCTCTCACAGTGCTGTCTCCTCTTTGCCTCTGCAGTGCCTTCTCCCAGTGCCTTGCTGGTGGACAATCCCACGTCCTTTGGGAATGCGAAGGAAGTCGTAGCAATCAAGGATTACTGTCCCACAAATTTCACCACCTTGAAGTTCTCCAAGGGGGACCACCTGTACGTGCTGGACACGTCGGGGGGGGAGTGGTGGTACGCCCACAACACCACGGAGATGGGATACATCCCGTCCTCCTACGTGCAGCCCGTGAGCTACCGCAACTCCTCCCTCACGGACAGCGGCATGATCGACAATCTGCTGGAGAGCCCCGACGAGGGCGTCAAGGAGTTGGACCTGCTGGGGGAATGGACTGACGTGAAGAGGAACTCTGCCAAGTCCTACCATAACAACCCCTTCCTGAACGGGGTGCAGACCAACCCGTTCCTGAATGGGAGCTTGCAAGCAGCGTCCGGCTTGGATAAAGAATCCGACTCCAGCGTCGCCGTGGATTTGTTGCTCTTCGACACGGGGGCTCCCACGTCGGCTCTTCCCAGTTCGGCCGCCAACAGCAGCCTGGGGAACCTTTTTGACGAGTTTCCCTCCACAAACAGGCTGGATGTGGAACAGCCCGTGAGAAGGGACAACCCCTTCTTCCGAAGTAAACGCTCCTACAGCTTGTCCGAGCTGTCTGTCCTCCAGGCCAAGTCGGACGCGCCGGCGTCGTCGGGTTTCTTCAGCGGTTTGAAGTCTCCCACCCCCGAGCAGTTCCAGAGCAGGGAGGACTTTAGGACAGCGTGGCTGAACCACAGGAAGCTGGCTCGGTCTTGCCACGACTTGGATTTGCTTGGCCAAAATCCCGGCTGGGGTCAGACGCAGCCGGTGGAGACCAACATTGTGTGCAAGCTGGACAGCTCCGGTGGGGCCGTCCAGCTGCCGGACACCAACATCAGCATCCACGTGCCCGAGGGCCACGTGTGCCCCGGGGAGACGCAGCAGATCTCCATGAAGGCCATGCTGGACCCGCCGCTGGAGCTGAACAGCGACAAGTGCAGCACCATCAGCCCTGTCCTGCAGATCAAGCTCAGCAACATGGAGGTGAAGACCTTCATCATCCTGGAGATGAAGGTGTCGGCGGAGGTCAAGAACGACACCATGAGCAAGAGCCTGGTGGGGCTGCAGTGCCTGCGCAGTGACATGAAAGAGGGGCCATACACGCCGATGCAGCTGAGCTATTCCTACGGGGACACGATCCAGGTGCAGCTGGAGAACCTGGAGCCCTGCATGTACATCGCGGCCGTGGCGCAGGGCCAGAACATCCTCTACCCTTACACCGTGTGGGACTACATCAGCAAGAAGATCACGGTGGGCGTCTACGGCCCCAAGCACATCCACCCTTCCTTCAAGACCGTGGTGGCCATGTTCGGCCACGAGTGCGCTCCCAAGACCCTGCTGGTCAACGAGGTCACCAGGCAGTCCCACAGCCCGGCTCCCGTCGCCCTCCAGCTCTGGGGGAAGCACCAGTTTGCCCTGTCCCGGCCCCAGGACCTCAAGCTCTGCATGTTCTCCAACATGACCAACTACGAGGTGAAGGCCAGCGAGCAAGCCAAGATCGTCCGGGGCTTCCAGATGAAGCTGGGCAAGGTCAGCCGCCTCATCTTCCCGATCGCGTCCCACGACCCCAACGAGCTCTCGGACTTCACGCTGAGGATACAAGTCAAGGATGACCAGGATGCCATTCTGACCCAGTTCTGCGTCCAGACGCCGCAGCCGCCTCCGAAAAGCGCCATCAAACCGACGGGGCAGAGGCGGTTCCTGAAGAAGAACGAGGTGGGGAAGATCATCCTCTCCCCTCTGGCTGCCACCGCCAAGTATCCGGTTTTTCAGGACCGGCCGGTGTTGAGCCTGAAGTACGGGAAGCTGCTGAAGACGGTGGTGAGGCAGAGCAAGAACCACTATTTGCTGGAGTACAAGAAGGGAGATGTCATAGCCCTCCTCAGTGAGGAGAAGATCAGGTTGAAAGGCCAGCTGTGGACCAAGGAGTGGTACATTGGCTACTACCAGGGGAAAATCGGCCTTGTGCACACCAAAAACGTGCTGGTGGTTGGGAAGGTCAAACCCAGCTACTTCTCCGGGCCGGATCTCACCACCAGCCTGCTGCTGGAGCAGATCCTGAGGCCCTGCAAGTTCCTGACCTACATCTACGCCTCGGTGAGGACTCTGCTGATGGAGAACCTCAGCAGCTGGCGCTCTTTCGCCGACGCCCTGGGCTACCTGAACTTGCCGCTCACGTTTTTCTGCCGGGCGGAGCTGGACAGCGAGCCGGAGCGAGTGGCCTCCGTCCTGGAGAAGCTGAAGGAAGACTGCAACAGCATGGAGAACAAGGAGAGGAAGTCCTTCCAGAAGGAGCTGATGACTGTGAGTCTGAGGCCTGGTGAAGGGGGGCTTCATTCCCGGCTCTGCAGAGGGATCAGGGTGAAAGGGAGGTGGAAGTTTCTTAATTCAGTCTGTACAGAGTGAAATCCATCTTTAAGGTCTTCTGCAGACTGCTGGGCACTGCCGAGGGGGAGTCCAGCCCTGAGGCTGGTGCGCTCTTGGTTTAGTGGGATCATGTCGATAATGAGGGACACGCTGAGGTACTTGGAATTCCAGAATCACACAATGGCTTGGCTTGAAAGAAACCTCAAAGCTCATCCAGTCCCGCCCCCTGCCACGGGCAGGGACACTTTCCACTATCCCAGGCTGCTCCAAGCCCTGTCCAGCCTGGCCTGGGACACTTCCAGGGATGGGGAGCCTTTTATTTGAGTAGCAGCTAAACCAAGGGCACCTCTGAGCTGGGATGTTTTATACATTGCAAATGGAAATGTGTGGCTTGCTCCTCGTCCTGAAAGGAATTTGGGAGAGCGCTGCCTGCCAGTATTTCTAGGATGCCGTTAGCAAGTAAATCCCTTACGAAATACATCATCTCCACGATCATTTCTAGCGTTTCACAGGAAGTGAGCCAAAGAAAATACAGGGCAAAATGTCTGGAAGAGATTTGCAGCTCTCTCCTGTTCCGTGCTCTCCCGCAGGAGCAGGATAACTCAGTTATGGAGTACAGCGTGGTTTAAAATGTCAATTGGATTAAGGAATAGCGGCGGCCTCGCTTGGCAAAATGGAATTATGGCAAAGGGGACCGGAGCTGAATGAAGGAGTTCAGTTCCCACAGTCCTTTTAGGGAGAAGGGGGAAATTTAAGGATTGAGTAGAAGGTGTTATGAAGAGTATGGGATCCGCTGCTGTTCATGGAAATGTTGTCCGGAGAGTTCCCTGTGCCCGGGTGCCGCTTCGGGGCCTGTGGGGCCATGGTTTAGCTTTGACTTTCAGCTTTCAGGTCGTGCCGCCAACAGTGCTTCTGTTGCAGGGTTCTCCTGGCCATCAGTGACCCTTTCCTCATCCAGAACTGGAAAATCCCCCCTTTGGCCCCTCTGTTTCCCACAAGGGAGGGTTTGCTCCTTTAATCATCAGGCTCAGTGAGCGTTGGGGTGAAATCCGTGCTGCTCTTGCTGCATGTTTCCGAGAGCTTTGTGCTGTTTGCTTTACCTGTTTGCAAACCCCGTGGGTGTTGCTTTTATCTGTTCCCATTGTTTTCAGGGATCCCAGGCAGTCCGTAGGTCATGGAGAATCCTCAGTGGGGAGACAAAGGGAAAGATAAGGCTCAGGGAGCTGCTGGCTCAAGGGGAGGGCTGGAAGCTGCAGGAAAACATCCTGCTCCCCTGTGGCTGCCTGCAGAGCAGAGTCGCAGGGCAGGTTTTATTCTCCTTGTTTCTCTAATCCTGCTCTCTGTGAGGCTGAGCCTGTGGATAAAGGATGAGCTCCCTTCTTGGTGGAACATGATGCTGCTTCCAAACCCCTCGCTGCCATCAAATCCTCCTTAGCCTATGGAGAAATTAGATTGAGCCTGTTGAAAGAAGAAAATAATGATGTTTCAGGGGATGGCAATGGAGCAGTAATGGATTTTATTGTGTTTAAATCTGATTTTATTTGTAACAAATGGACTGCCTTTCTGGCAAGAAGAACCAGCTGCACTAAGCTCCAGTGTGGCCATTTCATCTGAAAGTTGCTTGTCTCCCCTCAAAAGGACTGGGAAGGGAGAAGTAGAAGCAGGTTTGTCAGAGTTCAGTGTTGAGTACACAAAATGCCAGTGGCAGAGTTGTGCACCAGCAGCCAAGCAAGGAAAAGCCTGGTCATGATGACTGGTTAATCAGTAATCTGCCTTGAATTACTATTTTTCTAATCAGGCACTAGCATTGGAGTGTGAAGGTAACTCGAGGGGATGTGGCTCAGGAATTACTCAGCAGAGAGGGAAAGCTCTCCCTCCTTCCCTCCCTCCCTCCTCTCTGCCTGTCGGAGGCAGGCAGCACACGGATGGTTTGGATAAAAAGGCTGGGCATGGATTCAGGAAGATTTCATTGCCCCTGGTGCCTGGCCCGTGGGGTTAGACCTGCCCTGAGACACAGCATTTCTCCCTCTCTGGCTCTTAGAGAGACTCTCGTTTATCATCCTTCCAACAGACACTGCTGTTGGGAAAAACACGGGTCTGCTGGGAATGGCCACTGGCACGGCAGCAGGGAGCTGTGCAAAGGAAACTATGAGCTTGTTCTTCTCCAGGCTACTTGTAAAGGTCACACAGGAGATGAAGTTGGGATTTTTTTTTTTCCCCTCCCATTGTTTTGTTTGCTCTGACTCCCGGTATCCAGGTATCCATGTGCTGCCTGTCTCCTGCCAAGAGTTTTTGCTTGTCCCTGGTGTGTGCGG
Organism: Callaeas wilsoni; assembly: GCA_013398955.1. Taxonomy (NCBI): domain Eukaryota; kingdom Metazoa; phylum Chordata; class Aves; order Passeriformes; family Callaeidae; genus Callaeas; species Callaeas wilsoni. The sequence continues at coordinate 29,925 of VWPU01003971.1, forward strand.
GCCTCCAAGAGCTGCTGGGGGGGGCTGAAGCTGTCCTGAAGTCCTGCAGGTCAGAGTGTCCATGGCTTTGGGTTGGAAGGGACCTTAAAGCCCATCCCCTTCCACCCCCTGCCATGGGCAGGGACAGCTTCCACTACCCCAGGCTGCTCCAAGCCCCGTCCAGCCTGGCCTTGGGCACTTCCAGGGATCCAGGGGCAGCCACAGCTTCTCTGGGCACCCTGTGCCAGGGCCTCATCACCCTCAGCATGCTAAGATCCAGCTGGGCACCATGTCCGAGGAAACTACCCCATGGAGGCAGTGCATGACTGCAGGAGGTGAAAGGAAAAAATCAGTATTTAAGGCTGCGAGTGTGTATTTTAAATGTGCGAGATGATTTCGGAGGTGGTGACAGACGAAAAATGAGAGAAAGAGATGTTTGATGCCTAAACAAGGGTTATTTTGGGGAACACTTGTACAGAGCCAACATTTTTTGGGTCAAAACCTCGCCTGTATCCCAGAGAGGATGATGAGACAGGAGCCTGTGCAGGAGCATCCTCTCACCCCAGGGGTCTCATGGTCTCCTTGGGGACACAGGGCCTTTATTCCCCCGTGTTTGAGGAAGTCCCAGGGGGGAGCTGTTTTCCTCCACAATGCTGCTTTCCTTCATTAGGAAATGGGATTCTGCATTTCAAAGCCGGGATGTAAATTCAGCCTCCCCTGGATGCCTTTTAAGTTGAGGTGTTTCTGCTTTGAACCGGGATTTGAATATCAAACACCCTCTTTGCTGGGCTGGTGGAGCCGGTTCCCAGCTGCTCCCAGGGGAATAAATAATAAATATTTCGGAGGGCTCTGGCAAAGCCCAGCCCAGGTCACACCTGGGTGCCGAGGGATGGAGATGCAGTGCGTGGACCCAGCTATCCCAGGAGGCTTGTCCAGGGCGAGGGAGGAGGATGGAAAAAATTGCAGCATAATCCCACTGGAGGATTAAGTCTGCTGAGCTAATCCCAGCGTGTCGCCGTTTCCAGCAAGATTCCCCCTCTGGCTGCCTCCTTGGCATCTGTGATGCCTTGCACCCCATCCCCACGTGGCTCTGGAGCTGTCCCCATGTCCTGTCACCTCTGCCCGTGTGACTGGAGCTGCCAGGCCACCGCAGGTGGTGCTGGGCCCATCAGTAGGTTTCAGAGTTAACATGCAGCACTCCAGACCCAGAGCTGGTTTTTTTGGGTGATTTTGCAGTTCTCAATGAGGTGGCCTCCCAGGTGCTTTCCTTGCTGCTGTTTTGTTGTCCACCTGGAGCAGCGGATGGAGCAGAAGAATCCATCTCCTGCAGCTCCATCCTTCTTAACCCTGCAGGGCTCCGGGCGGCCTCTTCTGCTGCCTCTGACCTCGGGCAGGAGACGAGAGCAGCTCCTTCAACCTGCTCTCCTAAATGCCAGGTTCTGCACGGGGTTGGGATCCAGCTGCCTGGAGAGGCAGGTTTGAGGATGTTCAGTCTGCCCTTTCCTTAGGACCCTCCAGATCCCTGGCCTGCAGAGAGGGTGCTGGATCCAGAGAAGGTGGTGGATCCAGAGAGGGTGCTGGATCCAGAGAGGGTGGTGGACCCGTGGGCTGTAGGAGAGGACGCGGTTCTGGCACAGGTGTGCGAGATCTAAATGCTTCTTGATGTCTTTTGAAAAACCAAATGAGTGCCCCTTTCAGTGGATTTTCCTTGCTTGTTTAACAAGGGGGTTTATGGCCTCCCTGGCTCCCACAGGAAGCCGGTGTCAGCACTTTGGAGGAGCAGACACGTGCTGGGCTGCAGCTGTGATTAGAACTCAGCTCAGCTTTAAGCTGGGAGCAGATAAGGGGAAAATCAACGTGCATTTGCTTTGCAAATCGCTGGAGTGGTTTCAGATGTTCCCATCTTCCCTCCCCCAACTGTCCCTGTGAAAAATCTCCAGTGGGAGGATTTAACCCTTCTTTGCCCCAGAGCCAAACCTGGATTTGCCCAGACCCCTGCGCTGGGAGAGGATGTCAGGACCCACGGTGGCAGAAAGGTGGATTCTGGCCATGTGGGGAACCGCTTTATCCACGCTTTCCATAAGAACCATCCCCGTGCTGCTGTGAAGGAGCGGGTGGGGTCTGTTTGCTCGATTCCCATTTTTAATAACATCAAACCCCTTCCTGTAGCCACCTGAGGTTCAGGGTGGGGTTTGCTCAAGGACTGGGGTTGCTGCTGCTGGGACTGTTGTGGTCCAGAGGCTCTGGCAGAGGCTGAGGGAGCCCTGGGGAGTGGGATGATGATCCTAGCAGTCAGGTCCCATCCTCTGAGACTGGAACTGGACACTGCCATTAAACCCTTCCTTTCCTGGGCTGCGCTGGGGGTTTTCCCCCTACTGCAACTTCATCCCACTCTGAGGGGATTTTAATGTGATTTGACACTTTAAGGCAGGAGCTAACCCTACTCCATCTTTTTTTTTTTCCTGGCTAAGTCATTTCTACCTAGAAAACCCAGACTGATGCAGTTGCTCTTTCCACTTCAAAACCATTTGTGGAAAATCTTTGCTTTTAGGACAATAAATGATGCAGGAGGAGGAGGAGAAGAGGAGGAACATCCCAAGATGAGCAATACTTGGGCTGTTGAAGCCTTAACCTGAGTCCCACCCCCTCACAGGGCTGATGTCCAGGTCCCATCCCAAAATGTCCTGGTTGTCCCTTTCCCACTGCTCTGAAGGATCCTGCATGGAATGTGGATTAGCTCTCTTGATCACAAGCATCTGTTGTGCTCAGCCCCTGGGATGCTTTAAACTGCTTAAGGTGGGGCCTGGAGAAGTGAGGGGATCAAAGTGAGGCTGCCTTGGCCAGCCCAGGCTGCAAACCCCATCCCAGAGGGGTCGAGCGCTTTGTTCAATTAATGGGATTACTCTCCTGCCCAGCCTGGTGGCCTAATTTCCCCAGCTGTCGCTAGAAAGGAGGCGGGAGGGTTTTTGGGATGCTCCTGGAGGGTCTTCACTGGCTGCCCACGCCCAGCCTTGACTCGCTGCTTGCTTTTCCCCGCTGTCCTCCAGGCCCTGCTGAAGATGGACTGCCAGGGGCTGGTGGTGCGGCTGATCCAGGACTTCGTGCTGCTGACCACAGCCGTGGAGGTGGCCCAGCGCTGGCGGGAGCTGGCCGAGAAGCTGGCCAAGGTGTCCAGGCAGCAGATGGACGCCTACGAGGCCCCGCACCGCGACAAGACGGGCACGGTGGACAGCGAGGTGAGAGCGGGCGCGTCGGGGCCTCCGTGGGGCCTTCTGGGCTGCAGATCTTGGAATTCTTTTGGCTGGCAAAGGCCTTCAAGGTGTTTGAGTCCACCTGCTCACCCAGCTCTGCCAAACCCAGCAGTGTGGGCCAAGTGGTCTTGAAGGCCTTTCCAACCCAAACGATTCCATGTGTCTGTGGAGATTCCTCCAGAGCACACTCTCTTGGAGGATCACCAGGATCTGGGTTCCCGATCTTGGAATTCTTTTGGCTGGAAAAGGCTTTCAAGGTGTTTGAGTCCACCTGCTCACTCAGCTCTGCCAAGCCCACCGGGGTGGGCCCAGTGGTCTTGAAGGCCTTTCCAACCCAGATGATTCCATGTGTCTGTGGAGATTCCTCCAGAGCACACTCTTCTTGGCTGATCACTGGGGTCTGGGTTGCAGATCTTGGAATTCTTTTGGCTGGAAAAGGCCTTCGAGCACACTCTTCTTGGAGGATCACCAGGGTCTGGGTTGCAGACCTTGGAATTCTTTTGGCTGGAGAAGGCCTTCAAGGTGTTTGAGTCCACCCGCTCACCCGACTCTGCCAAGCCCAGCAGTGTGGGCAGAGTGGTCTTGAAGGCCTTTCCAACCCAAACGACTCCATGTGTCTCTGGAGATTCCTCCTGAGCACACTCTTCTTGGAGGATCATTGGGATCTGGGCTGCAGATCTTGGAATTCTTTTGGCTGGAAAAGGCCTTCAAGGTGTTTGAGTCCACCTGCTCACCCAGCTCTGCCAAACCCAGCAGTGTGGGCCAAGTGGTCTTGAAGGCCTTTCCAACCCAAACGATTCCATGTGTCTGTGGAGATTCCTCCAGAGCACACTCTCTTGGAGGATCACCGGGATCTGGGTTGCAGATCTTGGAATTCTTTTGGCTGGAAAAGGCCTTCAAGGTGTTTGAGTCCACCTGCTCACCCAGCTCTGCCAAGCCCACCAGTGTGGGCAGAGTGGTCTTGAAGGCCTTTCCAACCCAAACGACTCCATGTGTCTGTGGAGATTCCTCCAGAGCACACTCTTCTTGGAGCATCACCAAGGTCTGGGTTGCAGATCTTGGAATTCTTTTGGCTGGAAAAGGCCTTCAAGATGTTTGAGGCCACCTGCTCACCCGACTCTGCCAAGCCCACCAGTGTGGGCAGAGTGGTCTTGAAGGCCTTTCCAAACCAAACGATTCCATGTGTCTCTGGGGATTCCTCCTGAGCACACTCTCCTTGGAGGATCACTGGGATCTGGGGGTGCTGGGGGGCTGTTTTCTCGGGAATGTGCCTGTTCCGGGATGCTGGCTGAGCTCTGATCCCCTCCCACCTGTCCCAGGCCATGTGGAAGCCGGCGTACGACTTCCTGCTCACCTGGAGCAGCCAGATGGGGGACAGCTACCGGGATGTCATCCAGGAGCTGCACACGGGGCTGGACAAGATGAAGAACCCCATCACCAAGCGCTGGAAGCACCTCACGGGCACCCTGATCCTCGTCAACTCCTTGGACATGCTGCGGGCAGCTGCCTTCAGCCCCCAGGACCACGAGGATTTTGCCATCTAGCCCGCGTTTGTCCACTTCTCCCTGGCTGGGAATTTTTTCCTGTGCTTTTTCCCCACCCTCCCCCTCCCTTTTTTTAAGCAGTTGACTTTAAAGAGAAGAAGCGGAGGTTGCTCTCCCAGGGTTTTGAAGAAGCCAAAGTTTGTAAGTTCTCCACCGGGACTGGAAAATCAGCAGGAGATATCCCACCTCGATGGGAATTCGTCTGGAAGGGGATGGCTTTTCATCCAGTTAAACTATTTCTTACAAAAAAAACCCCCAAAACTTTCAAGAGGGCAAGGGGTGGGGAGGGATCCCTAAAGAGACCACCTTTTTTAGGCATTTACAAATAAAAGTCTAATTTTTGTAACAAGCAGTAAAAGTTGTAACCGCTTTGGGGAGGGGTGGGGGAAGCTGTGGCTGGTTTTAGGTTGTAGAAACTGCTTTTAAATTACGGGGTTTGAGGCAAACATGAGTCCTGTAAATACGTATTTTAAGAGGAAGCACAGTAAATGCCCTTTCCCCCCCACGGGTAGGTTTTGGCTACCAGATGTGCCTAAAGGACCATAAGAACTTGAGATGGCCCCAAATTTGGGATGTGCTCAGCCCAAGCAGCACCTTGCACCAAAAAAAGACCTTTTTAAAATTTATTTCTTTTATTCACAGGCCCTGTGAGCCTTTTGGTTGATTTTTGGGTGATTTTCATGTCGCTGCAGACATGGATTTTCTTGTTTGTGGGCAGGGAGATGCTTGTTGCCTGTTCCTGTTTTTTCAACCAGCAGAATCTTCCTCCCACCTGGATGTGGTGCAGGGCACCTCTGGAAGAAGCTGCAGGTTTGGGGCTTGCCAAAGCCCCAAAGAGGATGGTGAGAGGGAATCAAACTGCCCAGGTGCTCCTGCTCTGGGGAAAAAGGGGAGGGAATTGTTGCCATCCAGATATTCCCTCTACAGGCCAAAAGAAAAAACAAACAAACAAACAAAAAAACAAAAAAAACCCACAAAAAACCAAAAAGAAACCAAAAAAAAAGAGGGGAAAGAGAATAAGAGAATCTTTCTCCTCATTTGAAATCTGAGCCCACTGGGGATGTTCCAGGTGCTCTTTGCCATTGATTTCTAATTCTTCAAGGCTCCTTAAATCCAGTTGAACTTGTAAATAATCTTTGCCATAAGCCTGGTGCCAAAAAGCTCAATATTTGTGATACCCAGTGCCTGTATTTTTTTCCCCTGTTCCTTTTAAAT